>CM076581.1:436793332-437393332 GCA_034641835.2 Pinus albicaulis | reverse complement strand
GAAAGGAGATTTCATGTGGTGGCCATACTCTCTCAAGTGAATAGAAATGGTACATGCCTTCTCTTGCTGCAACATAACATTGAAATTCAAGGCATGATTTAGAAAATGATGAGCTAATGGGTAGTAACCATACTCACCCAAGAGCAGCCATAGCAATAAGGGCTTTTGTAGCCTTCTTGCCTTATCAATATGTGGATCATGGAGAAACAAAAACACAATGATGGACATGTGAAATGTCTCATCAACATAGTACAAGAAAGCTCCCTCATACCACATCATGTGGGAGTCATCCCTCCTCCCAAGACAAATTTCATGCATGAAACATACCTCCAACAGAAATTCATGTGGATAAATGAGACATATTTCAAACATGGGTAAATACATGGACATGAGATTTAACACGTGACTTCCAAACTCTCCTTTTAAAAACCACATCAACCATGCTTCCTTTTCATATACTCTAGTAATGATGCATAAAGCATGAGATGAGAGAATGAGAAACTTTGCATAGTGATCATGCTTACCCCAAAGAAACCAGTGTTGCCATGCCTCCTTATTCATTTCATGACCATTATTCAAGGCATAGATCAGAGAAATAGGTGCCTTTGGAGAGTGATAAGATTCTCCCAAGGGAAACCAGCATAACCAAGCTTGTTGGCCCATATATGTCTGCAAGTGATCATGTGATCTCTTGCTCATCCTCCTCATCCACTCACTCCAATATGGAAGATGAGTGATGTGTTTCATAATCATGGCATCCTCCCTTTGTAGAATACCATCTCCTTTGAACCAATTAAGAACCTTGCATCTCATGAAATATTGAAATGCATCTTTGTTGAGATCTCTTAGTGAGACCTCTCTCCCATCTATGGCCTTCCAAAACTAGTGAGGCACTGAATCTGCAGTATGTAGAAGTCTCTCTTTGAGCTGTAGCATGCTCATTGAGAGAGTGTCATCTAGAGGGGAGAAAATGTTTCTCATCTAAAGATGTCTACTCTTCATCTTCTTCTTCTCCATTCCCCCAAGGTTGAAGCTGCCTCTAGAGTTCTCCAAGAAAGATGAAGCCTCTTTATCATAGTCACTAAGTGACAACGTTGTAGATCTGCAAAGTGGTGCATGTACTGTCTCAAAGCAAGTTCCATTACTGATCTCACAATCAGCCATTGAACATAGGATAATACTAATCCCCTTTCTTGAGACCCTACATCTCAACCCAACAGATTGAATGCAGCTCAACAATGATGCATAGGGATAGTTTATAGTCTCATCCTTGATTAGATCAAGGGTCCTCTGCGCTGTGACATGCCTTTGCTTCAAATCAGAATTTTGATTTAATCCTTGGCTATGCATTAATCTTGAAACAATATGTGTTGAAATTTCATGCATACCTTGGATCAAATGATATGTGGGAACCTCTTTACAGAACACAAGAGTTCCTCCACCCGGATCAATGATGCCTCCAACTGTTGGAAAGAATGATGGTATTCTTCCTTCAAGCATACCAGCACTGGTATCTTCCTTCTCCTCCTCATGCATCTCTTGATTCATGCATGGGACTCCATATGTTAAGATCTCAATACTACCTTGCAAAGATTCAAGTGCCTCTTCTCTAGATGCAAGTACCTTAGCAGCAAGTGGTGAAAATGGAGATCTCTTGCCCAAAGTGACAAGATTGACATCCTACTTTGTTTCCTTGGGAGATGTCTCTTTGTAGCTCATCTTTCTCCTTTCCTCATCAAACTCCTTGAGATTTTCTTCAATACTCTTCAATGTTTGAAAAAGAAGCAATGAGATCTCTTCTTCATTCATTCTCCCTTCTATGGGATGACAGGAAGTGTATAGTTCTTCCTCTTCATCTTGAAACCCTTTTGGAGTTTCTATGCATCTCTCTTCTTCATTGCTATACCTCTCACCTTCTTCAAAGAAAGTGAGCATAGTGGATCTAGGAGGATATATAGGACTCTCCGGTCTTCTACTTTGTTGATAGGAAGTGCTAGGGCTTTCGTGTTCTTCTTGAAACCTTATGCAAGTCTCACTGCAGCTTGCTTCTTCTTGAAACCCTCTAGGAGTCTCGGTGCATCTTCTTTCTCTCTTCTGATTTACCTCTTTGGAGAGGCTCTTCTTAGATCTGAAAACTTATAAGAGTAAACTCATATTCTCCATCATTCTGATCTCTACTTCTTCTCTTCTCTAATACTGTTGTAAAGTTCCCTCTTCGGGAGTCAAGATTCTATTCCAGAGATTGACTGCAGGGGCATTTACTGGATATGTCACCTTTGAGAAAAGGATGAGATCTAGAGGCTACCTGGCCATCTGCAGACTCTTTCTATAGAGATTGAAAGATTCCTACGTCAGGGATTCAACACTTTGGCTTGAAACCACAGGCTGAGCCAAAGATCTTGCTCTGATACCACTGTAATATTCCTTTTTCAGGATTGCTCATAAATCATGCACTGAGAAATGAATTTTCAGGAAAATATGAAATGGAATAGGAAAATGACTCTTTTATCCTTTATATCAGTCAATAAACAAACTAAATCCAAGATTTCAGCAGAAACAAATAAGACTAGGTGGGTTAAACAGATCTCCCACACCCAGTTATCTTCAAGAGAAGGCCCAATGAGGGGTTGCAGCAAAGTAAAACACTCTACTAGAAGTGAATAGAGCTATAAATGCATAAAATGTGTTTATAGACACTCAGAAACTGATTCCAAGTATAGCATTAACTTAGATCTGAATTCAAGATCCAAAAAGTGAGGAAAAACAGTGATTTCGACCCTAAAATAGATGTATTCAGAAATATACGTACAATTAAGGGAAATTTCGGGATTTTATTTCATATTAGGTTATGAGGGACCTATTCTCATAATTTAAGCTCAAAAAAATCATTATATCTATGTTAAACAGTTCCTCCATCCCCGGATATGCTTAAAAATGATGATTTCCCATGACTTTGAGTATGCAGAAAATGTCTGAAGTATGCAGAGCGTAATTTATGAATAAATTATACAAAATATGTCTGAAACATTATATATGAATTTTATTATCACTGAGCATGAAGAAAAATGGAGATTCAGCTCCTTTTATACATCAAAAGATCACTCGGCAAGGGGATTTCATGAAAGAACAAAATACAAGTATCAGGTCTGCAGAATATGGATCTGGAAAATGCATAATCACTGAAACTCTGATTACATGAGATGAAATGTACATAATTACAAAATAATACTAAAATATAAACTTTTCGGAAGAAGGGATGGCCCTTCCTCAAGGAAATGAGCACCAAACTAGGGTAGAAACCTTGTTGCAGAAATGCACTGGAAAAATAACGCAGTTTCTGAAGTATACTGCATAGATGATGATGGAAGTTCCTTTGTCTTGATGCCAAGATCTAAAACTGAATCTCAATGCTTCCTCACTAATATTCCAGAGAAAGGAATGCTCCCTTTTCTGAAAAACTAGATTTGGAAGTGGTGTTGAAAACCCCTCACTGCAACATCCAGCAACACAGTATTATTCTACTGCAGAAATAACGCTATCTTGATGGAGGAAGCCTGGCTTCAAGCCTAGATGTGAGGAATTTCAGAACATACTCCTTCAAGATCTCCTTAATGAAGGAGGAGGAATTCCTAAACAGGAAATTCCTCTCTCTAGCTAAACAACCAGAGATTTTGAATTGCCTATGCAATCTCAAAATAGAATTATCTTCAACAAACTTTCCTTGTGGCCTTCCTCTTCATTTTATAACATTATGGATTTATAAACCCTAAACCACCTCCAATGATTTAACCATTTTCACATGAAGGGTCTCCATCTAAAACTTTGTTGATCAATAAGGAGGTTCAACGCATCTACACACTGCTGTGATTTGGTCATGTTGACCTAGTCAACCTTCTTCATTCATTTTCAAACCTAAGTGTATTTTATTGAAATGGCCCATATTTTTCCATGTTCACATTGGGCATTGATTTATTTTTCTGATTTGGAGTTTTATAGTTCCTCCTTTACACTTTTATTCATGATTTAAGCAAACTGAAATTAAAAATGCAATATTCCCATTAGCTACAAGAATTGGGAATATTACAAATCCGCTTCAAAGGAGACAACAAAGACCCTTGACCAAGTCCTCATCCTAGCACCAAATTAACCTTCCAAAGAGATCTTCCAATTAATTCAAAGTCAAACCAAATAAACTAGAGAAAAATCCTTCCAAAATTGCATCAATCTCATAATTTTTCCCCCCTACAACAGAAATTTTGGCCCCTGCAATTGCTCCAAAAACTCACACATGTGAGAGAAAATTTCCCAAAACTCATCCTCTTTCCTTCGCTAGGGTTTTCTCCTTGATTCCTTGTGCTTCACTCTTTTTTCTTCTTCTTTCTATTTCAGATCAAACTTGTTGATGATGTGTTTCAAATGAGGTCGAATATGTCTCATATATATCCTTTCCAAGAGGATGAATAGCCGTTCTCTAGGTTGACTTGTCTTTTCAGGGCCAAGGAAGATTCCAAGACTTTCTATACTCCAAAATAAATTCTCTTACAAGGTATATTTTTCCCATAATGGTCTTATAATCAATATGTTGACTCTCTTAACTCATGACAATAAATCTTATTACCTAGAAAAACCTAGAAGCATGAAGAATATGCTTTTACCTAGAAGAACATCAATAATGAGCATGAAACCCATGCTTTAAAATAATAAATCTTTCTTTTATTCTTTTGTTTGTTACATAAGATACATATTGAAATGATAACAATAACAATTATGAATATAGAAACTAGTTACATTTCCAAAAGGATTCAAAGGTACGCCAGTGGACTGCCATAATCCTTCAAGGATAGAATTGAATTCTATGAACCCAAGACATTAGATGATGCAATTCAAAAGTTGAAGCATTTCTACGAGCAGTTTAGGCATAGGCCTAAATATAAATCAAATTATAAATTCAATAACAATGCCAAGCTTAAGGGAAAAGGGAAAAAAACAACCAAGGAAGTGAATGTGACCCATGTTAACTAAGAAAATTAGTAGAGTTCCAACGCTTTTAAAAGAGGTCATTTTACTCAGGAAGAAGCTAAGGGCCATGAGAAGAGTCTATTAAGTGCTTGACTTGTGGAGAAAATCACCTAAGGAAATATTTCCCTCAGCACAAGCACATTGGTACGAGACTGTACAATGTGCAAGAGGAAGAGACAGTCAAGGACATGGCTAAAATATACCTAGAATTTATGCAACAATGGATAACCATCAAGTTGGTCATCATGTAGCGATTATAGGGATGGAAGGTATGTTCCATGACAAAATCATTTCAGTTTTGTTAGATCCTGGTTCAAATTTTACTTACATTAATCTCATTGTTTCTGAGAGATGCACACTAAAGATAAGCACACAACAAGTCTTGCCTAGTTCAACTAGCCACAAAGATAAAAATAAGAGCTCAAATTTGGGTGAAGGCTTTCCCAATTGAATTAAATGGGATTCCATCAATGGAAAACCTTAATGCGTTGCTATTGGGAGCATATAATTTTTTCTTGGACATTTATTTGTTATGTGTGCATCGAACCAATGTCAATTGTTTTTAGAAGACCATCAAATGCCTAGATGAATCTAGAAATCATAGAGTATTGTGTGGAAAGTTGAAACCCGCATCAGTGAGATTAATTTTTTCCATGCAAGCAAAGAGAATTCGCAGGAAGGGATATATTTTATTTGTTGTGAAAATATCTATTAGTGTTGAAGCTAATCACATTGTTGAGAATGATGATAGTGATATCTTGAGGAAATACCATGTTTTGCAAATGTTTCAAGATGTTTTCCCTAAATATATGCATGGTTTTCCTCCCCATAGAGAATTGGATTTATCTATTGAATTAATACCAAGAGCAGCTCCAACATCCAAAGCATCGTATAGAGTGATCACTTTGGAATTATTTGAGCTAAAATAGCAGATCAAGGCGATGTTGGAAAAAGGCTACATAATACCAAGCATGTCTCCACCGGGGGAACCAATTATGTTTGTTAAGAATAAGGATGGAATTCTCAGGTTGTACATTGACTATTGATAATTGAAGAAAGTGACCATCAAGAACAAGTATCCATTTCCACGAATCGATGGTTTCTTTAACCAGTTAAGAGGAGAAACAATCTTCTCTAAGATTGATCTAAGATCATGTTATCATTAGGTGTGCATAAAGGATAAGTATATCCATAAAAAAACCTTCGGGATGAGATATGGACATTTCGAGTTTGTGGTAGTTCCTTTTTGACTTACCAATTCACTTAAAAATTTTATGTACCTTATGAACAATGTGTTACCAATTCGTTGATGACATTTTTATCTATTAAAAGAACAAGGAGGAGCATGAATAAGATATGGCTTCAATACTACAATTTCTAAGATATCATAAGCTTTATGCAATGCTTAGTAAATGTAATTTCTTTTAGTCACAAATTCATTGTGTGGGACACATTGTCTCAAGGGAGGGAGTAGAATTTGATCTAGAGAAGGTTAAGGCCATCACGGAATTTCCAACACACAAGAATGTGGATGAATTTATGTCCTTCATAAGATTGTTAGGCTATTACTAGAGATTTATTAAAATTTTCTCCAAGATTGGTTGTCCACTTTCCACTCTTCAAAATAAAGGAAAGAATTTTGAATGGACGATTGATTGTGCTACAAGTTTTGATTAGCTAAAGCAGTTGCTAATTCATGCACCAATACTAATAATTTTATACCCAAGAAAGGATTTCAATGTATGCATATAGTCTTGCAAAGAGGGACTTGTTTAAGTCTTAATGCAGGAAAACTAAGTGGTATGTTAAGAATCCCGAAAATTAAATGAACATGAGAAAAAATATGTGACTCATGATCTGGAGTTGGCTGCCATCATCCATGCATTGAAGATGTGGATACACTACCTCCTTGGTAGAAAAATCATTGTAATGATTGACCATGAGGGTTGGATTATTTCTTAGATCAATCTAAATTAAATGCCCTCCAAGATAGATGGTTGGCTATGTTCAACGAGTTTGATTTTGAGATCAAGTTCATTAAGGGAAAGGAGAAAAAAATGGCTAACACACTCAATAGAAGAGTGAAAATAAATTTTATAATAGCTACAAGTTCATGTGCAAATTATCTTGAAGAAAAGATTAAAAATGTTGGGAAGAAAGACAAAAAAGTATCAACAAATAAAGGAGAAGCTACAAGAAGAATCTCAAGGAAATTAAGGTAAGGACTATTGCCTTACAGAAAAAGGGGATGATTAAATTCAAAAAAAAAGAATTTATGTCCCAAATAGTAGCCACTTGAAGAGACTCATATTAAGAGCTTTCATGTAATCCATACTTTGGTCACCCAAGTTATCCAAAGACGCTAATTGTCATCAAGAAACTATATTTTTGGCCTGATATAAAGAAGGAGGTGGTTGATTTTATCTCCAAAATGCATAGAGTTCCAATAAGTAAAATTTGAGTGCAAGCACCCTTTGCAACCCATTCCCATTCCAGAATGGAAGTGGGAGGTGATTTCTATGGATTTTATTATAGGTTTTCCAAAGAATTCTAAGTAGCATGACGCAATCATGGTATTGGTTGACAAGTTGAGCATGGTGGCTCACTTTGTAACTGATAATTCCACAAAATCAGCTAGTGAAGTGGCTCATTAGGGAAATAGAGAGATTGCATGGAGTTCCTAAGAAGATTGTCTCAGATAGAGATGTTGAATTCACCTCAAGGTTTTGTAAGGAACTATTTTCAGACTTGGGAATAGAGTTGGTATTTAGCACAACACATCATCCTCATACTTATGGGAAAATAGAAAGGAAAAATAAAATTATGTAGGACATGCTAAGAATGTATATAATGCACCATCTAAGGAAGTGGGAAGAATATCTTCCACTTGTAGAATTTGCATAAAACAACAGGTATCAAGAGTCACTAAGAATGAGCCCATTTGAAGCACTTTATGGGAGAGGTTGTAACACTCCTATCAGCTGGAGTGAACCAATGAATAGGGTCCTTATTGGGCCTAAAATGTTGAAATACATGGAGCGGTAAATGAAAACCATCAAAAGAAATTTAAAGGTAGCACAGGACAAGTACAAGAGCTATGCAGATCAACATATATTTCACAAGGAGTTTCAAGTTGGGGAACATGTTTTCTTGTGAGTTAGACCCAATAAAATCTCCTTTAAATTTTGGTCATGTGCCAAGTTGGCACCAAAATTTTGTAGACCTTATGAAGTTATCAAAAGGATGGGACCAGTGGCTTATATTTTAGCTTTTCCTCCATCAATTAGAGTTCATGATGTCTTCCACATTTCATTGCTTAAAAGATATGTGCAAAATGCTAATCATGTGATTGACTGGTTTTTGTTATAGGTAGAACCAAAGGGAGAGTTCCAACTGGAACATTTATGCATCCTATATTGGAGTTTGAAATCAGGAAATAGAGAAATTCAAAGTGCAGTGGAGGAAATTTGGGCCAAAGTAAGACACATGGGAAATTGCTGACCAGATGTGGGAAACATATCCTTTCTTATTTGCTGAGTAGAATCAAATGTAAATGTTTCTCAAAGTTGTGTATATAAAGCTTCATAATTGACAATTCTCAATCTAAAGCATGTTTTGTGATGTATCATTATTGAACACAGAGGATGGTGTTCTCCCTAATGGGGAGGGTACTATGACATCCCCTGGTTAATATTTTTCCATTGTAATTAATTAAAGGTTGAGAGGAGGGCCATAGATTCGTGATTACTTGAGGAATGGGTTGTTTTAAAATTTCATCCATGTTTGATTGAGTGGATTAAATGGGTTGAGTGAGAAATAAATTAAACTGAGAGAAGAGGACAAGCCCAGGTGTCCTCTAAAATCCAACCATAAGAAACAAAAGGACAAAATATTGAAGATGACATCAGTTGTGATGGAAAAGGCAGTTGACCTTTGCAAACCTAGGGGAAAAACAAGCATGTGTATGCTAAGCAGAGAGAACACACTCTCACTTGGAATTTCTCTCACGCTGATACAATGGAAGAGAACGCAATTTGATTTCCCCCTCATGCATGCACACATGCAAGAGAGGAGGGAACACTATGAGTAATAATATAAGAAGAATTCCTCCAAGGGTGGAGGCGAGTACACAGAGAGCAATGATCAAATTTTATAGAAATCAATCTCTTGAGAGATACAAATAATCTTAAGAACCTTAACAAAGGATTTTTGGGTAAATGAATTATAGAGAGAAGTTTCTTGCCTGTAATTCTTAAGAACCCACTGGAAGCTTGTGGAATTATGAACCTACTAGTTTGGAAAGAGTCACTCATGTGCTTTTGAGGGTTGATGAATCACTAGAAGTACTTGGGATTGAAGCTCTAGTGCTTGACTCACTAATGAACCACCTAGCGAGGTGATATCCTTACCCATGAATAGCTTATCCATTGATGAACCTTCCCCCTATGTGGACTCTCTTCTCCTAAAAGTGAGTTAAAACTCTTTGTACTATGATATCCTGGCATGGATATTGATTTTCCTAAATAATAAAATATGACTTAGTGTAAGATCGTGTGGTTGGTGGATGAAGGCAAAGTGGCCTTGTGACATCTTGTTTAGGTTATCTTCATTGGTTGAATTTTCCTCACAAAATCACTCCTCCTCAAGCACTAGAATGTGGATCAGAGGTGACATCTACGAGTATTGTTGGTTGTAGCTCATCTAAGATTGGGTTGATAGTTTAAGTCCCAATCTCAATTGCCAATCTATTTTTCCATATAACATAATTATTTTCCTATGCACTAATATTTGAATGATATGTACATGTTAGTGAACTAATTTAAAGCTTATGATGGTGTTGAGGAATGTGGATTTTCGTGTATAGGTGGAAATTTCGATTCCTGATTTTGTTGAGCAATGGTCAATTTCTATGTTTAAGTCTAAGTTTAAACTCTATATATTTTCTTAAGTAAAGGAGATGGGTACATATTTGTTATGGTTGCAATTCCTGTGTATTTAGGAAATGTGCCTAGCCTCCCTATAACTTCAAAAATATTGGTTTTCCCTGTACTCTTTAGAGTGTAAAATTCATGTTAATGATTTGAATGTATCGAATGCATAAATATGTTAATATCTCTAAGTAATATCTTGTATGTATTACTTGAATAATGTGAGTTTTTTTTTGAAAAGAAATGCATGATTATGTTGAGGTGGGGAAATTGGATAATTTCTCTGAGGTTCCAAGATGTATACTTGATGCACATTCTCCATGTATTTTTTCAAGAAATGTAATGGACAAAGTTTATGCTCGTTTCATAATACTTTGACAGTCATAATTCAGTGTACTTCAATGAAATAATGATGTATCCAAGCACGTTAATTTTTAGTCTCAATGGCCATGGTGTAAATAAATAAAGGTGAAGGATTATGGAACTTCATCCTCAACCTCGTGAAGTTCAAGTTCAACTAGGTGATTGAGTCGTGAAGGCCTCAGGGTTAGGTGATTTCTCAGGAAATAGAGAAAATATTTCCAAGTATATTTGGGGGACAAGAGAGTCGGTAAGAGGGCATAACTTGGGGAATTTCTCATTCAACTAAATTTCGTGCCTGAGTAAAGTCGAGTCAACCTCCAGGTCAGGGGTCGGGAGGTTGGGCTAGTCGGGTTAGGGCCTTGTGTAGTGGCGTGTGTTTGGCATGGAAGGGTCGAACTTTGACCACGAAGGTTGACACATATTTCCACATAGACTCGCTAGGTGGCATAGTGTCCATGTGGGAAATGCATGGGGTTCCATGTGGCAGGTTAGATGATGTGGCAAAGCTAATAGGTCATTTTTTAATCGGTCATATCTCTTGATTTGGGATTTGAATTGAAGAAAATTTTATATTGTTGTAAATATCTCGATGAGACAAATGCAATGATGTCATCCATTTTAAGTTTTGAGTAATTTGAAAAGATCGAGATTATTAGACCCCATTTCCATAACGATACCTTGGAGCTCGGGTCATCAGAGTAATTACCTCTTTCTACCCTCAGTGAGGCTAGGGATAGTAGGGGTTGTTTTACAGATGGAATGGAAAGCCACAATACCAACCACTCGAGCTAAGAACCATTGATTACTATGATTTGCAATATTAGTGGCTACATAAGAAGCAAGCCAGATACACATATAAATCCTTCATAATTTTTTTAATAATATGATTGTTATAATAAAATTGATATCTTTTGATTGTAATAACCCTGGTGAAAATTTCATGTAATAAAAGTTAATAAAGGAAAAATAATAAACACAGTTATGGGACACTTATTCCAAGTTGAATGTTGGGAAAAACGTCCTAGTGTGGGTATTCATTTTCTTTATTATGGCTAAGTAAAATGGAAAAGGAAATGGCTAAGGCTTTGGAAAGAGAAGATGGCATTAATTTAACATTTTATTTACGAAAATAATGTAAATAAGGAGAAAAAGAGGGTGAAAGGTCACAGGTTTCATGTGAGGAGGAAAATGAAGGAAAATAATGGAAAATGGAGAAATTAAAGGCCTCATTGATAAAAAGGCTTCTGAGGATCAGTTGGTACCTTTTGTCAATTCAATTTTGGGGCTCTCTCTCTATTTTCTCTCTCACACTCTTGGACACTTATAGTTTTCTTGGAGAATTTCAGCATTGTATCAAGAAAGGAAAAGAAGGCAAAGACAAAGCAGAGATCAAGCAAGGAAGAGTAGGTGTTTGGCCTAAAATATGCTTAATTTTCCACTATATATTACCGCAATTGCATGACTTATGCCTCATGGTCGATTATCATTAGTTTTCTTAGATTTTCTATGATTAGAGATGATTTAGTCATGATTTTATAATGGCAGTTTTTCTAAGTTCATTTGGCATAGGGTTCCATTGTCAAAATTCTTCACAAGCTAGTTAAACTAGTTATTGCGAGTACAGAAATGTCTAATTTGGTGTTTCGACATTCCGACATGCTTTCGGGGAAAACCGAGGGAGGTTATTGACAAAAATAAAGTTTTAATACCTTCCCATGCATTGGATTGCATCCAGGTCGCACATGTGGTTCCCTAGGAGCTGATTAACAAATCTGCTCAAAATGTGCAAAGTTTCCAAACTACCAAGTTTGACCTCGATCTGTGTGCAGCTCGAGGTGAATCTAGGAAATCTAAGCAAATGGGTTTCTTAAAAATATAACCAATTATGTATATCCAAAAAAAAATCTCTAGATTCGAAATATTCTAAAATTTATACGTGGGCCTTGGAGGCATTTTGGTAAAAAAGGATTATTTTTCTAGAATTCTAGAACCTTGCAAAAAGATCGATACAACCAACTTTGGGCACAATTTCTGAGGATATGGATTTAAATGAGACAAATACAAGAGATTTTTTTGTTTAAAATATAACAAATTAGCCTCCCTCCAAACCGTGTTCCAAAATTATTCATGGTTAGGAAGATATGCCAATCTTTTTGAGGTCAGTTTGTTAAAATTGTTCAATTTTTCCGAATTGAGGAAAATGACTAATTTGCCTTCTAAATATTATAAATGGCTCAACCATGGTTTCTATTGTAAGCTTGGGAAGTTTTTTAAGGATAAGGAAGACAATGAGTTAACATGAGGCAAATTATTGAAGTAATGTATGTAAGTGAACTTACGATTTGAATCTTAATACAATTTGACTTTGCCATGAATTCTTTGTAAATTTAGGGTTTTGCTTAATCTTTAGGCATTTATTTAGTTTAGAATTGCTCCCGGAGTGGAAAATGCTTACCCTCTCCTAGAATTAAGTTCTGTAAAACATCATAGGATATATATCTGGGTGTAGGGATTCTATTTTGAAAGAATTTGCTAATTAAATCTCATAATTACGATTATGTACTCAAGACTGTAATTCATTTTCTTGAAATTAAATAGACACTTCATCTCCAAATTTTTGCATGCCAAAATGAATGGTGTTGATCAATGATTTTATTGCATGAATAAACCCTTTGTTACAGGTTTACGATTGGAATATTTAAAGATGCTTCTTAATTGGATAAACAAGAGATCGATAACTCCATTTCTTTTAAATATGAATTGAAATCGATTATGTACCTTAATGGTCGATTATGTACCTTAATGGTCCACTATAATTTCTTGTAACATTGTGCCTTGACAACCAAGTATTTGAAAGCAATGCAATGAGACCATTGAATGATTGTTTGGAGTTGTATTTTAATTTTGCAATTCATTATAATTGTAATTTGTTATTGGTAGAACCATTAGTCAATGTGCTTATGTTTGAATGATTTCTTGAGTTTGATTAAACCTCTTAATAATTTCTAATGTTTGAGGATAAAATAATTTCTTATTTTGTAGTCTATTAGATCTGAAATCATGTCAATTAGAATCTTGGTTTACTTAGTTTCTTTTGAAGAAATTGCAAAGTGGTGACAGAGGTTAGTTTGAATGCTTATTTGATTCATTTTATGCATCCCGGGAACTAGATTAGTTGAAGTCTTGTTTTTTCATTGCCTTAGTTTAAGATCATTTGAATGAGAGTGAATTTTATTGGGATTAAGATTTAGCATAAGATTCTTGTATTTAGATTAGATAGATCTTAGTATTTAGATTGAGATTTTCATTACTTAGATTGAAATTAATATTGTTTAAATAGTAATTTGCATTTCTTGGATTGTGACTAATATTGCTCAGATGTAGTTAGAGTTATTTTTATTTGAATTTGATTTAGGATTCATTCAATTTGGTTGATTTAATTCAAGGCAGAGAGAGATGAATGCTAGTTTACTTAATTGATAGAAGAGTGTGTACTTAATGATCATTAACAAGGAATTTATATGCTGTGATCATAAGTTGATCCAAAACGCAGTACAACTCGAAGCTTATGAGCCCTGGATTGACAATTAAATATTAAGAGGTTTAATCGCTAATTAAAACTCTCAACATTTTGGTGCCATTGTCGGGGAGTTGTATTTTGGTTCAAGTAAGATTTTTATTACATAGTTTCAAGGGTATTTCAGGGCAGTTAGAGGGCGGAGGGAGTATGGTAAGACGTGAGTGAAGAGCCACGCATCCACTATGGTGGGGTTTCTCCAAAGTCTGATCGCTTTTGCTTGTCCTTGAAATTTTATTTCCTTTCCTTTATGCATAGAAATAGAAGTAGGCCTTGGAGTATTATGAAACATTATGTAAGTGATTTCATTTCTGCATTTCATGTAATTCACAAAGTGTGTAAATCTCACAGACTTAGTAAGGCACATCTATAGGAACCATAGCTAAGCCTCACAAGCAGCATAGGCCTTAGAATAGTCTAAAACATTCCGTGAGACATTTAATTTCTGAATTAGTTCGCTTTCAATAGATTAAATAATAATCTGGTCCTGATTTTTATGAGTGCAGTGAGCTTTATTTCAGCCAATAGATTTTAATTTCATTTATCTTCATATTCCAATATTTAATGTTATAAATTTTTTGGGTGTTGTAAGAACCCCTAGGTACTAATCCATGTTGCGAGATAGGGATCATCAACCAGCAGGAGCAATTCAAGAATGATTCCATTAGGGGAATTTTGAGGTCTAAAATGGGCCTCCTAAGGAAATTATAAAATAATATTGAAAATAATAAAATAATATTTGATTACATCATCAAATTTTAGAGAGAAAAAAGAAAAAAATACTTTTTCAACTCATATTTTCAACTTATCTCTCGATTTTTTTACTCAAATTTTGCGCAGGAATACTCGTTGGATGCAAAATTTAATTCCTCATCCAAGGAGTACCCATGTTGCATACTTTCAATGGACCCTGCTACATGAAAAATTAGAAATACATGAAAAACATGATTGCAATCACGTTTTTCATGTATTTCTCATTTTTCACATAGCATGGTCCATCTAAAGTATGCAACATGGGTACTCATTGGATAAGGAATAAATTTTTTCATCCAATGAGTAATCCTGCTCTAAATTCAGTAAAAATTTCGGGAGATAAGTTGAAAATACGAGTTGAAAAAGTAGTTTTATTATTTTAATATTTTTTAATATTTTACCCTTTTACTTAAAAAATGGTGAATCATCCCCCATGGTTGATATCATCATCTTGAATCCTATTGGTTCTTATAAATTTTATTTTGGTTGTAAATTTTTCTTAAGAGGCCCATTTTCAACCTCAAAATTCTCCTAATGAGAGCTTGAAGAATTTCCCTCAAAGTACTTTCTCAAATCCTAGCAGTAGTTGGCATATCTTCCTCTCAGGAATAGTTGATTCTGACCACATTCAGGAAATTATCTATCTTTGCACAGCCAGAAAAATATTTGGAAGTCTCCCTTGATTCCTCCTTCCTATTTACCAAGGAGATTGATGAATCATGTACCAAATCCGATGGGGAGCATCCATTTGAGCCTGAGATAGAATAACTTTCACCATGTCCAATAGCAAGCCATGTAGGCATTCCAGAGACCAATTATCCAAGTTTTCCTGCCACAACCAAGGAAGACTTTCAGATTGGTCCAAAAGAAGAAATGAGCTAATACCACCAAGATTACATTGAGCATTGGTTCCAGATTACAAGTCAGTCAAACTACCGCTCTCATCTTCAAATACTCTTTGTATCACATCTTTCAAAGTTGTTGATTGTTCATATTCATATACCTTCTAAATTTTATACGTTAAATCTAATCCTAATATGCACATGGCGTCATTGGAAGTTCTTTTTCACTTGAAGGAGGACATAGGTTCTCTAATGTAGTAGGAAAGTTATTATTTTAATAAATAAATAAATGAAAATAGTAAAGAAAAAATAAGTCATGTTGTGAAAACTAGCTTGTCTAGTGCAACTGGACAGAGACTTTGCTTGAAAACCAGGTAACTGGTGGGAAAGGTTCCCAATAAAAATTTTAAATCTGTATGAGTTCTTCAAATCATGTATATTTTAAGTCATTATGTTTTTACTCAAGTTGGTTGGTGTGGGATTCATTAAGGCCCACCTACCAACGAGCCTTGTCCCATCGACATCAACATATTATCTACGACCAAGGTTAGGGTTAGATAAGGTGCCTAGGAGCCTGCATGCCTTAATGGCAGGTATCCTTGTCATCTACTAAGGAAATACATCAATGTTTCTTGGTGGATGAATTTTGCAGTCCATTCAACTCCGACAAATCTATTCATGGCTAGTATAATGTACCTAGTACCTTGATTCCCATTGACATCAAAGGTGGGATATCTCGCATTGGTTAAAGATGTCCTCAATGGTTGGTAATCCAATGATTCTTTATTATGTTCGACATCAACACCATTTACTCACATAAGCAATATTTCACATGGGTTTGTAGTGATTGAAGACTATATGGTTCTGAGATCTCGACACATATTTGTAGCAGTTTGGAATTTTGTATCAACATTTCCATTATCATTTGCAGCAGTAGTCACCTTTCCTCACTTGTTTGGGGACATACAACTCCTCAAGCATGGGGGAGAAGTGGACCTTCAGTTCATATTTCAGCCCTTCAGTTCATCTCTTCAACTCATCCTTTAGCCTTATTCATCATATCAGATCAGCAGTCACATTAGCTCTAGCCATTCCATCCTCCACTTCATTTTGCAGCATCGGGCACAGCAACAAAAAATTTAAACTTGAGGTAAATTTGGCTTATGATTCTCTAATTAATTAGAAGGTTAAAGAAGCTTAATGGTTCACCACTTCTCATTCGACACATTTCATCCTTCATAAGCCATTATCCTTCTATTGTATTCCATTCATTATGCATAAACTCTGATAACAAGACCATGTTAAAAGAAAATACCTTATGGTGAATTAATAAAAGCGGTCTCTATAGCGTCTTCTTCAAGCATTCTATTCATAGGATGAAGTCATTACTACCATGAAATTATAAAGGAAACCACCTATAAAAATTGGCTTTACGATGATAGAGTATGCAACCACCAATTCACCATCTCCATTACCGCCTCATTTCATCCATCATCTCTCCCTCATCCATTTATTTCTTGTTCTCAATTTGTATTTCTCAGTAAAATTAGTGTGACATACTAAATTTTAAGAATGATTCTCCACAAGAACCATCACCTCCAAGTATTCAAGCAATGCTGCTCCATAAGAACCATCACCTTTAAATATCCAAGCAATGTTGTCCCACAAGAACCAACATCTACAAAACAATGTTAAGAATCTGTGAATGAGCAAGAGATTTTTTTTCATGAGGACATGTAAACCCTCAGGCATGGGGGGTTTTTTGGCCTCAAATATGCCTAATTTTCCACTATATATTACCGCCATTCATAACCTAAATTCCAACACCTTTACACTCATTTCACACCATAATTCCATCACTTGTCGTCAATTCATGACTTACGCCTCATGGTTGATTATCATTAGTTTTCTTAGATTTTATATGATTAGAGATGATTTAGTCATGATTTGATAATGATAGTTTTTCTAAGTTCATTTTTTGTAGAGTTCCATTGTCGAAATTCTTCACAAGCCAGTTAAACTAGTTACTGCAAGTAGAGTATGGAAATGTCCAATTTGGAGTTTCGACATCCCGGCACGCTTCTGGGGAAAAACGAGGGAGGTTATTGACCAAAATAATGTTTTGAAACCTTCCCATGCATTTTATTGCATCTATGTCACACATGTGGGTTCTTGGGAGCTAATTAAGAAATCTTCTCAAAATGTGCAAAGTTTCCAAACTACCAAGTTTGACCTCGATCTGTGTGCATATCAAGGTGAATCTGGTAAATCTAAGAAAATGGGTTTCTTAAAAATATAACCAATTATTTATATCCAAAACTATTTCTCAAGATTCGAATTAGTCTAAAAGTTATACATGGGTCTTGGAGGCATTTTGGTAAAAAATTAATGTTTTTTTAGAATTCTAGAACCTTGTAAAATGAGCTAGATAGCCAACTTTGGGCACGATTTCCGAGGATATGGATTTGAATGAGACAAATAAAAGAGATTTTTCTGTTGAAAATATAACAAATTATTCTCCCTCCAAACCGTTTTCCAAAATTATTCATGGTTACAAAGATATGCCAATCTCTTTGAGCTCAGTTTGTTAAAATTGTTCAATTTTCCAAAATTGAGGAAAGTGAATAATTCGCCTTCTAAATCTTATAAATGGCTCTAAAATGGTTTGTATTGTAAGCTTGGGAAGTTTTTTAAGGAGAAGGAATACAATGTGTGAACATGAGACAAACATTTAAGGAATGTATGTAAGTGAACTTATGATTTGAATCTTAATACAATTTGACTTTGCCATGAATTCTTTGAAAATGTTATGGTTTCGCTTAATATTTAGGCATTGATTTAGTTTAGACTTGCTCCAGGAGTGGCAAAGGCCTACCATCTCCTGGAAGTAAGTTCTGTAAAACATCATAGGATAGATCTAGGTGTAGGGATTCTATTTTGAAAGCATTTGCTAATTAAATTTCATAATTAAGATTTTGTCCTCGAGACTCTAATTTATTTTCTTGAAATTAAATAGATAATTCATCTCCAAATCATTGCATACCAAAATTAATGGTGTTGATCAATGATTTTATTGCATGAATAACCCCTTTGTTACAGGTTTGCGATTGGAATATTTAAAGGTGCTTCTTAATTGGATAAACAAGAGATCGATAACTCCATTTATTTTAAATATAAATTGAAATCGATTATGTACCTTACTTATCCACTATAATTTCTTGTAACATTGTGTTTTGGAAACCAAGTATTTGAAAGCAATGCAACGAGACCATTGAATCATTGTTTGGAGTTGTAGTTTAGCTTTGCAATTCATTATAATTGTAATTAGTTTTTGGTAGAACCATTATTCAATGTGCGTATGTTTGAATGATTTCTTGAGTTTGATTAAAGTAATCTAAGGATAGAGTAGTTTCTTATTTTGCAGTCTTTTAGATCTGAAATCATGTCAATTAGAATCTTGGTTTACTTAGTTTCTTTTGAAGTAATTGTGGAGTGGTGACAAAGGTTAGTTTGGATGCTTATTTGATTCGTTTTATGCATCCCGAGAACTAGATTAGTCGAAGTCTTGTTTATTCATTGCCTTAGTTTAAGATCATTTGAATGAGAGTGAATTTTATTGGGATTAAGATTTATCACAAGATTCGTGTATTTATATTAGATAGATCTTAGTATTTAGATTGATATTTCCATTACTTAGATTGAAATTAATATCGTTTAAATAGTAATTTGCATTGCTTGGATTGTGATTAATATTGCTCAGATGTAGTTAGGGTTGTTTTTATTTGAATTTAATTTAAGATTGATTTAATTCAAGGCAGAGAGAGATGAATCCTAGTTTACTTAATTGATATAAGAGTGTGTACTTAATGATCATTAAAAAGGATTTTATATGATCTTATCATAAGCTGAGCCAAAAATGCAGTACAACTCGAAGCTTATGAGCCCCGGATTGACAATCAAATATTAAGAGGTTTAATCGCTAATTAAAATTCTCAATAGTAGGATCAAGAAGCTACAGTAGGATTCTTTGTAGGTATCGATTTGCATGTGTGTTTTCCTTGCTATTTTTGGCATGCATGGTTATGCATGTGTGTTCTTGGTTCTCTTTCTATCATTGGCATGGGTTTTTCCAGGTATGACAGTGCTTGGATTGTAGATTTCTGTGGTGTAGATTTTCAGAATCAGAGCTCGAAATATCCACAGTTCTCATTTCTCATAGGTATGACAGTGCTTTTCATCCTAGCTTTGCCATTTCTAGATAACCATGGTGTGATGGGGTTCTCATTTTTTTCTTGAGTTTGATTGTCAGATGGATTTGAAGCTGAGTGTGGTGGATTTGTGGATGAAAGAACACATGGCCTAGTAACCCCTGAACCAAAATGTAGGTTCTGATAAATCCATATTTTGTGTTTCCTCGGTGGCCCTAGGAATCCTCAACCGGTGAATGGTGGGATATACAGTAAATCCTAGAGGTGGGTTCTCTCCATTGGGCCTAGGAATCCCATGATGGGATGTATGGTAAATCCTGGAGAGTGGAGTCTTAGTTAGGGCCTATTGATTTGGTGTGGATTATAGTAAAGCCTAGAGACTAGGATATAGGAAAATTCCTCATGGTGTAGGTGGATAAATTTTGTGTTATCCATGCTTTTTTTGGCTGACTGATCTGGTGGAGATCATGGTAAAGCCCATTATTACATGTTTATTGTTTGGGCCTAGTGATCGGGTGCAGATTGTGGTAAATATTGGTTTATATTGATGAGGGTGAGATGGTTTAGCCTCAGGAAGCCCTGGTTAGTCCTTTTGGTTTGAGTCCCACATTCATGCTTCGAATATGGCACGAGGGTGATTGGATGAAGAGATATTTGGCTCAGCCAATCTATGGTCAAGTGGAACGTGGTAGTCCCATATCAGGTTGGCTTTTGCATTCATTAATAATAGGTCCATTCCTTGGTATATTATGTGTAAATGTACCCATTTATATATGGATTATATGGCTGATGTATCCTTTATATTTTTGTTGCTATTATGTTGGTTATAAGCATGTATTATGACAGTAATGATGTATGGCTCTCATCATATTTTGATTTGTAAATGAATGAAAAATGTATATATGACTTAATAGATGATAATACAAATAATGATATAAGGGAAAAATGCTTCTTAGAAATTATTAGATAAGTATGAGACCCCTATGCTCAGATATGTTGTTTAATCCATTAGATTACATATTTGTGACATGTTTGATGAAATGCCTATCATGGCTAGTAGGGGTCTAGTTAAGTCCTTGTTCAATTAATTACATTTGTATCATTATTATATTGTCATAGATTTTTGGGCAGGGACCTAAGCTCTGAGCTTGAAAAATTGGCACATAAATCAGGGTCGCAGGCTCAGAACTACTGAGAAAATTCCCTAATCGCATGTGCGACTAGAGGTTTCCAATCGCACTCTTTCCCATGTCAAGGGAGCGATTGGGGGATTGATGCATGAAAAATTCATTGTCATTCAGGGACCATCGTCCTGGAAGGTTGGGATGGTTCCTGAGTGTCCTGTAGCAATTGTAGAAGATCTGTGTAGTTGTCTAGTGTCGGTTCCACTTCCTTAAGGTGACCTGGAAGGATGAATCAGATCATAGTAGTCTCTCATCACATGTTTACCCCAGTTGGCCAATTACTTGGGTAGAGTGGTATCAGAGCATGGTTCACCCTTTGTATTGGATGGGCGGTGTGTGTTGGTCTTTCATTCGTGTTAGTTGCACATGTGTTACTCATCCTTGTGGTCTATTACTTATTACATATGTTTGGTGTTTGTCATGGTTGTAGTGATGTCATCGTGTGCAAGTTGATGGGGTTGCTGTGGAATGTGCCTCCATGAGTGTATAGTTCGTTATGCATTGTTTATGCATGTCAAGTGCTCACATATTTTCAGTGTGCATTGGTCATGGTATGTGGTTGATATGGTCATGCATTGATGACTGGACTCTAGCTAGAATGATGTTTATGTGTTGATATATCTACGTGTTATATGTCTATATGCTGATATGATTATGTGTATACATGTATTATGCTATTTGGTTGAACTTGTAGATGAGATATCCTCCCTAAATTATGCTAAGGTTCATTGGTTTGTTGTGATTTGGTTTAGCTGACGTAGTATGCCTTGCAGGAAGTAATCAAAGATGACTAGCAAGATGGTAGACTACATAGATTCTCTCTATGAATCGTATGAGCAGCATGATGTTGGGCACTCTTCTGAATTATCAGACACACTGAGAATTTTTAAGGAAGAAATAAGGATTTGTAAAGCAGATAATGACATAATCATGTAGGCACAAGAGAAACAAGAAGAGGTTAATGCAGTACTCCTTCAAATCTTGTCAGAATTGTAGCGACAGGGGCCACTTCAGATTAGCCATGGGCGGGAGGACATAACTAATGGGGCATATGGAATTAGGTCTCATGGTGGTCACATGTTGGATAGAGATGACACAGTGAGAGATGGAAGGTTTTTGGATTCACTGGATAGGAGAGGAGATGGACACAGGTACTATTCTAGATATGGTTCTGATAGGAATTATGATCGTCATCATTATCATCCTTACACGAGGAGTGACAAGGGATACTTTCCAGGTGAGTTTAAGAAATCAAAGCCACCTAATTTTTATGGAGATCTGAAGAAGCTGGAAGATGCAGAAGCTTGGATACTTGGGATGAAGTAGTTCTTTGAGTTGCTTAATTACACCAATAATATGAAGGCCATAGTATTTATCTTCATCCTGAGAGGTAAAGAGGATATTTGGTGGGAAGATGTGAAGCGGGTAAGAGACATCAGGACAAAGGACTTGATTTGGCATGAGTTCAAGAATATTTTTAGGAATAAGTACTTGTCAGAAAGGTACTATGATGATAAGGCCAAAGAATTGTATGAGATCAAGATGGGATTAATCACAGATGAAGAGTACATGACTAAGTTCCTGGAGCTATTAAGGTATATATTGTATCTTAAATATGAAAAGGCTAAAGTTCAATGATTTTTTAGTGGATTTCCATTATCATTTTGAGATCAAATTGAGTATTATGAGCCTCAGTCACTTGAAGAAGTTATTGGGAGGCTGAAGCATTTCTAAGAGTAGTCAAACCGTAATAATTAGTCTTAGAAAAGATGGAAAGGGAAGGACAAAGGAAAAGGTAAATGGAAGCTAAAAATAACAAGGCCTCGGAATTCAAAAGAAAAAGAAAATGTGGTACCACTAAAGAAGTTCAATGCAGTTAGACAGGGACATGGCTCACTGCAGTAGTATAGAGGTGATGGTACTCGATAGTTGGAGTGTTGGATATGCAATAATGAGCATCTCAATAAATATTGTATGAAGAATCAGGGTGGTAGGCCTAATATATATAGTGCACAGGAGGCGTAGACTGTTGGGGATGTTGGTCAGAGCATTCCTCGTATCTATGAAGCACTAGATAACAGGAAAGGAGACCATCAAGCATCTATCATTGAAATGGATGGTAAAAAATTTTATCAAGTTGTTTCTATTTTGATTGACCCTGGATCTAATTACAACTATGTTAGTACTGACTTGGTGGATAAGTGTGGTTTGAATAAATAAGTGCATGTAGCATCTTGATTAGTGTAGTTGGCTACAGGTACAAAGAAAAGAGTTCATCATTGGGTAAGAGCTTGTGCATTTGAGTTGAATGGCATATCTACATTAGCACATCTGAATGTTTTTCCATTGGGATCATACAGTATTATCATGGGTATGGATTGGCTATATCTTCATAGGACCAAGGTGGATTGTTATGACAAGGCTATTGAGTGCTTATATGACAATGGGGACCATAAAATCTTACGGGGTAAGAGGAAAGAGACATCATTTAGGATGGTGACAATTATGCAGGAAAAGCGCAGTCGCATAAAAGGGTGTGTGTTATATGCAATGCATATTTCTAGTGACAAAGGTAAGGAAGTCGAGGATGCAGATGTTTTGAGCAGGTACCCAGTTCTATAGCAGTTTCATAATGTGTTTCCTACGTAGATTTCAGAGTTGCAACCTGACAGGGAAGTATAATTTTCTATTGAGTTGGTACCAAGGGCAATGCTAGCATCAAAGGCACCTTACAGGATGAACACACCTAAGTTGGTAGAGTTGAAGTTTCAGTTGAAGGAAATTCTTGAAAAGGGATACATTAGGCCAATTGTATCACCTTGGGGTGCACCGATGTTGTTTGTTAGGAATAATGGTGGTACTCTCAGATTGTGTGTTGACTACAAGTAGTTAAACAAGGTGACCATCAAGAACATGTATCCATTGCCAAGGACTGATAACTTGTTTGATCAGTTTAAGGGAGCAGTAGTGTTCTCAAAGATTTATCTAAGATCTGGATATCATCAAGTACGCATTAAGGAAGAGGAAATTTACAAGACATCTTTTCAGACCAGGTACAAACATTATGATTTTTTTGTAGTTCCATTTGGTTTAACTAATTCTCTAGCTACCTTTATGTGCTTGATGAATATCGTGTTTCCTCCTTATCTAGACAAGTTTTTTTTTGTGTTCATTGATGATATATTGATATATTCTAAAAATGAAGTGCATTTCAAGCACTTAGCAGCAGTGTTGAGATTGTTGAGAGAGAATCAGTTGTACGCTAAGCTTAGTAAGTGCAGTTTCTTTCAGAATAGGGTACATTACTTGGGACATTTTGTCTCCAAGGAAATCATAGCAATGGATCTAGAAAAGATAACAATTATCATGGAGTGGGAAGATCCTAGAAATGTGAATGAGGTAAGGTCCTTTGTGTGGTTGGAAGGTTATTACAAGAGGTTCATCATGAAATTCTCACAAATTTATTATCCTATTACATCATTGCGAAGGAAAGGTAAGATTTTTGAATGGACAGAGGAATGTGCGTCCAATTTTGAGCAATTGAACCAGTTGTTGAAACATGATCTAGTGTTAAAGATCGCAAATATGGACAAAGAGTTTATGGTATGTACATATGCTTGTAAAAGAGGACTAGGTGGAGTCATTATGCAGGAAGGACAGATAATGTGCTATGAGTCACGAAAACTAAATGAGCACGGGCACAACTATCTAACACATGATCTTGAGTTGGTAGAGATCATTCATGCATGGAGGCACTATCTTCTTGGCAGGAGGTTTGTATTGATGAGTGATAATAGTGGGTTGAGATACTTGTTTGACTATCCAAATCTGAATGCTAGGCAAGCTAGATGGTTGGTCACAATCATTGATTTTGACTTCGAGATCATGTACATCAATGGAAAAGAGAACAGCATTGCAGATGCTCTTCGTGGGTGGATACAGGTGAATCATATAGCAGTTATGAGCTCCTATGGGATAGACTTACGAGATTGTATCTTACAGGAAGGTTAGCAGGATGGCAGGTATAGAGAGCTTATGCACAGGTTATAGTAGAGTACCGTCATAGGTACATGTACATTTAGTGATACAAGTACAAGTGCAGGTGTAGGTATAGGTGCACAAGATGTGGATTATTGTCTTACAAAAAATGGATTGGTCAGGTTTAGAGACAGGATATATGTACCAGATAGTAGTGAGCTCAAGAAGGTGATCTTGAGGGAGCTTCATGTGAAACCGCATTTAGATTACCCAGGATACCAGAAGACATTGACTGCAGTAAATAAGTTTTATTATTGGCTGAATATGAAGAAGGATGTGGCATAGTTTGTGGCTAGATGTTTGGATTTTCAGCAGGTAAAAGAAAAGTGTAGGCATCCATGTGGACTGCTACAATCGATTGCGATTCCAGAGTGGAAATGGGAGGTCATTTCCATGGATTTAGCCGCAAATTTTCCCAAGACATCTAAATCTTCTTTTCTATATGATTGAAGATCCTTCATGCTTCCAACAGGATTGTTGTGGTCAGGTTGACAAACCTTGCACACTTCATTCTAGTAAAGGCTATGTATTCAGCTAGTTATGTGGCATAGGTGTTCATCAGAGATGTTGTCAGATTGCATGGTGTTCCAAATAATATTGTGTCAAATATGGATGAAAATTTAACTTCCAAGTTTTGGAAGGAGTTGTTTGCAAGTTTGGGCACAAATTTGGCCTTCAGCACATCTTATCATCCTCAGACAGACATATAGAAAAAGGGGGTCAACAGTATATTGGAGGACATGTTGAGGATATATGTGACGCATCAGCAGTGAAATTGGGAAGAGTATCTTCCACTAGTAGAATTCGCTTACAATAATGGATATCAGGAATATTTAAGGATGAGTCTATTTAAAGCATTTTATGGGCGGAGTTGCAATACTCCCATTAGCCAAATTTATCCAGTTAATAGGGTGTTAATTGGAATGTACATGTTGGCAGAAATGGAATAGAAAATGTAGGAAATAAAGAATAATCTAAAGGCAGCATGGGATAGGAAAAAGAGTTATGCATATCAAAACAAGTTATTTAAGGAGTTTTAGGTTGTGGAACAAATGTACTTGTGCATCAAACCCAAGAATAGCTCCTTGCGGATTGGATCATGTGCCAAGTTGACACCTCATTTTTGTGGACCTTTCAAGATTCTTGATAGGGTTGGGCTAGTATCCTATCGACTTGCACTGCCTCTGATATTGAAATTTCATGATATTTTCCATTTTTCATTGCTTAAAAATTATGTTAAAGATGTTGATCATGTGATTGAATCGTATATATTACAGGTGGAGTTAAAAGGATAATTCCAGTCAAAACCTTAGTTTATATTGCAGAGAAAGGTGCTCATGATCTGGAACTGAGCAATCGAGAAGTTTAAAGTGCAATGTAAGAACTTTGGGCCCTATGAAGCTACATAGGAGATGGTGAATCATATGTGGGCTATGTATCCTTCATTGTTTTTCGGTTGAGGCAAAGCAGTTTTGGTATGATGTTTTGGAATATGTTTTGGTGTGATGTTTTAGTATATGTACATATGTATATGGATGTAAATAACACCATGAGATATGTTATAAAGCTCCAATAAGCGGTAAGGGTTTCATGTCATTATGGTTTTCATGTCGTATGTTATCATGTTGGTTTGCTTCTCCGCAGGGTCATCATTGTGAATCGAGCTATGTTATAAATAGCCATGGGAAGTGTGTTTTATTTTCAGAATTTTTACTACGGTATAGGTGTGGTTGAACACCTAGGATGGTGTCCCCCAAGGAGGAGGGTTTTGTAACAGCCCTCGTAAAAATTCCATGTAATAAAAGTTAATAAATTGATAATAATAAACAGGGTTATGGGACACTTATTCCAAGCTGAATGTTGGGAAAAACATCCTAGTTTGGGTGTTCATTTGGTTTATTATGGCTAAGGCTTTGGAAAGGAAAAATGGCATTAATTTTCATTTTATTTATGAAAATAATGGAAATTAGGAGAAAAGGAAGGTGAAAGGTCACAAGATGCATGTGAGGAGAAAAATAATGGAAAATGAAGAAATTAGAGGCCTCAATGATAAAAAGGCATCTGAGGATCAATTGGTACCTTTTATTAGTTCAGTTTTGGAGCTCTCTCTCTATTCTCTCTCTCTCACTCTTGGAAACTTAGATTTTTCTTGGAGCATTTCATCATTGCATCAAGAAAGGAAAAGAAGGAAAATAGGAAGAAGATATTAAGCAAGGAAGAGCAGGATCAAGCAGCGATAACAGGATTACTTGTAGGTATTGATTTATATGTGTGGTTTCCTTGCTAGATTTGGCATGTGTGGTTATGCATGTGTGTTCTTAGTTCAATTTCTGTCATTATAATAGGTTATGTCAAGTGTGACAGTGCTTTTTATCCCATCCTTTCCATTTCTGGATAGCCATGGTGTGATGGGGTTCTCATGTTTTGGTTGAGTCGGATTGCTGGATGGTTTCTAAGTTGAGTGAGGTGGATCTCTGAATGAAAGAACACATGTCCTAGTAACCCTTGAATAAGGTGGTTGTTACGGTAAAGTCGGATTTTTTGTTGCCTCAGTGGGCCCAGGAATCCTCGACCAATGAATGGCAGGATATATGGTAAAGCCTAGAGGTGAGTGCTCTCCATCATGCCTAGGAATCTGGGATGGGATATATGGTAAACGTTAGAGAGTGGAGTCTCAGTTAGGGCCTAGTGATCCAATGTGGATTATGACAAAATCCTAGAGACTAGGAGACAGGAAAATTCCTCATGGTGTAGGTGGATAAATATGGTGGCATCCATGCTTGTTTTGGCACAGTAATTTGGTGGAGGTCGTGGTAAAGCATTTTATTACATTTTTATTGTTTAGGCCTAGTGATTCATTGTGGATTACGTTAAAGCCTGGTTTTTATTGATGAGAGTGGGGTGGTTTAGCCTCGGGAAGCCCTGATTGGTCCTTTTGGTTTGAACCCACATTCATGCTTGAAATATGGCACGAGGGTGATTGGATGAAGAGAGATTTGGTTCATCCAATCTATGGTTGGATGGAACATGGAAGTCCCATACTGGGTTGGCATTTGAATTCATTAATAAGAGGTCCTTTCCTTGTTATCTTATGTGTAAATGTACTGGTTTATATGTGGATTCTATGGTTGATGTATCCTTGATATTTTTGTTGCTATTATGTTAGTTATAAGCATGTATCATGGCAATGATGATGTATGGCTCTCATCATGTTTTGATTTTTAAATGAATGAAAAATGTATTTATGACCTAATATATGATAATTTAGCTAATGATAAAATAATGCTTCTTAGCAATTCTCAGATAAGTAAGAGACCCCTATGCTCAGAACTAGTGTTTAAACCTGTATATTACATATTTGTGATATGTTTGATGAAATGCATGTCATGGCTAGTAAGGGTCCAGTTAAGTCATTTTTCAAGTAATTTCATTTGTATCATTATTATGTCGTTATCTTTCAGTTTTGGAAGTGTCTTGGAGTTCTAGGTAGGGACCTAAGCTCTGAGCCAGAAAAAGTGGCATAGAAATTGGGGTTGCAGGCTCAGAACTATTGGGAAAAGTCCCCAGTAAGATGCATACCCATGTTGTGCGTGTGACTGCAGGTTTCCAGTTGCACTCTTTCCCATGTCAAGCGAGCAGTTGGGGGATTGATGCATTAAAAGGTTAGTGTCATTCAAGGGCTAGCCTCTTGGAAGGTTAGGATGGTTCTTGAGTTTCCTGTAGCGGGTGCAGAAGGTCTATGTAGTTGTGTGGTGTCGGTTCCACTTACTTAAGGTGACCCGAGAGGTTGAATCATATCATAATAGCCTCTTGTCACATTTTTACCTTGGTTGGCCAATTACCTGGGTAGATATGGTAGGAGGGTGTTACATTGATATTTTCAAAAAGTAAAGTGAACCCACCAAATTTTCCTAAGAACAAGAGAGGTTCCACGTGTAATATGTAAGCATCAAGAGGGTAGATATAACATGTGTCATACACTATCATACTTTTTAATAACAACAATCAATGATAAGGAAATTTAAAATCATGCTCTTTCCAAATGCTAAATTGACTTATTAGAATTCTTTGTCTATGAGAAAACAAAAACCTTATGCACATTGATTTGATTATTTAATTTTTTTTAATGTAAATACTTTAGTGTTCTCTAAATTATTATTCAAAAAAAACATATATTCTTAAATATTAAATTTACTCAAAATTAAATAATAAATTATTCACAATTAAATATAAACCAAACATTTTATAATTTTATACACAAATCATACATTTTACCATAATTACATACATTATTTTAAGATCATTAAATTTTTACATAATAAAAATTATAATAAAACTTAATTCAAAGTAATATTTTAATATGTTCCCCGAATCAGGATGGGCAAATGGACAGATATCGGGCCTTGGGATCTCCCTATGAGGCATGCGGCAGTTAGTTTCACAACTTTGGGGTTATAATGAGATGGGATGTCTCTCCTTTGAATTATCTAGAAACGGTTATGAAGGATATTATGTGATGCAGTCAAAAAGGCATGGGTGTTGCATCTTGGGTAATGAGTATTGGTTGCACGATGGAAATTCTGCTCGTCGATGGCCATGCGCACTTGCTAGGTCCATGGGCTACTGGAACAGTGGAGATGTCTCTCGTTTTGCATCTGCTAACTTCAGTTTTACTCCCAATATTTTACCTAGGACCCTAGGGTGACTCTAAGTAGTGTCTCTATTGTCAGTCGCGGGCTTAGAAGTGTTATTGTGCGCCTTGATTTCCATCAGTGACTCTGTGATTCTACCAACTATGCCTTTGATGGGTTTCAAGTACCATTATTTCTTTGTGAATGGTCTTGGTGTCTAACTCTAGTTTTTGTTGTCTTTGGGGGCTGCAAGAAGTCAATTGCCCTTCTAAGTGTGAGTAATTTGACTATCAGGAGCTCCTAAGTGAGGATATTTCTCTGTATTGTTTCGTTGGGAGGTCATTTGTATCCATTTGGGGCAAGCTTGGATGCTTGGTGTTTGGGGGATATATGCTTGGTGTCTTGGGTGTTTGTTCTTGTTTTAACTGTTATCTCTCTAAGGTTTGGTGTCGCCTAGGTTTTTCTTGGCCACGCTCTTTTGTGGTTTCCTCCTCTGGAGTTATGTCTATCTCCATTTGACTTGTGTGGACTTCGTTGGATTGGGTGTCTCTAGATGGGTATTTGTGAGGTTTTGTTGCCTCGTTTTAGTCCCTTCTTTTTTTGGTAGTGTTCTCAACCCTAGGCGGTTCGAGAAGTCAACCTTTTCTAGTTATCAGGTGTGTGGTATTGTGCTTGGGTGGAGGTCGTATTGTCTTGGGAGGGTCCTTTTGTTTGGTGGTCAGGCTCTGGAATGTAGTTATTTCAGGGTCGGAGGGCTCCCTCTAATTTCCCCTATCAGTTCTTGTTCTATATTGGTTTCCATGCCTTATCAGAGAGGATGACCTTGCCGCGGTGGGGGGAGAATGGTCTTATTTTGCACCAAGCTAACAGTTGCAGTTCATCCTCTATAGGGTCGAAAAGTGAGGAGCACAAAGGGGAAGTGGCCAATGCTCGAGGTCACTCCCCAGTCCTCCTGGTTGCTCCATCGTATTTGAAATCCATATCTGACTTTGCAGAGTCCAGGACAACCTGGACATCCTTAGGGAGCATCGATACAAAGATATAAATGAGATAGTGGCTTACGTAAATGATATTCAATACAGTCAAAGTGAAATTCTAGAGCAGTTAAATAATGTCCGCAGAAGGCAGCATCGAACCAATGACCTCCTACGTGACCTGGAGGCCCGAGTGGAACATATCGATTTCCACATGCATGATAATTATGGTCTCTTTGTAGCTCCTCATGTGTTTCCTCCTCAACCGCCTCCATGATATGATATGTGTAAAATTTATGCTCTTTATGTCTTCTTTGTGGTCTCTAAGGTCGTGCATCCTATCAGAAATAATGGTTATATGGAAACATCTCTTTCATACTTCAGCTCTCCTAGTTAAAAAAAATTGGTCGAAGTGAAACTAGGGGAACTGTCGAGATACATTTTGTATTGTGTTTTATCATGATAATATAAGTAAGCACTTTTTATCAAAATATATATATATATATATATTTATTTATTTATTTATTTATTTATTTATTTATTTTTAATACGTTCAATTTTCTTGTATCTCATAATAATATTTACAAAATGCATTACCAAATAACAATGATTAACAAATAAAAAACTAATTCCATGTATTTTAATAATAATAATAATAATAATTAAAATTTTATATGAATGAGATATATAATTTGTTCACTACTTAATATGAAGTTAATAGATGCCATGTAAAAATAATATAATTGATATTACATGATATGCAATTCATTTTATGTTTAGTTGACATGTAATAGTTAAAGTAAAAATAAACTAATAACAAAAAAATATTTTACTGCCACAAATAAATATTTCAACGTCCATATTAAATAACATAGTCTTATATAAGTTTATATAAAGCAAAAAAAAAAGTAATTTAAATTGAAAAATATCTTTTGTTTTCACTTTTCTTAGTAAAGAATATGTGTAATTTGTTGTATTATTAATATGAAGTTGATATATGACATTTAAAAATAATAATAATAATAATAAATTAATATGAATTATATATTATTCTATTAGTATATTCTTTAGGGATTTTTGTAATTCATTCATTTTTTAATATAGAGTTGATATATACAAAAATCCATTCATTTTTTAATATAGAGTTTATATATATATATATATATATATATATATATTAAAAAATATTGATAATAAAAATAATTATTTTTATAGAGAGTTCTATAGATGTATGTTTTCTACTTTCAAAAATAAGTAGGGCATGTATTAACATGGTGGGTCGAGAAGTCAACATTTTCTAGTTATTGGGTGTGTGCTATTGTGCTTAGGTGGAGGTCGTATTATCTTGGGAGGGTCCTTGTGTCTAGTGGTCAGGCTCTGGAAGGCAGTTATTTTAGGGTCAGAGGGCTCTCTCGGGTTTCCTCAGATAGTTCTTGTTATGTATTGGTTTCCATGCCTTGTCATAGAGGACGGCCTCGCCGCGGTGGGGGGAAGAATGGTCTTATTTCGCACCAAGCCAATAGCCGCAGTTCGTCCTCTGCATAGCCTAAAAGCGAGGAGCATGAAGGGGAAGTGGCCAATGCTCAAGGTCACTCCCCAGGCCTCCTGGTTGCTCCATCATATTTTAAATCCATAGCTAAGTGGCTCTATGGAGTCCAAGACAACCTGGACATCCTTAGGGAGCATCGATACGAAGATAGAAATGAGATGGTGGCTTACGTCAATGATATTCAATACAGTCAAAGTGCAATTCTGGAGCAGTTAAATAATGTCTGCATAAGCCAGCATTGAACCAATGACCGCCTACACAACCTGGAGGCCCGAGTGGAAAATATCTATTTCCACATGCATGATAATTCTAGTCTCTTTGTAGCTTCTCATGTGCTTCCTCCTCAACCTCCTCCATGATATGATATGTGTAAACTTTATGCTCTTTCTATTTTCTTTTTGGTATCTAAGGTCGTGCATCATGTCGGAAATAATGGTTATACAGAAACGTCTCTTGCATACTCCAGCTCTCCTAGTTAAAAAATCCAATCGAAGTGAATCTAGGGGAACCATCAAGATACATTTTGTACTATGTTTTATCATGATAATATAAATAAGCACTTTTGATCAAAATATATATATATATATATATATATATATATATATATATATATATTATTTTTTATTTTTAGTAGGTTCAAAGTTCATTTTCTTGTATCTCATAATAATCTTTACAAAATACATTACCAAATAACAATGATTAACAAATAAAAAAATAATTTCACGTATTTTAAAAAAAAAAAAAAAAAAACTTTTTCTTGAACAAAGTCTCCCAGTTTAGTGGCGTGGAAAAAAAAAAAAACCCTCACCTTAGGAGTGGTTTTTTTATTACAAATGATAATTATGTTAAAGATACACTAAAAAAATACGTATTCATATAAGTAAAATTATAAAATTATTTTATTCATACAAATTTATAAAAATATGAATTTACTTATAATAGCATTAATGTTATTATAATCAATATGTTTAAAGTATAATTATATTGATAAATATGTTAAGATAGATTTTAATAGAGGTAAAATTAAAATGGACCTTTTCTTCTATATATAATTTTTGTTATTAATATTTAAAATAATACATGTCAATTCCATATTAAAAAATAAAGAAATTATATATATATATAATTAATATTAAAATATTTTATTTACAATTCATATTCTACATATTAAAAAATGTTAATATATGTCCCCAATCAAAATTAGAAGTAAAAAACATATATGCATAAAACTTTTCCTATATAAAATTATTTTTGTTATATATTGTACATCAATTCCATATTAAAAATTAATGAATTACAAATCTCTTTTAAAAAATTTATTAATGGAATAATAATTCTCTCTATATATAAAATCCATATTAAACTTTTTAAACTAATAAAATTATATATATGATTGAAGTATTTTGTTTACAATTTACATTCTATACTTTAAAAATTCAATGCACGTCTCAATTATATTTAGAAGTAGAAAACATATATCAATAGGGTTCTCTCTTTATTAAAAAAAAATTTTTGTTATATATATAGTTGATATTGAAATATTTTATTTATGGTTCACATTTTATACATTAAAATTTTAATACATTCCCTACTTATTTTTTAAAGTAGAAAACATACATCTATAAAACTCTCTCTATATAAAAAATAATTATTTTTATTATCAAAATATATATATTAGAAATATTTTGTTTATGGTTCACATTCTATATATTAAAATGTTAATATATGCCTTATTTATTTTTGTAAATATAAAATAAATAAATAAATATATATATATATATATATATATATATATATATATATAGATATTAAAAAATAATAAATTATAAATATCACTAAAAAATCTACTAATGAAATAATATATAATTCATATTAATTTATTATTATTATTATTTTTAAAAGTCATATATCAACTTCAAATTAATAATACAATAAATTACATATATCTTTAACTAATAAAAGTGAAAACAAAAGATATTTTTCAATTTAAATTACTTTGTTTTGCTTTATCTAAAATTATATAAGACTGTGTTATTTAATATGGACATTGTGACAGCCTCATTAAAGATAAGTAGTGTTAACTAGTTAAAAGACAATTTTTATTATTATGTCAAGAGAAGACTGAAATTATTATTATTTGTCTGGAGAGTTATTTTTATTGGTAATTAGTTATGAATAATAAATCAATTGAGATAATTAACTTAAGAAAAGTAAAATCTAATGGTAAAATATTTTCCAAGAAATGGAAAGTGGTTGGGGACAGCTGGAAACAGTTACCTATTGCTCTTAGCATAAAAGACTTATCCCAGTGAGGAGTAGGGGTTCTGTTCTGGTTTTGAAGGAAGAGTGTGGATTTTCTAGAGCTGGTAGAGACCAGTGGAAAACACTCAGCAATCCTGAAATTAAATTCTGGTACTGCTTGGACTAGGTGTCCTGAGTTCACTACAGAAAGTAAAATCCACTGTTAACCCATACCATCCATGACTGGAGCTCACGGTCAAGAGGAGGACGTAATCGCCTCTCTTGATGGTTGGGTGGACCACAACTTTACTAGAAAAACAGATAAGTAATTTTTGTATGTTCAGAAGAATTAAGTACTGTTGTATTTAAAACTAAATAAGTACAGTTACTGCTTTAGATACAAGGAATGGATGTTGTTATTAATATGAGAGAAACTAATTTGTTTACTAGAATTGAATGTTGTTAATTATATGATTCCTAGCTTGAGGAACTAATATTATTTTCTGAGTTATTAACTATTTATCTTGCAAAGCTTTACAAAATTATTTGAAAATGCTAAAACTTATATCAAAGAAAATGGCTATATGTTTTTTGTAAAACCCCGGCAAACTGTATCTACTTAAAAGGATATATTTATTATAGTTACAATGAACACAGTAGTGGCTGTAAGAAAGAAAAGACAAGAGTTCTAAGCCGGAAATTTCCTATTAATGCTATATAAATTACCGTGAGTATTCTTACAGTGGCCAGTTAATCAAAAAATAAACTGAACCATAGAAATCATTACAACGATGAATACTGATATAAGTTACCAGAACCTTGGAATCCTCTTAACTATAAAATTATCCTATATGTACATACAGAAGCGATAAACGGTGAAAAAAATAGTATCCATGCAATGTTGTAATAGATTTTTCTATTAAAAAAAAACAAAGAGAAAAATCTTAGTAAGCAGAGAATGTTGTCAATGAAGGGCATAGGTGGAATCCTAGCCCAAGATCAGTCGCCTCTCTAAATTCTCGCTATGCTTGGATAGAGTTAAAAAGTGGTCTGGACGCCGTCTATTCTGAGTTCTTCATAGAAGAAAATAGACAAAAGTACAGATATACAATACCAAAGCTCTGTAATAAGAATAAAACTTATGTAAAACAATGTTTATGTAGCTATTACAGGCTTAGAGCGGAAAAGAACAAAATCGGTTACACATTAAACAGTTTAACGCATAAAAGAAAGAAAAGAAAAAATATTTGGACCCGAAGGTCGAACTTTTAAGCCTACATAACCTCTCGAAAGAATTTCTGAGAAGGCAGGAATGATATATAAAAGAAAATCCATATATTTTTTTTCTAAAACCACTACATCCAAAGCTAATGGAATTCGCATATTATTAAACAGCAGATGGCAGGGACAAGAAAGTACAAAATTCGTTCTTTTATAGTCCAGAAGACGCTATAGTGCCAGAAGAATCATAAAAATAAATTCTAAAGGCCTTCTTTTAAATAAATATTACAGAACTTAGACGGAAGTCAAAAATATTTGGACCGAATCCATAACAAATTCTACAGGTCAAGCCAGCAAGGCTTATACTGTAAATTAATAAAAGAAAAGGCAGTCTAAAGAAACCTGTCAGACATTGCTCCAAAAATTAACATAAATCTTATACAACATTTAGAGAAGAAACAAGATTGAGCATTCCGGCTATAATTTATAATTCTATGAGAAAAGCCCAGTTTGGCTAATAAAAAGAAAATATCACTTCGCGGATTTAGGAGAACGTTGAAACAGTTATGATAACTGGAGCGGTGAGCTACTTCAAGGTACCTAGAGAAGAGTAGTCTTGTTAGCTGCATTCTCTTTGAAGCCTAGAAACTCCTTTTTAGCTAATGAAGTGGCTTTAGTTTAGCAAATCGGCAAAGAACTAACCTGTTACAAATACAATAAGAAAAACCTTATTAGTAGGGTTACAAGCATTGCGAAAACCTTATAGATTATAAAAAATGTTATGTAAGGTAGATAACCTACGTAAAAGGCTCTGGAGCTGTAATTTTGGTCACCGGGAAAACCTTAGCAGCGAAGAGATAAATTAGAGGTTAGACACAGGATTTCCACCAATAATCCAAGCCACTATGAAGGAAAAGAAAAACATGAGTTTGTAGTTGAGTAAACATGGGAATAGAGAACGGATACATGTGCACGAAAATGCATGGAAGCAATGAAAAGTAACATTAGAGTGAACCACAGAGAATGAAGCACAGACCCTCCTAGCCATGTTGCAGCCTCCGAAACACGGAAATGGGTGTAGCGGAAAAAAAAGTAAGGAATGTGGATTTCATAGAGACGAAACTTCAAAGTTCGCAGAGGGAGTAGCATACTCTAAGGAGCTGCAATGGAACCGACACCAAAAACATTACCAAAAGGTAGAAACCCTCAGGGTTGGCAAATTTACCAATACCAATCTTGCCCAAAATGCAATCCGTAGATCTTCCAAGATTAACGGTGAGGAATAAATAATAAGCACATTGTAAAGCGCTCCATATCCCGTGAAATCTTACATCTGTACCAGAACATTAAAACCCCGGTACCTGTTGCATTTAATTAGTCAGTCTATAGTAATGAGTCCTCATTTGACACAAGTTTCTGGACGGCATATTTTCGAGCGATATGATCGGTGAAATCGGTATGACAGAGCTAGAGTTTGTTAACAATATATATATAACCTATATGCATAATTTATGAAATTAATAAGTAATTTATCGTGACAATTACTACATAAGTATAATCATTTTATTACCAAAATTATCATGATAGAATGAGTCCTTTTCCATTACCTTGGGATTATAATGTTAGTTAAGTTTGTGATTTAATAATGGGTTTATAGATTAACCATATATGTATAGTAAAAAAAAAATTGTATGGGTGTTACAAGTGGTATCAAAGCTGCTTTCATACGTTGTGACTGTAAGGGTCAACTAACAAATCATGTTTTGTGGAAACTGATGCACAGAGTTTAGAAGTATAATGAGAAGGGGAAAAACATAGTCACCACCCCAAGACACCGGTGAACCCCAAGCTGAACCAGTGATGAGCCCAGAAATGTGGGTTCAGTTAAGTGTCGATCAGCACTGACAAACTAGTAGGCTGCTAGAGGAACAACAGCACCAAACCAGTTTCTTGTTGAACACGGTACAGCAACTGCAGGAGGAAATGGTGCGTGTTCAACAAGATAACGAATGATTATTGCAAGAGTAGGAAAATATATTAAAGATCCTGTCAGACAAACAAAAACAAGAAGTGGAACATCCAAGTACGGACAGAGGCATGCAAGAAGAAGATGAGCAGAAAACAAGACACAACACCACAAGCAGAGTGGAAAGAATCCTATCCCAATGAAGCAAGAATAAAAATTACAATGAGGTAGAATATGGAAATTTGTCAGATCAGCAAGAGGTTAAGAAGCAGAAAGTAGAGCTTTAGGGGGAATTTTGGAAAATTAAACCATCAACATTTGATGGTGAGGCTGAGGAGGTGGAAGAGTCATGGTTAATAAACATGAACAAGTATTTTCAGGTGTATGAATGTAACAGCAACCTAAATGCCATATTGGCTATATATCAGCTTAGAGAGAAAGCCACTCTTTGGTGGGAAGAAGTGAAGAATGTACGCAACATTGAGGAACAAGGTGTCACCTGGGAATCGTTCCAACAATACTTTAAATACAAGTATTTGACAGAACAATTCTAGGATGAAAAAGCTAAAGAATTTCACAATTTAAGGTTGGGACAGATGACCATGGATGAATATATCACCAATTTCACCTCCCTGTTATGATATGTTCCATATCTTCGAGAGGAAAAGGCTAAGGTGCAGATAATTCTGAGCAGCCTGCCAACACACATGAAGGAGTGAAGAGAATTTGTAAACCCCCGAACCATGGATGAAACCATTCATAAAGCACGAATGTGCTATCAGCAGTCCAAGGCTAAAGGGGAATTTGGAAAAAGTTGGCATCCAAGAAAAGGATAGAAAAACAACTCAAACTTAAAAGGAGCGAAAAGCAGTAACTTTAAGAGTTTTGCACGTAATTCTGTCAGCAAATAGTTTGGCAGAAATCACCATAGAACCAAGTGGACAGCATAAGAAAAGCCTATTGAAGCATCCATTAAGCCTGAGCAAGGGCAAGTGGCCAAGCCACCCCTATAGTGTTGGGGATGTGGTGAGGCACACTACTACAAAAACTATCCACAGCGAGCAAGAAATGACACAGTTGCAAACTTGCAGGAAGCTTCTATAGTAGGTGATGTAGCGTGAAACATCCCTCGTATCAATGCGGCTTTGGAGGACCGACAGGGAGATTATCAGCTAACAATGATTGAGTTGGAAGGTAAAATACTAAATCATCTGTTTCTATTTTGGTAGACCCAGGTGCAAGTCTGAGTTATGTTAGTCCCAAAATAATGGAAATGTGTAAATTGAAAGAACGGAAATTTAAAAGTTCATGGCTGGTACAGCTATCCACTGGAGAAAAACGAAAAGTAACTACCAAAATTCCAAAATGTACTTTGGAAATTTCAGAACAGCAGTTACAAGTAGATCTGAAAATTCTACCATTAGGGTCCTATGATGTTTTGCTAGGCATGGATTGGCTAGAAAAGCATTGGACCTTAGTGGATTGTAAGGAAAATATTATTTACTACAGAATGCACGATGGAACGCGTAAAGAGATTCAAGGAATCAAAAATCCATTAACATTATTCCCAATTACAGCATCCCAAATGAATAAATGTATAAAAAATGGATGCCAGTTATATGTTATTCAAGGGGGGTATGCAGATTCCAAGGAAAAATCACCTATGATGGAAAATATACCTGTGGTACAAGAATTCCTGGATGTCTTTCCAGAAAATATTCCTAGATTACCACCAAGGAGAGACATTTACTTCACCATAGAGTTAATTCCAGGAGCTTCTCTCATGTTAAGGTCTCCTTATAGAATGAGTGTGCTAGAACTAACTGAGCTAAAAATGTAGTTACAGGAGTTGCTGGATAAGGGCTACATTCGTCCAAGTGTGTCCCCTTGGGGAGCACCAGTAATTTTCATGAAAAAGAAATATGGGACTATGTGAATGTGCATGGACTATAGGCAGCTCAACAAGTTAATAGTCAAGAACAAATACCCTTTACCAAGGATCGATGATTTGTTTGATCAAGTGAAGGGGGTCACGGTGTTTTCCAAGATAGATTTAAGATCTAGATATCACCAGATTCGAATCAAGGATGAAGACATTTGCAAGATAGCATTCCAAACCAGGTGTGGACACTATGAATTTGTGGTGTTACCCTTTGGATTAAAAAATGCACCAGCAACCTTTATGAGGTTAATGCATGGAATCTTCCATCCTTTCCTGGATAATTTTGTACTTATATTTATAGATGATATTTTGATCTATTCTAAAAACTAGGAAGAGCGTAAGTAACATTTGAGTATTGTTTTGGAAATGCTAATAAAACACCAATTGTACGCTAAGTTCAGCAAATGTGATTTCTTCAAAACAGAAATCAAATATTTAGGCCGTGTTATTTCAGCAAAAGGAATTGTTGTTGATCCAGAGAAGATCAAAACAATCATGGAATGGCGAGTACCCCAGAACGAGGTAGACATTAGATCCTTTATGGGATTAGCTAGATACTACCAAAGATTTCTTGAAGGATTTTCCAGAATTTCTTTTCCTATTACTTCCTTGCAGAGGAAAGGAAAAGTTTTCAAATGGAAAATTGAATGTCAGAACATTTTTGAAAAGCTGAAACAGATTTTGACCACTGCACCTGTGTTAAGGTTTGTTGATCCCAAAAAATAATTTGAAGTTTGTATAGATGCAAGTAAAGAAGGTCTTGGGGCAGTTCTATCCCAGGAAGGCAACGTGGTGGCATACGAGTCAAGAAATTTGAAGGATCATGAACAAAGGTATTCAGCATATGATATGGAATTAATAGCAGTAGTACATGCGCTCTAGGAATGGAGACACTACTTGCTGGGCAAAAAAAAATTTTTAAAGACATATCATAACAGCTTGAATAGTTACTTCAAGCAAGCAGATTTAAACTCAAGACAGGCAAGATGGAATTCCTTCCTAAGTGAGTTTGATATGGATATTCAGAACATGAAGGGAAAATAAAATCGAGTAGTTGATGCTTTAAGAATAAAACTACATGGTATATATGAGCTGTATTATAATCGGCTGCAAAGTAAATTTTTGGAACAAGTGAGGGAAGAAGCCCAAAAAGATCCAAAATGCCAATTTTTATGGCAACAGATGGAAGAAATCAGAAATCAAGGAAGTGCATCTGAGTATGGAATAATTGAAGATCATATGCTAACTTTCCGGGGTAAAGTGTATGTGCCTAACCGTATGGATCTGAAAGAGCTAATAATGAATGAGTACCATCGCAGCAATTATGCAGGTCACCCAGGATACCAGAAAATTTTGACTGCAATTAGGAAGGTATTTTTCTGGCCTGGTATGCGCAAAAACATTGTTGAATATATAATTAAATGTTTGGAGTGTTAGCATGTGAAGGTGGAGCATCAACATCCTGCAGGATTGTTGCAGCCCATACCGATACCTGAATGGAAGTGGGAGGTCATATCCCTGGATTTTATTACAGGCTTACCCTGAAAAAAAAGGCAAAATGACTACATCATGGTAGTAGTGGACAAATTGAGTAAATCTGCACACTTTATACCCATGTAGTCTACTTACAAGACTGTATAGATAGCCGACATATTCATGAAGGATATTTTCAGGTTGCATGGAATTCCAAATACAGTTATCTCAGACCGGGATGTTAAGTTTACTTCTGCATTCTGGAAAACCTTTTTTATGGGACTGGGAACTCAGATAAACTTTAGCACATCTTATCATCCCCAGACCGATGGTCAAATGGAGCGAGTAAACCAAGTGCTGGAAGACATGCTGTGCATGTATGTGATGCAGCATCCAACTAAATGGGAATACTATCTGCACCTTTTTGAATTTTCTTACCAAAATTATTATCAGGAGTCCCTGAAGATGAGTCCTTTCAAGGCCTTGTATGGGAGGTAGTGTCGCACACCCATAAATTGGAGCAGCCCCGAGACAAAATTAATGTTGGGACCTGAGATGCTTGTTGAAATGGAATTAGAAATAAATAAAATAAGACAAAATCTGAAGGTTGCACAAGATCAGCAGAAGATATATGCAGATAAAAAGAGGTCTTATCGGGAATTTGAAGTGGGAGACCATGTGTACGTGAGGATCAAACCGAAGAGGAGTACCTTGCGGTAGACCTCTTGTGCTAAATTGGCTCCCAGGTTTTGTGGACCCTTCCAAATTTTGGAAAGGGTATGACCTATAGCTTATCAGCTAGCTTTACCCAGCCACATTCGAGTACACAATGTGTTTCATGTGTTCATGTTGAAGCATTATGTGCATGATGCAAAGCACGTAATACATTGGAAAAATATACAAGTAGGATAGAAATAAAAGTCCTAACTTGAGATATATATTATTTATGAGAAATTGACATGGAACCTTGTTGTTTGCAGGTAGAACTGGACGGCGAGTTCCTATTCGAGCCGCAACACATACTTGACCGAAGGGAAATCATACTCCGAAAGAGATTTGTTACTCAGGTTAAAGAGCAATGGAAGCACTTTGGCCAGGATAAGGCTACTTGGGAGGACGAAAAAATTTGCGCGGGAAGTTTACCCAGAGCTCTTTGCAGAGTTAGAGTAAAAAACTAAGGACGGTGTTACTTCCAGGAGGGGAAGTTGTGACAGCCTCATTAAAGATAACTAGTGTTAACTAGTTAAAAGGAAATTTTTATTATTGTGTCAGGAAAAGACTAAAATATTGTTATTTGTCTAGAAAGTTATTTTTATTGGTAATTAGTTATGAATAATAAATTAGTTGAGAGAATTAACTTAAGAAAATTCAAAGCTAATGGTAAAATGTTTTTCAAGAACTGGAAAGTGGTTGGGGATAGTTGGAAACAGTTACCTACTCCTCTAAGGATAAAAGACTTATCCCAGTGAGGAGTATGGGTTCTATTCTGGTTTTGAAGGAAGAGTGTGGATTTTCCAGAGCTGGTAGAGACCAGTGGAAAACACTCAGAAATCCTGAAATTAAATTCTGGTACTGACTGGACTGGGCGTCCTGAAGTCACTGTAGAAATTAAAATCCATTGTTGACCTGTACCATTCAGGACTAGAGCTCGGGGGCAAGAGGAGGACGTAATCGCCTCTCTTGATGGTTGGGTGAACCACGGCTTTACTAGAAAAACAGATAATTAATTTATGTATGTTCAGAAGAATTAAGTATTGTTATATTTAAAACTAAATAAGTATAGTTACTGCTTTAGTTACCAGGAATGGATGATGTTATTAATGTTATCACTCAGTAATTTCTCCAGGTTCAAGAGAAATAGCCTGAGGTAACCACAAACCTACTTTGGAAAACTAGGATCTAGCCTTCCTAAATTTCAAAGAGGGCTCTCTCTTTATTATTTAACTTTGTTTTTTATTTATGTTTTAGGCTAGTTATGATAGAAAAATTTAGTTTTGATTTTGAAATGTTCGGTGGAAAATAGGTTTACTAAAAGAAAAATTTAAGAGGGATCTACTAGTCCATTAGGCTATGGAGTTAAAGTCTAGCAAGTAGAACTAGGAGGCAAGGCCAAAAGGATGCTAATGTATTCAGGGCAAGGTAGATAACCCTCAGAGATTTGGATAGATTTTTTTGATGTGATGGCTTGCTTTGGGATAAAGGGAAATGAAGGATCCTTTGATCTGGAAAAATAGGAAGGAGACAGGGGTCAAACGGGACTAGGAGCAATTAAGAATTCCTAAATCCGGAAATCAGCAGAAAACATTTAAATGATTAAGTAGTTAAGACAGGGAGTTCTAACACTATTCCTGAAGTAATACTCCTATTTAATCATTAATATTGAACAACATATATGAAATGAATGGAACTTAGAAAGTAAACAATGACAAGATAGATGTACTTTACTCTTCAAATTATCGCATGAATCCTGAATTATTAAGTCCAACTGGCAATTGTCCAGACTGCTGCTTTAAAATCAACACATGTGAGCCTCCAACGTACCAGAAAAAAGTCTATAATGTTCTTAGCAATTTTATTCCAACCTAAACACTTCACAAATGGAAGTATTTATACAAATTCTAAACTAGAATATCTTGAAAAAATATCAGGATTGTTTTACAAATATCTCCAACTATTTTAATAAATAGAACTTAATTAAAGGATACTCAAAACTAATGCATCTATTTGGAACTATTTTTTATGGATAGGTGATGACAAAGAGGAGAATTCGAATTTGATCCAACTCTTAGTTGATGAAGAGGCATCCAAGTCACTAACTGTTTCCTTTCTTTGTGCATTCTACTCCAGCAATTCTGCAAACTTGGGGTCCAATGATACCTTTTTATTTATCAATCCAAAATATATATGTAAAAAGTGAAAGAGGTTATTGTGGATGAATATGTTTTTGAGATAAATGTCTTTCAGTTTCCTAAAATTCCTCTCCATCTGTGCACAATAGGCTCTACAACAATGTGTGTAAAATAGAGTTTTACAGAGTCTGAAAAATAGGATGTAAAGATGCGCATATATGTCTCATTCTATAATACATGTGAAAAACGTGAGATAGGTTTTTTTATATGGGTCTCTTAAGAACAACAACGTCCTTTAATTTTTTAATATGTATTTCTTATTGGCCACAATGTTCTCTGCAAAATGATGACTTAACAGGAATTTTCTGCAAAGAGAGCTTTCAAATATTGTTTAATATTTCCAAATCCATAATGACAGTTAGAAAAGTGAGAGAGGTTTTTCTAGTAGAAGACCTTAAGAATATAAACCTCCTTCAGTTTTTAAAAATTAAACTTGGATTGGTCACAATAGTTTCTGCAAAACAATGGCTTAAACATGAATTTCTGCAAAAATGTTCCGTCTTGTTATGTTTTCATCTTTTAACCTTTTTGTTCTTTTAACTGTTTTTACTTTCACTTTGGCTAAACTTCATTGTTGTTGGTGAAAGTATTTTCATCTCTGTTAACCATTACTGACTATGTTTTTACTTTTATTGTTTTACCTTGACTGCTCTGTAACTTTGTTTTAACTTTCACTCTGATTTTTACCTGATACACTTTAACCACTGATACTCTTTAGCTATTATGTTTTCAGTGTCATTGTGAATTATAATTTCACTTTTACCATTCACTGTGTAAATTTCATCATTCTGATCTCTCTTTGACTTGATTTTATTTTTTCTTTGTATATAAACTATTTTTTGAATGAAGCTTTTGATTTAAAATCTGAGAATTTGGAGCAAACAATTTTGTCAACTAGTATTGAAATTGTTGGCCCAATTTATTTTTTAATAATAACCTGCAAAAATCAAACAATTTGTTAATGAAACAGAGATCTGCAAGGAGGTGATTGAAGGCTTTCGAAAGACCTGTGGAATGAGATCTGTCTGTGGAGGTTTAACTTTGTTTTTTTAGGCAATCTGGCTTCTTCTGTAAGATTAAATGGTCTACATAAGTAATTTACTTTAAACAGAGGGGTAACTAAGAAATTTAGGCTAAGGATAGCTTCTTTTGGGAATTTTTTCTCAATTAGGTTTATTTAGAGGATGTAAACTGGGATAAATAGAAAATGAGGGTTTTCTGAGTGAAGGAGTTTCTAGGGTATATTTATACTTTCAACCCTTTAGATCTTTGAATTTTGGTCCTTGGAGCTTAAAAACAGAGGAAATTGGCCTTTTTTATGGTGTTTTTCGGTGATTGGTTCTGGTGAATTTTCTAATTTATATACCTGGTTTCTTTTTATAGAAGATCTAAAGTAAATTTATAGGCCTTAATTTGTTGAAAAATACCTTTAAAATGTAGGTATTTGGCGGTTACAAAGGTTTTCAGATGCTCTGGGCTGATTCCGAGGTCTTTACTGGTATACTGGAGCAACGGAAAATCTTTACAGGTCTTCAATGGTGGATCTTTGGTTGGATTTGGAGTTTTTGTGGGAAAATTGGCACTCAGGAGCTTTAACACAGTCGGGGAGCTCATTCGGAGTTTGAAATAGATGAATAAACGTTAAAATTAACCTTTATCAAAGTTTTTATGGTTTTTTTTAATCACGTTTATTTGCATTGAATGCAGGTTTAATTGATGACGGGAGGGCAGTTTTAATTTGAAAAGCGAAACTGGAGAGCGGTTATCACATTTATTTCAAGTGGTAAGTTGTTTTAATATAAATGAATGCGATCGAATGAAATTTTGACACGTCACAGAGGGTGAAATGGGAAATACCGCCCATTCGCGTTCATTTGGGCTGCGGGCAGCCGATTGGTTTTTTGACGTGAAACAGATCTCTCACCGTTGGGTCATCGGGGAGGAAGCGAATGGCTAAGATCAATTGGGAAGTTGCGGTCGAAATGGATGTGGGACCGGGATAAATGATATGTGTTGGCGGAGTTAAAAATGCAATGAAAACCTTTGTATAATTTTTTATTATAACCAAAGTTTGCTTTGTAATGGGTTTATATATATAAGCGGAGCCTATATATATGGAATGGCATAAGGTTAAATGCGCATGAGGCGGATTATAAGGTTTAACCGGGATTAGGTGGTGATACATATATATAACAAAGTTTTATATATATAGGTGAAGGCGTAATAAGGCGGGGTTACAAAACCTTGAGTTGATTTTTATATAAAACATGAGGTTTTACATAAAGGGAAAAGGAAAAGGTAACACTTTAACCTTGGGTTAAGTCTATGTGGGGAGGGATGGTGAATGTATTTATAAAGGTGTGGGGGTTGGAACCTTTATAAAAACTTAGGGTAAAATGGGATAGGTTGGGAAATGTTTTTACACTTAGATATACATAGGATATGCATAAAAGCCTTTTTGTAGTTTTATTTTATTATATATTTTTAGACTCTTTAAAGGCCTAAAACCATAGGGGGCGGGATATTTTGGTTAAGGTTAGATTTTAAACCAAAGGGAGTATAATTTGGGATTTCATTTCAGCACGTGGATAATAATTTTGGCCTAAAATCTTATAGTAGTGGGTTTAAAAGGGTATTTAATATAAAAGGGAATTATATTAATAGGAAAAGGTCATTGTAGGGATTTAATACATAGATTAGAAGTTAATATGACAAGGGAAAATGTAATACATCAAAATACAATTATATAACCAAGTAAAGTGAAAACTTTAAAGCGAAGCTTTTATCATTTAGATTTCATCACTTTTAACTTAAGATATAATGTTTTTTAGGGTTTTTATGATTTTATGAATGAAGGGAGTTAGTCAAATGAGGAATTTCATACTTCATTAAGTAACAAAAGTGCTTACTTATGAAATTGAATAGTAATGAGTGTATGAAGGGTAAATGATGATAATTAGGGATTTAATATAGGAATTCAACACTTATAACTTATCAGTCATTGAGCCTTGGGTCCGGTCCCAACAGAAGTCAGAGAAATGCTCTGAGCCTCTTTGACTGAAATTTTATAATGCAAAATAGCTATAGGGGAGGGGAAATTAGTTATTTTTTCCCGGTGATAAATATTTACATGATTTTCCCACCTCTTTTTACCTACCCAAATTTAATCTAATATTTTTTCTTCCAATTTGCAGGCGCATTTGAGATAGCAACCTTGAACATCTTATTCTTTTGAAAGCAGTAAAAACTAACTAAATCTACCATATATCTTCTTAGGGCTCAGATTAAACTGATGAGCTCCTCTTTATTCTCTACCTATCTATTGATTAGTCAGGATTAAACTGTCTGACTAATATTTATTCACTATCCTACAACAATAAAATTGAAACATGACAAGTCAAGATTAAGCAGTTCAACTCATCATGGATTATGGAATTTATTGACACTCTGCCATAATCATCAGTAACAAATTAAAAAGTAGTGGCATTTGGGCTTGCACACTTTCATGTTTTATTTCTTTTTTCTTTGGGGTATATTATTTTTTCTAATTCCTTTGATCTTTCTTTTAGGACTTTACCCTCTTTTTGCTTTTCTATTTTTTTATTTTATTTTTTACAAAGTATGGGAAAACAACTTGCAGAAAGCAAAGTATGTACATATTTACAAGACTATCATAAGTCGATTCCAAATTATGAATCCTATACTTATAAGACCCTAACAATTAATATGAGAGAAACTAATTTGTTTACTAGAAATGAATGTTGTTAATTATATGATTCCCAGCTTGAGGAACTAATATTAGTTTCTGAGTTATTAACTATCTAGCTTGCAAAGCTTTATAGAATTATTTGAAAATGTTGAAACCTATATCAAAGAAAATGGCTATATGTTTTTTGTAAAACCCTGGCAGACTATATCTACTTAAGAGGATATATTTATTATAGTTACAGTGAACACACCAGTGACTGTAAGAAAGAAAATACAAGATTTCTAAGTTGGAAATTTCCAATTAATTCTATATAAATTACCGTGAGTATTCTTACAGTGGCCAGTTAATCAGAAAATAAACTGAACCATAGAAATAATTACAACGATGAATAATGTATAAGTTACCAGAACCTTGGAATCCTCTTAACCATAAAATTATCCTATATGTATATACAGAAGCGATAAACAGTGAAAACAGTAGTATGCATGCAATGTTGTAATAGAGTTTCTATTAAAAATAAAAACAAAGAGAAAAAGCTTAGTAAGCAGAGAAGGTTGTCGATCAAGGGCGCAGGTGGAATCCTAGCTCAAGATCAGTCACCTCTCTGAATTCTCGCTATACTTGAACAGAGTTGAAAAGTGGTCCGGACACCATCTATTCTGAGTTCTTCATAGAAGAAAATAGACAAAAGTACAGATATACAATACCAAAGCTCTGTAATAAGAATAAAACTTCTGTAAAACAATGCTTATGTAGCTATTACAGGCTTAGAGCGGAAAAGAACAAAAGTGGTTACACATTAAACAGTTTAACGCATAAAAGAAAGAAAAAAACAGATATTTGGACCCAAAGGTCGAACTTTTAACCCTACATAACCTCCCGAAAGAATTTCTGAGAAGGCAGGAATGATATATAAAAGAAAATCCATATATTTCTTTTCTAAAAACACTACATGCGAATCTAATGGAATTCACATATTATTAAACAACAGATGGCGGGGACAAGAAAGTACAGACTTCTTTCTTTTATAGTCCAGAAGATGCTATAGTGCTAGAAGAATCATAAAAATAAATTTTGAAGGCCTTCTTTGAAATAAATATTATAGAACTTAGATGGAAGTAGAAATTCTTTGGACCAAATCCATAACAAATTCTACAGGTCAAGCCAGCAAGGCTTATACTATAAATTAATAAAATAAAAGGCAGTCTAAAGAAACCTGCCAAACATTGTTCCAAAAATTAACATAAATCTTATACAACATTCAAAGAAGAAACAAGATTGAGCATTCCGGCTATAATTTTTGAATCTATGAGCAAAGCCCAGTTTGGCTAATAAAAATAAAATATCACTTCGCGGATTTAGGAGAACTCTGAAACAGTTATGATAACTGGAGCGGTGGGCTACTTCAAGGTACCTAGAGAAGAGTATTCTTCTTAGCTGCATTCTCTTTGAAGCCGAGAAACTCCTTTTTAGCTAATGAAGTGGCTTTAGTTTAGAAAAACAGCAAAGAACTAACCTGTTACAAATACAATAAGAAAAACCTTATTAGTAGGGTTACAAGCGTTGCGAAGACTTTATAGATTATAAAGCATGTTATGTAAGGCAGCTAACCTACGTAAAAGGCTCTAGAGCTGTAATTTTGGTCACCGGGAAAACCTTAGCAGCGAAGAGATAAATTAGAGGTTAGACACAGGATTTCCACCAATAATACAAGCCACTGTGAAGGAAAACAAAAACATGAGTTTGTAGATGAGTAAACATGGGAATAGAGAATTGATACTTGTGCGCGAAAATGCATGGAAGCAATGAAAAGTAACAGTGGATTGTACCACATAGAACGAAGCACAGACCCTCCTAGCCATGTTGCAGCCTCTGAAACACAGAAATGGGTGTGGCGAAAATCAAGTAAGGAATGTGGATTTCACAGAGACGAAACTTCAAAGTTCACAGAGGGAGTAGCATACTCTGAGGAGCTGCGATGGAACCGACACCAAAAAAATTACCGAAAGGCGGAAACCCTCAGGGTTGGCGAAGTTACCAATACCAATTCCACCCAAAATGCAATCCGTAGATCTTCCAATATTAACGGTGAGGATTAAAGAATGAGCTCATTGTAAAGCGCTCCATATCCCATGAAATCTTACATCTGTACCAGAACATTAAAAACCCGGTACCTGTTGCAATTAATTAGCCAGTCTATAGTAATGATTCCTCGTTTGACAAAAGTTTTCGGACAGCATATTTCTAGGCGATATGACTGGAACTCAGACAGATGAGGCCGAAGTTTACGAATAATATATATATATATATATATATATATATATATATATATATATATATATATATATATATATATATATATATATATATATATATATATATATATATAACCTATATGCATAATTTATGAAATTAATAAGAAATTTATCGTGACAATTACTACAAAAGTATAATCGTTTTATTACCAAAATTATCATGATAGAATGAGTCCTTTTCCATTACCTTGGGATTGGAAATATTATAATGTTAGTTAAGTTTGTGATTTACTAATGGGTTTATAGATTAACCATAGATGTAAAGTAAAAAAAAAAAATTGTATGGGTGTTATAGACATTGAAATATTTTTTTGTTATTATTTAATTTATACTTTAACTATTACATGTCAACTAAACATAAAATGAATTTCATATCATGTAATATCAATTATATTATTTTTACATGGCATCTATCAACTTCATATTAAATAGTGAACAAATTATATATCTCTTTCATATTAAAAAGTTGTTTTTTTTAATACATTCAATTTTCTTGTATCTCATAATAATCTTTACAAAATACATTACCAAATAACAATGATTAACAAACAATAAAATAATTCCACTTCTTTAAAAAAAAAAATTGTTTCTTGAACAAAGTCTCCCAGTTTATAAAGAAGTGGTGTGGAACCAAAAAAAAAAAAAAAACCTTCCCCTTAGGAGTGGTTTTTTTTTTACAAATGATAATTATGTTAAAGATACACTAAATAAAAATATGTATTCATATTAGTAAATTATATAATTATTTTATTTATACAAATTTATAAAAATATGAATTTACTTATAATAATATTAATGTTATTATTGTTATTAGGTTTAAAGTATAATTGTATGGATAAATATATTAAAATAGATTTTAGTAAAAGTAAAATTAAAATGGACTTTTTCTTTTATATATAATTTTTGTTATTAATTTTTAAAATGTTGCATGTCAATTTTATATATATAATTTACAATTCATATTCTATATATTAAAATGTTAATACATACCACCAATCAAAATTAGAAGTAAAAAACATATATGCATAAAAATCTTTCTCTATAAAATTATTTTTATTATAATTAATGAATTACAAATTTCTTTTAAAAAATCTATTAATGGAATAAGAATTCTCTATATATATAAAATCCATATTAAACTTTTTAAACTAACAAATTATATATATGATTGAAATATTTTATTTATGCTTCACATTCTATACTTTAAAAAGTTAATGTATCTCTCAATTATATTTAGAAGTAGAAAACATATATCCATAGGACTCTCTATTTATTAAGAAAAAATATTTTTGTTTTATATATATAGTTGATATTGAAATATTTTATTTATGATTCACATTTTATACATTAAAATGTTAATACATGTCGTACCTATTTTTGAAAGTAGAAAACATACATCTATAAAAATCTCTCTATCTTTCTATATATATATATATATATATATGAAATATTTTCTTTATGGTTCACATTATATACATTAAAATGTTAATATATGCCCTATTTATTTTTAGAAGTAGAAGATATATATATTAAAAAATGAATGAATTACAAATATCTATAAAAAAATATATTAATGGAATAATATATAATTCTTATTAATTTATTATTATTATTATTTTTAAATGACATATATCAACTTCATATTAATAATACAATAATTACACATATCCTTTACTAATAAAAGTGAAAACAAAAGATATTTTTCAGTTTAAATTACTTTGTTTTGCTTTATATAAACTTATATAAGACTATGTTATTTAATATGGACATTGAAATATTTTTTTGTTATTAGTTTATTTTTCTTTAACTATTATATGTCAAGTAAACATAAAATGAATTGCATATCATGTAATATCAATTATATTATTTTTACATGGCATCTATCAACTCCATATTAAGTAGTGAACAAATTATATATCTCTTTCATATTAAAAAAAAAAAATTTAAATGGATGTAAAATTAAGATGAAAAATGAAGTATTTTATTTATGAGAGGGATTTATTTTTTTTGTTATTACTATTTTTTTATTTCTCTCATACTGGGTTGTAGAGGACCTATCGGCGCAATCATCTTTAGTTGAATGATTAGATGAGGTTGTAGATTATCCATATTATTCTCTATTATCAACGAGTGCATCATATGAGTCTACATATATGCCCAACATTTGAAATATCAACAGGCTTCTATATCTATGATTGGGTTCAATAAACTCCCATCTTACTGCTAATTATTGTGGTAACAACTTCTTGATAATATTTGTGATCCTAGAGCAAAATATTAATCTATTTGTCAAATTTAAGTCATAAACAAGTATGTCAACGTCCTTTTATTTTAGGTATTCAATGAGTAATCATTTATATTTCAACCCTTTCTTTTTCCTTTTTCTATTGATTTGTTTCTCAACTACTAGCCTTAGCTTGTACACACCATTGAATTTGAGTGCATTACTTGTAGCTCTAGCTCTTTGGCATATCAATGTACTTCAACTAATATAACATATTCATTTTCTTTATTGACCTTATAACCTTGGAAACCCAAAGAGGATAACCATGTGGATCTCTAGTCTCTAACACTACAATCATGCCACTCTCCTTAATATCCTGTAAAAAATCGATATAAAGGTCCTTCATGCCTTCATGTTATGCACATTATCTTCTAGAACCAATAAATGTTTCTCTTTCCTCTACTTGTGAAGACTCAATAATAGGTTTAGATTCTTGTTGCTCAATAATGTTTCTTTCCTCGTACTCATTTGGCATATTTTGTGGCCAACTAAATGGAGTCTTAAAAAATGTATCTCTAATTCTTGAGCTTGGAATTATGTCATTTTGACCGTTGAAGAAATATTACCAAAAAAAAAAATAAACAACATCAAAGTAATCATATGTATCTTTAATAGATTTGTTTAATTTTTTTGAAGCATTTAGAATAATCTGCATTTCTATTATGCCTTCGTGCATTATGGATTTCAATAACTAATTGCAAATAAAAATAACTTTAATAAAAATTTCTAAATGATCTGATCCAGGTGGATATTGGTGGCCACCCACCTATTCCATTTGGACCCCCACCATCGGTTTTTTCAGTTTCTCAGTTTCAACACAACTTAATATTTTTAGTAATTTTTCGGGTCCTGAACTTCCGGGGCCATTTTGTGGCCCTAAAGGATTTTTTTGGGAAAGTCGGGAGCAACATTAAAGGAAATTCCATTTTTCTCACATCAATTATTGTATTCCTCGGATATATCTTTATAACGAGGTATTGAGCGCATCAAACGTAGATTGTATGCCAAAGTTACGTCCTCGGGAAGATTGATTTACCAATTTACCCGAACGGGGCCCACGGTTTTGGCGCTTCATCTCCTAGGTTTTAGTTTTTGGATCTTTAGGTTTTTCCATTATTTCTCAACAATAAATAGGCCTTCGAGCCTCATTGTAACATAGTTCAGAGGCTTGTAACCGCCACATCTCTTCTCAGGGATAAACCTATCAGCACCCTAACTAGTTTATTTCCATTATGTCTATAAGCATATTTATGTTATATGATATTAATGAAATGAAGTTTTATTACCACTGCATCTCTTTATTTATGTTTATTTCTGTATATTATTGTGTTTCTTCATAAATCCGAAACAGTGGAATCAAAGTGGTCTGCTCTTTCTCTATTTTTCTTTGCATGCCCCCAACACGATCAGGGTATAAGGAGTTAGGGCTCGATCTAGTTGAACCCTTGCAATATCAGCCTCGCAAACCCCGATGACCTCCCATGGAAGAAGAAAACAAAGATGAGTGAGCAGGAGATCCTATCAAATTATTGCTCGAGGAGGCCCTCGAGAAACAAAGGAACGCGATAATGGTTAAATTTTCCCAAATCCTTCAATGGCTGCCCACTAACGGCACATCTACATCTAGCAGCCACTCTGGAGGTGCCTCTCATTTCAAGGTACAGGTCAACTTTGACATTCTTGTATTTGAAGGCCACATAGGTGTAGATTTCGTAGATAGATGGTGTAATTTTCTAGAATGGTATTTCTCGGTCCATGATTTATCCAATTGAGAAAATATTAATTTTTCACTCCTCAAAACTACCCCCATGTCAAAGACTATTGGGAAACCTATTGTGAGTAGAAGGACAAGAGGGAACCCTCTCTGTTCTTAGCTGCACCCACTTGGAATTTGTTCTGAGATGGAATCAAGGAACAATATTACCCTTTAGGGAGCTATGAGGACAAGTACATCCAATGGACCACGTTGCAGCAGCAAAGGGATCAAGATGTGCACGAACTCACGAATTTGTTCCATACCCTGCACAATAAGTTGGGTATTAAATATTGAGGGAGACATTTTGTGGTCAAGTACCACAGTTGTTTGCACAAATACATTCAGGAGGAAATGGAGTTCCTCGACATTACCTCGTTTGGCACGGCATATCACTGTGCCACTAAGATCGGGAAAAAATTTAAGTAGAAGAAGCGATAATTTGGATCTGTGAATCGGAAGCCAAGGAAAGGCATCCCCGAACCACGGAACAAGGGGAAAAGCAAAAGCGGGGTGACTCATAAAAACACCACAAATCCAAACAAGGACATATGGAAGTGGTGTGAATTTCATAATAGCCCCACTCAAAGCACAAACGAGTGTCGGGCCAAATAGTCACTGGTGGCCAAACTGAAGGCACCCGAATCAAATGCATGTTTTAATCCTAATTCAGAACCAGACAAGGGAAATGACAAAGAGAAGCAGATCATTGATGCGGATCTTAGTGCCATTGTTTCCACCACCAAGCTCTAGAGGGAGGACCTTAAGGATCCAAAGGAGGGGGAACACCTCTTCTCCGCTGCAATTTATTTTCGATAGTGAAATAAAAAAGAACCTCATTTCAGTAGAGGTTGTGAAGCAGCTCGTCCTACCAACCACAGCACATCCGTGGCCGTATACATTGGGTGGCTTCACCAAGGAAGAGATCTTCGTGTCCGCCAGCAGTGTCGCCTTTCGTACAACATCAAGCCATTCACGGATGAGGTATTGTGTGATATTGCTCCTCTTGATGTGTCTAATGTATTATTGGGTCAACCATAATTGTAGAAGCAACATGTTGTGTATGAGTCTAGGCCTTGTGCTATTATTATTACTTTGGGAAATAAATTGTACAGGATACCAGAGGTAGTAGCGCCTCCTACCATCTCTTTGACTACTCCAAAACAACGCAGTAAGCTTGTTTCCCAAACCAGGAAATTTATTTTCATTACAATTCGGCCACAAGGAAAGAAGAATATTGTGGCCACAACCTCGAAAAATGACTCCCCTACACAACAGCATCAGATGGACAAAGTCGTGGAGGAATACGAGGAAATTTTCTCCTCACCCACAGAGGTTCCTCTACACTGTCAGTTCAAGCACTCCATTGATCTAACCCCAGGAATGATGTCACCTAATGTTGCCATACCTAATGCAACCACACAGATAAAATCCACACATATACTATCTGAGGCTGATAAAGAAACCAAATTTATTGAACACATCTAGCACGTCTGCCAGTAGGTCCATGACATCTTCAACAAATCCAATACCAAGTTCAGCAAAATTTGCCTCATCTCATGGAGGAACTCAACGCAATGGGGACCATTTCTTCTTAAGGGGGGAGGAATGATCCAAATAGATATTGGTGGCCACCCACCTATTCTGTTTGGACCCCTACCATCAATTCTGCCAATTTTTCAGTTTCAAAATACCTTACTATTTTTAGTATTTTTTCGGGTCCTGAACTTCCGGAGTCGTTTTGAGGCCCTAAACGATGTTTTTTTGGGAAAACAGGGAGAAACATTGAAGTTCCTTCATATAGATATTTCTAACGAGGTATTGAGCATATCAAACAGAGATCGTATGTCAAAATTACGTCCCCAGGAAGATTGATGTACCAATTTACCCAAACAGGGCCCACAATTTTGGTGCTTCATCTCCTAGGGTTAGGTTTTTGGATGTTTATGGTTTTCCATTGTTTCTCAGAAATAAATAGGCCTTCGAGCCTCATTGTAACACAGTTCAGAGGCATGTAGCTGCCACATCTCTTCTCAAAGATAATCCTATCAACGCCCTAGCTAGTTTATTTCCATTATGTATGTAAGCATATTTTTGTTATATGATATTAATGAAATGAAGTTTTATTTCCACTTGTTGGAGAGGTAAATCCCCTCTGCAGATAGAGGCGACCCCTACTAGCCCAGATCGGGTCTAGCAAAAACCGATTCATACTAAGACATAGGTTCCTAGTTACAAAAGACCAAGATGTGACAAGAGGCCTACCTTAAGTCCCACGCTGTTGTTGCTCACAGAGAAGGTGGCACTTCCATCCTTCAATTTTGCAGATCACAATTCTCTTGCTTAGCACATTCGAACACCTGCACGTACATGAAGAAACAACACTCAACATAAAACCTAATACATGCAACCATATATCAGTCAGAGAAGATATAATTCATAACATAAGACATGAACACATAAATGGAACCATAATCGAAGTCGTTTATTATTAATCATAACGAAATAAAGACACAACCTGAGCTCTGACGTTGGATCTTCCTTCAGCGGGTCAACAGCGGAGCACGTCTCGATGAAGCTCGTCAGGATGGGACAAGGCTCTCTCTCTTCGGCTGTCTGATGATAGTCTCCTTACTACTAATTCAACTCTATTCAGGCTAGCTTGCAAAGGAAAAATGGAAAGCTTATATAGATGGTGGAAGGGGAGTTGGGATCCCTAAAATGGTGTGATTGGACCTATCCTCAAGGAAGCTTCCATGATAGGTGGAAAACCACTTCCCCTACATGGAGATCCGGAGCCAAACCTCCCAATTCATTTTAGAGACTCGTTCAGGAGTTGGTTGGAATCAAACTTCCACCATTTATTTTTTAAAAACAATCCTTATTAAGCTTGGCCCGAGTAATACATTGGGACAGAGAGCCAATTGGCGCTCCCTCTTTGGTGGATTTCCCCCATTGGCGAGAGGGCTGAATTGGCTAGTCGCGCCAAGGCCAAAAGGTCTATTTTTAGGGATTTTTACAGGAAACTATCTTCAGAGGAATGATTTTCCTTGTCAAGGGGGATGCCATGAAAGTGGTTTCAGGTCATTTCACTGCTCACAGGTCACGGAAAAGGCCCTCCAATGTGCGGGACGAGCGATTGCAGGGACGGTGAAAAATTACTGTGTAATAGATGCCCCCTAAAGCATGAGGCCCGAGAGAGAGAGAGAGGGGTGAAATGATTTATGAGAATGTGTCCAACTGAAAACACTGCCATTGGAAAATCTACGTAGACAAGTACAACTGATATCTCAAATACATGATGTGTGGTATGGGTGCATCCATCCATAACACAGAATACAATAATCAAGATCCGAGGAATGGACGCAGCCATCCAGTGAGGATCGATAAATAGACTCAGGTATGATCGTAGCCATCCAATCAATGAGTCATGTAACCAATCATGATAATCCACAAAATCCACAGCCTGGATTCCAACAAACAAAATCTAGGGTCTTGCGCTCCATCTCGACCCAAACAGAGTACAAGTTCGAGCATGTGAATAAATGAGCTGAAGTTGAACATGCAAGAACATTGTCTGATTACCATCCAATGATGAAAGTTGTTAACAGATGCGAGAGGTACCACCAATAATGATAATGGCCCTCAAGGTACTACAGGTACAATCCACGTAATGTGAACAGTGAGCTGGTGTCGAACACTCGTAGAATCATCCGATCGAAGGCCAATGATGAAAACCTTGCATCGAATGCAAAGAACCTGCCATTGAGGCATGCAGGCTCCAAGGTATTGGAAGGGAGTCTCTAGATTAGCTTCCTGGATAATAAGCTGAAGCCAACAGGAAGTAACCTTGATAGAAGGTGGGCCATAGTGTTTCCCACATCATCGATGCGAGATATAGGAACATAATGTTTTTGAATCAATATCAAATAAGAATCAAAGGAAGGCTGAAACTGTAGAGGTCAACTTCTCTTGAACATATCAGCGGCACGACAATGGATTTTAGGTAGTATTTGACATCAAAAGATCTTAGATCATGATGACGAGGCAAAGAGCAGATGAGAGGTCAAAAAGGATCACCCAAACCCATGGAGGCAAGTGGAAAACAAGATGAGATGTCCCCAACCCGACACGAATGCAAACGAGTGCCATGTTCAAGAGCGACATACTGCCAACATGACAATGAGACTGGTTCCATTTTCCCCACCATTTCTGGCAAGTACCCCAATTATTTTTTAAAACAAGCTTGAAGGGGATAGCATATGCTTGTGATATAAGTTCTTCCTTTGGACGAATCCATCCTAGTACATTTAACAAGCCCTAGGAAGGAGAAACTCAAATATCGTCATTACGACTGAATCCGATGTCATTAGGTTTTAACGAGTTTGACAAAGGAAGAACTCGACGCCTTTTCATGTTTAGAGAGTTTGAAAAGACAGCTGAAAATAAAACTCCAACAGTCCCTTTTCGTAAATATTTCCTCAAATCTGAAAAGGTAGAAAACTGTGTCTAAGAAAGCCTCCTAGTCATGATAGGCTAGGATATTCATTTTTCGTAAATAATCTATTCCAGCCCAAAAAAGGGGTAAACGTATACTGGGTAGATGTCGTTTCGCAGCCAATTTAACGAGATCAAAACAAAAAGCGACTCAACAATATTTTCATGTTTAGAGAGTCAAAAAAGAGCTGAAAGATGACTCCAGAAATTACTTTTTCGTATTTTTACCGAGTCCAAAAAACTATAAAATACAACTCATATCATCGTCCAAGCTGCGTGAAATCCTGTTGCTGTACATGAAAGCGAGCGTAAAATCCATTTTTCGACAAAATATAATAAAATATTGTAAAAATGACTTTCAAAACCTAATTTTGACTTTGAAAAGTTATAAATATGCCAAAAATAGTAAAAAAATATTCACTTTTACTTTTTACCTCTTGTGAGAGCAATAGTGGGCTTTTGCTGTGCAAACTTGCGGAGGCAATTGTGGTCAATCCAGTACGTCATTCCACTTCTCGTTCGTTCCAGGTAAGAGGTGCTCTCCTTAGCTTTGTTTTGATTCATTTTTTATAGATTTCCATTGTGTTTTTGGTTCCCTGAGGGGACCTTTGCAAAATTAGGGCTCCTCCAATTGGCGTGGGTATCGGGCACGGACCCGCGCCAATCAGCTCCTTTTTTCAAAGGGGTCGCGCCAATGGCGCAACTCAAATTTCCACTTAAATTTATCAAAATGTGAGCCAATAATATGAATTTTTGAGTGTTCCAGAGATCTAATGAGGTGTTTATGACCATGTTGGTGCAGATACACAGCCACAATGGTGATCGAGTGGAAGGAAAGGGAGCATGGTGAAGAGGATGAAATGGCCATGCAGAATGAAGCATGCATGAACGCTCTCTGAAAATGTGGTCTAAAAAAGTTCTTCCTAACATAATGTTTGAGAGCACAACTTGAGCTACTACAGTATTTAATCAGCATTTGGGACGAGAACGAAGAAGTGTTCAAGCTTCGAGACCAAGTGTTGGAACTTTAAGTTTCCGACGTCTATTTCATAACTGGACTATCCCCCAGAGGTCCAATGTTGATCTTGAAAGGTACTAGGCCATCTTGTGAGAAAATGGAAATGGTGATGGCAAGAGTGTGCCCAGGGGCACAGACAGGATCAGGTAGTGGGAAGGTCGATATCAACACGGTCCCCGATCTAGCACTCTGAGTAGTGCTCCACACCATTACGCGGGTTGTGGGGTCGCAGGCACCGCCCGAGGCAACCAAAGCACAGCTCCTACTAGCATCTAAATGCATGAACCCGACACTTTTTTATTGGGCCACTACCGTAACAATGAACATTAAATGGTAGCTAACGAAGTGCAAGAAGGCAAAACTGAAATAGTTTGGGTATGGTTCCATCCTGGTATCGTTCATCCTTGAACGACTACCAATTTTCCAAGTCCAGGGGGCGATAGTTGCCGAGCCATCATTGAGGGAGCCACGAATGGCTCGATGGGCAGCACTCATGCCCATATCAGGAAAGGGCCAACAAATGTCATGGAGACCCAATTTTTTTGTATGGCTATGGCGATAGCTGATCATCGTTGAGGACTGGCCTTATGCCGGTACCAACTTCACGAGAGACCCATATCTTCCACTCCCGGAAGGGGATGACTGGGATGAGGAGCTGGGTAAGACTCTTTTTTATTTTTATGTATTTATGATTTTTTTTGTGATACATGCCTACTCTAACAAACAGTTCTATATGTATGCAGACGTTGGCCCAGAGAGACCCACCAAGATGTCGCCCATTGCACGGAGGACCCCTCTCGCACACGATCCTAGAGCTGAGGGTGGCGAGGGGAGTGAGCTAGTGCAGAACCTGGAGGGAATCACCCGGGGGATCCCAGATTATGCTCAGCTAGCAGACATCTCGATGGCTTACCAGAGGCACACCGTGGGGGTGCCTAGTCATCTCCATCGATTACTGAGGTGATTGGTGTGCTCAGTGACATGCTACCATGAGCACCACGCTGATTAGTCATCTAGGGATTTTATATGCATATTTTTGAGAGACATGTTGTCTCCAGCTATTATTAAAACAGACATGCATATTTTTTGATTTTATGTGATGTACACAAACTGCAAACATTCTGACACACACACACACACACACACACACAGATATATATATATATATATATATATATATATATATATATATATTTCTGGATGGATTTTTTACATATGATGATGTTTTATATGCTATGAAAATGTCTAATACAATGTTATCTAATGCATTAGTTACATGATCTGCATAACAAACGATCCAATGGAAAAGTTCACAAGATGCATTAAATCACATTTTATTTTTACGCAAGCTTAAAAGCGCACATGGAAACACATATACAAACTATGCTTGAAAATGAGTTTTATTTTTATGCAAGCTTAAAACACAAATGTAAACTATGCTTGAAATGACGAAAACAGGCATGCCCCCCAACATGGTGTCTCAATTCGAGGTACATACCCCCCAAGCTTAAGTCCATAGGAAATGGAGTGAAGGTTCAAAACACAAGAGATTTGATCTAAATCTAACAAAACTTGAATTGAACTGGCCCGTGTTTCATTATTTTAACGAGGTTGACACACTTAAAATAATTGTCCTCGTAGCAGCTTGTTTCATTATTTTAGGATCTTGACACAAGAAGAGGAACTATGCTTTGACGAGCTCAAAGGAGGAGGCTCGGGAAGGGGATAACTAGATACATCACCCTCTAGATGATCAGACATTGCCCCCAGGCTAGGCATGAACAAGGAACGATGATGTCCATCGCTCCATGGTGGATCTTCAAGAGACATCATTTCAACAATAGCTTCATCAGAAGGGAAGACTTCTCATAAAGGATCAGGAGAATCTGCATCGCCTAGACAAGGGGATTGAGAATATATATCTAAATCCATGCTCGAAAGAGCATGTTCAGGAGGAGGAGGATCAAATGCGATGACAATCTCTCAGTAATTGATCTCAACTTGAGTTAAAGGCATCGATTCTCCGAAATATGTCACCGATTCAGGCGAAGGGATGATCCAAGGGTCGTCTAACCTAGAGATCATATTAATTTGAACGATGTGCGGTGGTGTCGCGAGAAAAATACCCATGAGGACTGGGTCCTTGAAAAGATTGGGTCCTACACTGTCGAGGGGATTGGGGATCTGATCCAAGTAAGGCACGTTGTTCTCGGAGGATGAGGTAAAGAAAGACAACGAATCAACAGTGATAATTTTTCCCTCGTGAGGAAACTTTAGAAGCCAAAAGAGGGTGGACGAAACGCATAGCATGGCATGAATCCAACTGCGACCGAGAAGGAGATTTTAGTTGAGCTTGGCATCAACCAATTCTACTTCTACGTTGACTGTCTTACCCTGTAACGTGATCGGAAAACTCTCGAGAACACCTAAGGGTTTTGATTCCCGCCCATCAAATGCCTCTAGGGCATTGGGAGACGAAGTAAGAGCTGGTGAGCCAATGGCCTTCCAGCAATAAGATGACATAACACAAGTGGAAACACCTTCATCCACAACGGCTCTATGGATGTTGAGGTCGTTGATCTCGACTTGTATAACAAGATTGATTTGATGCGGAAGTCGAGGGACAAAATTTTCTAGGTCGAAGGTGAGAAGACTAGAATCGGCGGGATCGATTCCACCGATTGCAGACAACAGAGCTTTCCATTGCGATGGGAAACTTTGAAGCACTTCTAGGGTAGACATTGCAAAAGGCACCTATGCCAAATCCTCAGCAATGCTTTAGTGCTGAGCGACACGGGCATTTGGGTTATAGGAATATTTTCACAGAACACCTTTAGAAGGTGGCCTCACAACAGGTTCAGCGCTAGGCTTCTCAATTTCTAAAGGACCAGAGACAGGTGGGGGAGGTGGGCCATCAATGAATTCCTTCCTAGCTGGCTGGTGTGATCCAGCATAATCCTTCGAATGCGTAGCAATTGAGACAGGTGCAGCACCATTCATCATAAAAACTTGGGACCCAAATGGTGCAGATGGTGAAGGCTGCTCAACCATCTGGGTCTGCTGAGACAGGAATGGTTCCTTGAGAACTGCCAGAGTCCCTTTTGAGCCTTTCAGAAGTTGACTAACTTCAAATCGTCGAGGAAAATCTTTGGTATAATGATCTCCTTCACAAATAAGGCAGGGGTACTTCGGTTTACGTTGGGAACCATCGTCAGCAAGAGGTTTAGAGGACTCTGGTTTCAAGGAATCAGGTTTGGATTTTCCTTTGCCCTTCTTCTTTCATTTGGAGGCCTTTTCCATAGGATTGGCCTGAACGGTGTTGACCTCCGCAGTCTTACCAGAATCCGGAAGGGCGGGAAGAGCAGAATTATTGGAAGAATTAGACTTCTGCTTCCCATTAGAGGACTTCTGAGAATTTTGAGAAACGAAACCAATAACACCGTCCACCGATGGGGTATCTGGTGCTTTAGAGGTCCCTGGCCGTAGGGCATCAATCAAGATATCATAAAGCGTGTCAGACTAAGAGTACACCAGATCAAGGTACTGGGCACACGCGATGGCTTGTTCTTTGGTCACACATGCCCCCATAGCAATATCTTGAGCGATCTTGTTAACGAAGGAGGTAGTGAACCAATGAATTAGTAGCTCATCAGGTATATCGAACTTGATCAGTATACGACAACGTCGCCACTCATGAATATGATCAGATATGTGAGTGGCTTTATCCTGCTTGAGAGAAGTTAGGAGATGAGTCCTGGCTTCGTAATGAACTGGTAACTGAAAATGCGTCAGAAAATCCATAGCTAATGTATTGAAGTCTTGAAAGATACCGCGGGGTAATTCTATATACCACTTAGCGGCAGCACTGGTAAGAGTGCGCTGGAAGAGACGCAGACGAATTGAATCATCAACCCAAGAGTTTGACGATCACCATAGATGGTAGGTCATTACATGAGCTTGGGGGTCCTCTCTAGCTTTACCTTCAAATTTAGGACAGTCACTAGGCACTTTGGTTGGAACCGGAGGCCAACAAGGATTGTGAAGAATCGGATCATTAGTCAATTTAGAAACATCTGGAATTTCCAACCTAGCAAGGAACGGAAATTGAGGATTGAAAGGCATACCAGGCCCTCGATAAGGACCCGTACCTGTACTCCACCCTGGTTGAGAATAACTTTGCCCCCATTGGTTTTGTCCTGGGGGATTCTGACCATAGGGGGTGTAAGCCGTATAGTTGGATTGATACGGTTGCTGATAACCAGTGTACGGGGGTTGATAACCGGGGTATGGACCCTAATTATATGTCGGCCCCATCTGAGCAGTATATGGATTTGACTGCTGAGTATAGGTATAGCCCGGTTGTTAAAGATAATAATTAGAACCTTGGGGCGGGTTGTAAACCGGTCGAGATTGACCTTGGAGGTAATAACCGCCTTGGGTTTGAGCAGGTTGTTGGTAAGTGGGGCCCTGTTGAGCCTGATAAGTTGGGTTCATAGGCATATTCGGTTGCGGCATGGAGTAAATCAGTTGTTGATCAGGGTTGACAGGATGTGCAGGCTGGCCTAGTTGAACAGGTTGACCTGGCTGAGCGGGCTGCCCTGGTTGAACAGGTTGACCCGGGTGAACAGGTTGCCCTGGTTGAACAGGTTGACCTGGCTGAAGAGGGACACTAGGCTGCCCCAGATGAGCCGATTGGCCTGGCGACGGGATAGGGCTAGGTTGTGCCTGATAACCAGTTTGACCCACAACAGGACCATAAGATGGCCCTGGTTGTGCAACATTCGGACCAATAGGAAATTGAGGTTGCAGAGGTTGCACCATAGGTTGATAGGGTTGGATTTTCCCCCCAAGACCGTACAACGATCCCAGTTGGTACCTCGGTTGACCTATGGGTCCTTGAGGTTTCCCTGGTTGGACCATTGGGTGAGGCTGTATGGGTTGACCTTGAGGGTTGTAAGACTGTCCTTGCAAACCGTATAACAACCCTTGCTGGCCCGAAGGCTGGCCCTATAAGGGTTGTCCTTGAGGGTCATAGAGATAACTGGGTTGGCCTGAAGGTTGGCCCTGGAAGGGTCACCCTTGCGGGTTGGAAGGTTTCCCAGCCTGGGCAGATAGAAAACCTTGAACATATGAATAAGCCTCTGGAGCAGGAAAATGTAGAGGGTTTCCCTGCTCATCGTACTGATATGGAAAAATGTAAACGGGTGTACCATCCTGTGCATAATGGGAAAAATAAGGACGGTTGGGATCTTGGGAGGACTGACCAACCTCGGATTTTGACTGTTGTAGAGACAACCGATACTCCTCAGGAGAGATATTCTCTGGAATAGTAGATGCTATGTAGACATGTTCAGGAAGTGACGCGGTCCTTACAGACTGAGTAGTCACAGCGGGTGTAGATGCAGCTACACAGATAGTAGGCCTAATAGGTACTGATGTGACCTGAGGAGATGACGTGAGGGGTGTCCTTGGGGACATCCCTAACGAAGGAATAACTGGCCTCGTCGAGGGAGTTAATACTCCCATAGAGGCGAGAGCGGTCATAATCTGACTCAAGGATCTATACCTCGTTGGAAGCGAAGGACCAAGCGAAGACATGACTGATAATTCAGGGTTGTTTTCTGGGAACAGCTGGTAATCTTCACTAGATGTTGGGATTTCCTCGCTAGGAGAGGGACTAGATGAGTCCATATCTGACCCTGCCGCTAGATCTTCTAGAAGATGGTGAGGACTAGGAGGAATGACAGCAGCTAAAAAAGGCGAACCCGATGTAAGAGGAGGGAAATATTCCCCCACTCCAAATCCAAACCAAGCATTGGATAAGGGCCAATTGAACTCAACTAGTCCTCCAAAGGGAAGCTCAGATAGAATCGTTCCCCCATCGGGAAACTCAGAGACAATGGGCTGCTGAGGTTCAGCAGAGGATTGAGAGACCTCTGATGAATCGTCTATGTAAGGACTACTAGTAGACGAAACTGAGGCTTCCGCCACTATGACAGTAATGACAAGAGTAAGAGATCAAAAAAAATCACATGAGCAAAAACCAAGGCACACAATAAAATGGCCAACAAGCAAAATCTAAAAGGGCGTGTGATTGTAGGTGATTTATTTTACCACATTGAAACTTAGAAACTTTACCGTTTCATGTTTTAAGAGTCGAGAAATGGATGAAAGGTGACTCTATCTCTTTCAACTTTGAAACAAGCGAGAAAGGACAAGTGCTTGATGATCCTTTCAAATTTAAAGAGTCAGAAAATATCAAAATGACTACTCTGGAAATCTAGGCAAAAGGTGTACTAGATATCCATGAACTGCAATATACACCTTGGTTTCAAAATGAAAGAGAAATCAACCAAGGACTTGACGTACGTGCAGGAAATATGCCCGAATGTTGTGTCTGGTGTATCACGGGTATAGCGCAGCAGACTCGGCTTCCTACAGATAAAGGATAGCAACCTAGTGGGGTCTCCCTTTATATACGCGATGGTACGGGGAGCACAAGTCCGTACTAGTGCTATCTGAAGCCAAGAGGCGAGCGAAAACTACTAGGTTTAACGACGCCGGAACACGTCACTAGCCTAGACCTCTAAATATTTCGTTAATGTTTCAATGTTGCCTTAAGGTAAATTGAATAAATTTTAGAGTTGATCTTCAATTATGTTTCAATTTTCAGGCCCTACCGAATGTTACGTCTCAAAATCCTCTAAATGCACACTACATGCCACAATATATCACTTTGTTCGATGAATAGCTAACTACGGGAAGGTTGAGAGCTTTCACACAATAACAAAATGATCACAAAACAACCACTAGTGTCTCTAATGCACGCTAATGCAATTAAAAAATTTTCCTTTAGCTTTATAAAACACTAATAATGCAGAAAATATTTCAATTTACATTAACTAATCAAAAGAAAAGAGATTTAATTTTTTGTATGTATTTTCAATGTTTTAAGAGCAAGATGCACCAAAAAAAATTGAAAACTAATGGAGAGATCAATTTGATAAGTGATGGCAAAAGAGAAAAGACAAGCAAGTTCACTCAATGCAAAACACACTATCAGACCTCAAACTGATGGAGAAATCCCTCAAATCAAAGAGGAATCCCAAAGACTCAAACGAACTACATAATCTAGGCTCGAAACGAGACAAAGAAAAATTCGAATGAGAAAGAGAGAAATCACTCAAATAACGCAATAAAACAATGAAAAACCACCAAAAAAATGCAAAGAAGCAACAACGAAATTGACTGATCAAACGAAAACCATAAACTCCCATGGGAGGCTCGGCACGTAGTAGCACCTAGATGCCCTAGGGCTAGAATGTAAAACCGATAGTAGAGGGCAAACAACGAGGGAAAATTTTAAGAACCCCCCTAAATTTACATGTATAATAATTGGGTGAATCCTCGTGATACATAGGAAAAATGGAAGGCGATTTTATTAATAATATAATATGTATATATAATTTTTTTCTGAATCTCTCACAAGATTATATTATCTTATAAAATCATGGCGAATCACCAGTACAAATGGCAAATCACTAGTACAAAATGGCGAATCGTTTTCTAGTGGAGTTCGAGGTGTTGGTTCCAATGAAGATATGGTAGTTGAACCAAGAGTTGAAGGTAGTGAACCACCGAGACCAAGTATGGCACACGGTGACTCGTGAGGGAAGTAGTTCTCATGCAGTTTTGAAAACGTGTTCTTCTAGTTCTGCTAAGTGTAGTGTTGTTGCTCATGCTACTACTAGCACTGATAATGAGGTTGGAGAGGAGTTTGAGGAAGCATGGAAGGTAGTAGTGGTGGATAATTACAAAGAGAACCCCATGATGGGCTCCATTTTTCCCTTTGGTATTTGGGCCTGCAATATATTCTATCCATTGAACCAACAATTAACCATTCAACCAACAATCAACTTGATTGATTTGATTAGGTACGAGTCAACTTAGACTAATCTTCAAAACTATGTTTTGCACTATCCCATATTTATCACACTAATGCTACACAACATTGTGCATTTGCACCCAACTCTCATGCATGCACACAAAATTTTCATTAACATCTATAACCCTAACCAAGTGAGAATTGATCAGCAATTTGCACCAAAGTTTGTTATAGTGTTGAAAGTTCATAAGAAATTTAGATCCATGGTACCTTAAATAAATTTTGAGATAACCTCCACAAATTCAACCACAATAGAGCAGACTTGTGATAAATTATAAACCTACAAAAATTAGGATTCATGTTCCCAGGAAAGATCATAAGTAGTTGACATATAGGTCTAGTTTTGAGCCTTGACACATTGATAATGCAATGGCTTAGGTCAACACTCACACATTGAAAAGTCATCAATGAAGAGAAGACAAGATCATTATGAATTACATATACTCCAAAATTCCTACCAAATTCTACTTAGTTGTCCGCAACTCAGCTATACATAATCTTATAGTAAATACAAATTCGAAAAAGCCTTCTTCACATAGCTAATAAATGGCCATTGGAGGAGCACCCCTTATATAATAGTAATAGTAGCAATCAATAGATTATTTCATATTGAACTTCATAACCATAGCACTCCTATGTATTGTATGATGTATTCAACTTGCATTATCAAATATAGATAAAATCGTACTTTTGATTGATACATTAAATCATACTTGTGCACAACGTTGAATGCAATGCCAGTCAAGGAGTAAAGTCGGTTTGACATGTAATGATTTATAAAATAATGAAGAAACTTAGTAACGAATCACAACTTTCACATTTGAAAAAATTATAAATCTTTCATGCAAATCCATTGTTGTTAGAGTTCCTTCTCTCAACCATGTTCCACATAAGCATGGAAAATCAAGTAATACTAGCATTTGCACCGAGAGGTGCAAAGTAATGCCATGGAGCAGGGATACATCTTCCATGCGAGATAAATGTGATGTAGGTGATAAAGTTGGAGGCAATACGAAATGTTTTGGAAGAATTGTTGGTTTGTTTATCCACTTTTGAGTATTGGACATGATTTTGAGGAAAGCTTGAATGATTGGAGGGAATAACAAACTTGTCTACAAGCTGTTGTAGAATATCAGTATCAAGATTCATCATGCCGTGAAAAGGCTATGGAAATGCTCAGTCAATGAGTACTTTTTTTCATTTTTACCATCTTGGAAAGAAAATTTTGAAAGGTGTTTCAATGTAAATTGCATCATATTCAGCATTAAAACTTGAAATACACTAGCAAAAAAATAAGTGATCGCTTCCAACTATTCACTCATAATTTATCTCAAAATTATTAGCTATATTATGTATGTTATAGTATAATGTTGGGCTTGAAAAATGTCAAAACCAAGGCATCATTTGAGAACTTGTGATTACTCGTAGTTATCTTGTTTATATAGAGCTAGAAGTAGAAAATATATATTTTTCTAGTTATAGGCAACTTAAGCAAATCAAAAATTAAGTTCATTTCCAAGCCAAGAAATATTAAGTATTTGACTGAATTATTATATTCATAAGGAGCATGCCACTCAAAAAGGATACAATACATCTTTTAAAGAGATGGGGTTGTTAAAATTTTGGAACTCGTATTGGGAAAAATTACAAGTGGGGAAGCATATATCACTTTATCCACTCTAGAACTGACTTTATGCTACAAATTCTAATGTGATATAGATCTAAATATACAAATCAGGGACAGTAATGGAAGTTAAACAAATTAATTTGTGCAAATTATTAGTGCTAATTATTGACAGGAGTAATAAAACAAACTAAAATTTTATTAATGTCCACAAATAACCAAAATAGGTTGATGGAACTAGAAAGTACAATTCAAAAAGAGAATGCTGAAAACAACTCCAAGGCACAAACAGAAGTACAAATAAAGATAAAAAGCACAAAGAGGTAAACAAAAGTGGTAAGCCCTAGAAAATAAATAGGAATCAATACTGCTCTATGCAAGAAGGACACTGCTCTGGATTAGAAGTAGAAGAGGAGCTAGCACTGTTTGTTTTCAACTATCATGAAGGTACTAATACAGATCCTGGGAATGTCCTCTAGGAAATGGTTGACTGAGTGGACCAAGTTGGATATCCTTGGGGGCGACTAGATGTTACCTACACGAGCTCTCCTAACCTCTAGGGGCCAATGATGGACAACAACAACTTCCTTTTACTCTGATTGACAAAATAAGCAACCTTTCCATGTGCTTGCACATGCATGTAAATAGGAGACTGCATGTCATGCTCTATTAGATACGGCCCTTCACAACACCACAGATGCAGATTGCACTTTCAGATGTCAAAAACGATATGTAAAACAATAAATTTGCCTCAACTATACCTAAAATCTGCAAAAAGTGAAACTCAGGACTAAGTATCATGTATACCATTTACATCTACATGGTGAAACCCACAAACTAAACAACCGAAATTGCAACTAGTTTTCTCTAGGGAAGTAAAAGTAAATAACACTAATAAAATAAGAAGCACTGAACATCCACAGGATGCCTGGACATAGGACCGCTATAAATACATGCACAAAAACAACGGATAACCTTAAGAGATAAATACCATCAATGCAATTCACCAATGCTATTTTATACATCAGTGGCACTAGCTTTACCATAAAGTAGTCTGTGTTAGAGATATACTATTCCTCCAACATCTGTAAGTGAATGACCAGTGTACTCAATGATGGGAAGAAATACATTTTGATTACTGCAATCAAAAATAATGTCAAAAATAGCTCCTGTATGAGTTCAACACCTTGGTCCTACTCAAGCTGGGCCAACAGTCAGCTTTAAGTTAAAGGAGGATGAAACAAGAAATTACTAAGAGGCAGAAAACCAATATTGAATATGTCAAACGATTAGAAGATTCCCCATCTATCACTTTTCCTTCAAAATGATTCTTCAAAATTAGTAACTCAGAGTCTGTTAAGAGTACAATTTGACAACGCTGCCAGATTTTAGTTGGGTAATATAACTATATACTAATCAAGGAGAATATTAATGAGGATAATCATAAGTTAAAATAATTACAACTTGCTAACCTCATTGATCATTCATAGAAAATAAAAACGTTGGACCTTTTTACATAACTATCTTGTCCAGAATAGATTTCCATACTGTACACTCACAATGGCTCGAGCTCCTGTCACTGAATGGGAGCTAAATAAACTTCAGAAGACCACTGTCAAAGATGATTCTGTCTTTTTTGTTGTTCAAAGAAGTTGTCTTCTATCCTATGTGTAAATTCTGCACCTCGTATTTTTATTTATTTTTCATGGAGGGTTTTTATACATCTTTAGTTGATCTATTCCTTTGATTCAAAGAACCCCATGATTTCTCTTGCTCTTCATAAAAAGACCACTGGTAATGACAATGAAACCTATTTTAATTTAAAAATGGTAATCTTGTAGAATGGATTGGCAACCTTCGTTAGGATAATAATTGTGCAACATATCTCACTCTCAATGTCGGATAATCACCAACGACATAAGCATATGGGAAGGGCACTCATGTTCTCTTTGGAAAGAAATAGCTCAAGTACCCACACCCATTCACAAGTTCACTATACCAAATGACATGTATTTTGAATGGAAAGATTCCTCTTGGTGTTATGGCAAGAAAGGACACTCATCCCAGGAGATATGGTAAGTCTTTTGATTGTAGTAAGTTCCCATAATGACTTATGAAACATGATGAGAATTAAACATATCTGAAAGTGGTATTTTACATCCTTTTCTTAGGTGATATGAGCAGAAGAAAAGATTAAACAAAAGGAGATTGTTTTAAGGGGATACAACATAGAAGTAGAACCCAATGATAGATCTTGTCCCTGATGCCCTCCAAGCTGCAGGTTTTTATGCCAGCCCGTGTGCCATACACCTGCAGGGTTTACCTTCTAGGTTATCATGTATTGGTCAGGCTAGAACACCATCATTACATGCTCATGTTGGTCATACTGTGATGTTGGCATTATAGTGCTGGTACATGCCAGCATACGGCTCTATCATGGCTGGTTGTATCCACATGGCTTAAATCTCTGCATGTTCAGTGGTGCAGTTGATGAGATTTATCCTGCTCCTTTCAGATAGATATCCTCTTATTGTGCCCTCAATTTCACATATTTACAGAAGTCTGAGGCTTTTCAAAACCAGGAAACTTGAAAACATGGCTTTCTCACCAACAGGATGGAAATCACATCTACCTATCTCCATTCTCCTACCAAATAAAAAGCATCTCATCCTGCACTTATATTCAAATGAACTGGCCAGAATTACACTATCCTTCCTGGAAGTGTCATAAATACTATTTAGCTTTGCTCCAAAAAATTACAGACTGTTAGGCACAAATCCAATCTCTAACATCTAATTGAAAGGGTTTTTTGTTCTTTACATACAAACCAACTTATTCTGTCTATCATCCTGGGCCTGTAAGTAGCACTGATAGGCACTAATACTTTGTCCATTTATTTATTTGAAATTCAACGATCTGGATTTAAAGCAATCTGGTGGAAAAACCATTAAATCGTTGAATTTAACATGAAATAGCAGAGATGTGAAGCAAAATTAAATTTCATAAATACACGCAATATTGCAGCAAACAAAAAACTTTATTGCCCTGAAAGGCACACTCAATAACCTAGTATAAAGGTAGATTTGTTACGTATGTGTCAAATAATATTTCAAAACAAAAATACAAATAAAAACTATATAGATAAGAAGCCGAAATAATAATATGAATAAAATATTTTATATATGTGTGTGGGGTGAGTTAGAGGACCGAGACCAAATTTAATTAAAAATGAAAAATCTACTGACATAATTGGGCAAATTTAAGCAACCCGGCTGCCTGCATATGGATTACCACAAGAAGCGTTGTGGTGTAAACGTGTCAATCTGCAGTACAAAAGCAACTAACCCCACCATATGTTAGCAATGGAAAGCAAACTTACACTCAATTTCTAGGTTTCAATTAAATTTTAGTTGTGTCAAGCGGATACCACTATATATCAAAAAAGATACATGCTTAAAAGTTAAAACTAGCAGGCATGCTAAAAGAATGAGTACACATCTGTTTAACTGATAAATGACCATACTGCAACAAATGGGACTCTAAGTCATTTCACAGTCATTGTTATCCATGCTAAAGGGCAGTGTACCAAAAAGTGGATACCAATTGCTTGAATCATACAAAACTATAGATGTATTTGTTATATGCAAGAAAAAATTCCTTCTGTGACTTTATGACTACAGTAAAATTATCTGCAAGTAAAATGCCAAGATAACCATCATAAGGACTTAAGGATTTCAACTTACTCTCATGCCTATTAACAACTATTTTCCCACATACATTTTCAGCAATGTCCAAAAATTTAAAACAGGATGGACCTCATATGATTCTGATGATGATGTATTGCTAAACATCTTATGCAATGAATGTATTTCTCAATGATATCCAATGCAACTATCATATTACCACATGCATTATGAGCCCCTTGATTTTGATAATGGTTATCAGGTGGGACAAATCTTTCTTCTTCTGCACCAGCACAACAAAGCAAATGACACATTGTGTATTTTCTGACTACTCACATGCTCATCTTATGAAAATATTATGTGAGTATGTGATCAAGAAAAACCCGAAAATGCACTTGTTCAAAGAAAAAACAAGAGTAAGAAGGAATCTTCTTTAACACGAGTCTTGACCATTCAAATTTCCAAAAACAACATACACAAGAAACTAGTTTTATCATCTCAAAACTAACAGGATTTCTATCATGACCCTTCTATAATTATTGATTGTGAGTTCCTTGATGAGTAAGTATTATTTATGAATTGTTGATGTTCTTGTGGGCATCCATATAAGTGAATGGATGACTTTAAGTTCTCCTAAGCCAAATTTTCTATCAGACCACGAAATAAAAATGCCTTCGGATAACTGAGAAAACTATTTTACATTATTCACTTTTTTCCTAGGTTTAATGATTCATATGTTGCTAAAACAGTATAGCTTCCATTTGAATATGATTTCAAAGTGGTTTTCCTAAATAAATATGGTTAAAGCATAGCATGTCAAGTCACGTCAATTATGCCACCTGATGGTAGATGGGCATGAAGGGCATGACCAATATTTTACATTCCAACAACCAGGGACATGCTCTTGGGGTTTTTGTCAATTTCTTTCCTAACCATTATGGCAGGTTATTGAGAAAAAGTATTTTAATGTAATTTGTTTATCACCCATGCTCGTTTGACTACATACTCTCTTGGGTATGCCAGTGTCACACATGTTTCCATCTTGAAACAGATACAGCTTCCAAGAACCAGGGGCATTCTCCTTGGGTATTTTCCTATTTTCTTCCTTTGCCTATTTTCTTCCTGGCCATTATTACAAATTATTCAGAAAAGGCACTTGAATGTGAAAATTGTATCACCTATGCTCGATTGATTACATGATCTCTTGGGTATGCCAGTGTCACACGTGTTTCTCGTCCCAAAAAAAAATATAGCTTAGGTCTAATGCTTTCATAGATTCACACATGATACACATGATACAGAGTATAAACTATCTACCATTGATGAAAAGGTCTAAAGCATGAGATTTTTCGAACCTAGATTTTCCTTATATAAAGATAAATTTGACAAAGTAATTAAATAGATTTAATTAACTCATTGCAAGCCAACAGGAGAGTTACAATATGTGAAGATCTAGCCAGGACCATATAAGGGGATGATAATGAGGAAAGGTGTTTGACCTCTGGAGTTGGGTTTGAACTAGCAAAGATCCAGGATCAAATGTAACCCATATATATCAAGAACCTGCGTTCTGGCTGTGGCTTTGGAGGTCTACCTTGGCCACTTAATATTTTTTATCATTGCAGTACAGGTGGCCAAAGGCACTGTCCAAATCACCCCACATGAAAGGATTCTATAGCTGAAAGAAGAATAACAACATGGTATCTGGAACACATGATAACAAATTATAAGAGCAAGGATTGAATAAATAGGAGAGTTTCAAAGAAACCCCGTAAGATACAGGAACCTAGGAAAAACTACAAATTGAAACAAAGACATTCTAGTGGCCGAATTCGAATCTAATTGCAGCTAGGCATCTCTACGGTTGACTACTAAGGAGCTGATTTTATCTTTTCTTTGTATTTTAAGCTTGAGATTCAAATATAACTGGGTGCATATTAGGCATCATCCATGCTGAGTGCTTATGAATTTTGGACCAATGGCAGCCATAAAGAGTTAAAATTGGGTATAGAACTAGTGATGCGAACTACCCATTAAAATTGGGTATAGAACAATATAGGTCTTACAGACTAAACCATATCTAAGGATTGTCTTCCTTTAAAACATTTAGAGAAGATAGAGCAAGAAAATTTGACCATTTTATTTAGAATGCTTTGATCTAGATATATTAGATATGAAGACAAATGAGGGAAGTAATAAATTTATCAAAGACAAAGATGGTTGCATGATGTAAATCACCTTTATGTTCCCACATTTTACATGCCAAGATCGACATTATCTTTGTTGAATCCTTACTTGTGGGTTAGATTTAAGTGAGATTTTCTTCCTTTAAAACATTTAGAGAAGATAGAGTAAGAAAATTTGACCATTTTATTTAGAATACTTTGATCTAGATATATTAGATATGAAGACAAGGAAGTAATAGATTGATCAAAGACAAAGATGGTTGCATGATGTAAATCACCTTTATGTTCCCACATTTTTCATGCCAAGATCGACATTATTGTTGTTGAATCCTTATTTGTGGGTTAGGGTTAAGTGAGATTGTCTTCCTATAAAACATTCAGAGAAGATGAAGCAAGAAAATTTGACCATTTTATTTAGAATACTTTGATCTAGATTCTAGATATATTAGATATGAAGACAAATGAGGGAAGTAATAGATTGATCAAAGACAAAGATGGTTGCATGATGTAAATCACCTTTATGTTCCCACATTTTACATGCCAAGATCGACATTATCGTTGTTGAATCCTTATTTGTGGGTTAAGTGGTGATCCCACATTTTACATGTGGGAAGTAATAGATTGATCAAAGACAAACCTTATTTGTGGGTGAAGTGGTGATCCCACATTTTACATGTGGGAAGTAATAGATTGATCAAATACAAATATGGTTTCATGATGTAAATCACCTTTATGTTCCCACATTTTACATGCCAAGATCGACATTATCGTTGTTGAATCCTTAATTGTGGGTTAGGTGGTGATCCCACATTTTACATGTGGGAATAAGATCAAAATTATCGTTGTTGAATCCTTATTTATGGGTTAAGTGATGATCCCACATTTTACATGCCAATAAGAGCAACATTATCGTTTTTGAATCCTTATTTGTGGGTTAAATGTGGGTTAAGTGAGGGTGACTTCCTTTAAAACATTCAGAGAAGATGGAGCAAGAAAATTTGTGTGGGTTAAGTGTGGGTTAAGTGAGGTTGACTTCCTTTAAAACATTTAGAGAAGATAGAGCAAGAAAATTTAACCATTTTACCTAGAATGCTTTGATCTAGATATATTAGATATGAAGACAAATGAGGGAAGTAATAGATTAATCAAAGACAAAGATGGTTGCATGATGTAAATCACCTTTATGTTCCCAAATTTTACATGCCAAGATCGACATTATCGTTTTTGAATCCTTATTTGTGGGTTAAGTGGTGATCCCACATTTTACATGTGGGAAGTAATAGGTTGATCAAAGACAAACCTTATTTGTGGGTTAAGTGGTGATCCCACATTTTCATGTGGGAAGTAATAGATTGATCAAAGACAAAGATGGTTGCATGATGTAAATCACCTTTATGTTCCCACATTTTACATGCCAAGATCGAAATTATCATTGTTGAATCCTTATTTGTGGGTTAAGTGGTGATCGCACATTTTACATGTGGGAATAAGATCAACATTATCGTTGTTGAATCCTTATTTATGGGTTAAATGGTGATCCCACATTTTACATGCCAATAAGATTGACATTATCGTTGTTGAATCCTTATTTGTGGGTTAAATGTGGGTTAAGTGAGGCTGACTTCATTTAAAACATTCAAAGAATATAGAGCAAGAAAATTTGTGTGGGTTAAGTGTGGGTTAAGTGAGGTTGACTTCCTTTAAAACATTCAGAGAATATAGAGAAAGAAAATTTAACCATTTTACCTAGAATGCTTTGATCTAGATATATTAGATATGAATACAAATGAGGGAAGTAATTGATTGATCAAAAGGTAGACAAAGATGATTGTACATGCCAATATTTGTGCCCCAAAACTATAGTGTGCAACATTTGTTGTGGCATTCATAACACACAGCCCCTTAGCTTTGCTGGCCATTAATAAACTAATTAAGAGAGAAAGCCTCGAACTCTCTACAACATTTCACACTATTAACACTATGCACATCTTGACACTATTCACATCGGGCCATTAATAAACTAATTAAGAGAGAAAACCCCGAACTCTCTACAACATTTCACACTATCAACACTATGCACATCTTGACACTATTCACATCATGCTGCAAAGCAAACATGCTCATCTCATCTTGACACTATTCACATCTTGCTGCAAAGAAAACATGCTCATATCCAATCGTACAAAACATTTAGCATTATAGAACATTAATCCTACCACCAAAAATTCCAACAATGATCCATGACCATAAAGGAAACCCAATCCCATTAAGGAAACCCAATCCTTTTTATCACATAAGGTTGGCGTGTTTGTATAACTACTTATAAATGCTGGAATGGAAATATTATAGCAAGATTCATTCAAGATAGGAATATGCAAAGCCAAAATGGTTATAGTTATATATCGACATACACTATAATATCTACAAATATCTAATGCTTTACCAATGGCTATAGTTTTGTATCAAAGGACTATCTGAAGGAACAAGAATTACAATGAATAATTCATTTGGCAATCACATAGTTGTTATTTTGTTATTTCGTGAATGCAAGAAGAAGAGAATTATTATGCCATGACAGTTTAACTATCAAATATCTAATAAAATTGTATTTGTGAAAGTAAAAATGTTGCATGCAAATTTTAAATCAAAAATATGTTAGTTACTAAAGGAAAACAACCCAGAAGTTTGTCATTAAATGTTGTAAATTGTCTCTATACTCAGGCAGCTCACCTCAGCTCTGTGTGTTAACATTTCTTTCAGTATTAATGCCAAAAGCAAGTTAACATAAAATTTCTACCCACAAATGGATGCTGTAGCAATATTCCTTCATAAGCCAAGATAGGGTTACAGAGAATCCCCTCCCCCTCTTCTCTTTTACAGTTTTCCATATAGATCAACACTAAATATGATCTTTAAGTAGTATTTTGGTAAAAATTTACTTTTGACCTTTTGAAATTCTGAGCACCCATCTGAACATAATCAAGAAGTATCCGTCAATCAAATATACTGGGTTTCGAAGACAACTAACCACCCAATGGTGTCACAAAACTTTCCCAACTCTCTGAAAATTTCCTGCAAAATAAAATATATATTGAGAACAGTCCTCGCGCTATTTTTTTTATTAAAAACTTCAAATATTTTCAAATTTTTATAAAAAATGATTTTTGGAAAAGACAAGAAATAAGAAGTAGGTTGATCTTGACATGCAAAAATTAGAATGTCAAAAAATTTGGGCTAAATTAAAGCCACCATTTCCCCAATTGCATTCAATCCACATCGTGTAGGATCTTATGGGTATTCACATCATGACACGATGACTAGTTACTTGTAAACATAGGCAACCTAGGCAATATACAAGTAACCTCCAGGTTAATCTTACAAACTACACATGTTCTTCATATTTGCACTTTGCATTCTCGGCTATATCATGCAGATACTCACAAGCCCATGCAATTCCCAAACAGAAAATGGCACTATTTCTTATATATCTGTTTCACACATTAACTTCTGGGAATCTCTTAACCAGCATATCGGCAGGGAACATACCCCACAGCTCTTTATACGTTATATCAACTCAAATATAAAGGTCCAATATATGTCTGCTCTATTGTATGATCTAGATGATCAGCATTCGAGATACAAGTATTCAGTATACAGTATAGCAAATATGTAGAATTGAAAAAAATAAAAGATCTACCATGGAATTTGCAATAGTTCCTAGAAAAATATACTCTCAGCTATCATATCATAAATTCATCATTCTCCTAGTAGACCATATTGCAATAGTATGTTATGTAATGGTTAGAATGTGATAATTACTCACAGTTAGCTGGTAGTTTCTTGTAGACTCTAAAATTATTTAGCTGATGGAGGGAATCTCATTCACCTGGGTTGTAGAGTCCACCTTCCTTCTCTCTGTAAATTAACAGATGATACAAAAGTTAATAAACATTTCATACAAACAAATGGACATGACACATATCATTTACCTAGGATGTAGAGTGCACCTTCCTTCTCTCTGTACATTAAAAGATTATTCAAAATTTGAGAACCTGCAGCATTCCTGAGAACCTACAGAAATGATTGAGCAAATTCAGAGTTTTTGCAGTAGAATGAAGATGGTTTTTTCTTTGATATTTTAAACTTAGCAGCAGAGATCATCTCTAGGATATTCCAAAACTCATGATAACTAGAAATAGTGTGACATAAGTCTCAGCAAGAATTTCCCTCTTTCAAGAAAAAACATGCTTATATCATCTGCATCTAATAAACATAAATACAAACTACTATTTCATTTTGTGCTTATTCAACATAGAAAACCTAATGTCTGGTTTCTACTCATCACACTATAACCCTCGGATAATTATCCAGACTCTGAATCGCCCTACATCTAAGAGAATTATAGAGTTTGATTAACTAATTTGACAAGATTGTGAAGACCATGACATTTGGAATAGAAATCTAAATTGCTTTACTAGACCACAGCCTAGCAAAGGATAAAATTGAACTCACAAAGGCCTCTGCAGATTTTACTTTAAAATTTTTGATTTTATAAAGGTAGAAGATTATACTAAACCTTAAGTGTATAAACAGTGACCTCAAAATTGGTAAGAAACAGTGTCAGATTAAAGCTGCAACATTTGGTTTGAGACTAGTGGCTAAATTATCAAAGCTTTTTGCCAACTGCACTTCATCAAGTCTATGTTGGAAGGACCCGTTCCCAATTCCTACCATTTTCTCCAGTGGTGAAAAGAACATTGAATTCAAAATAAAATGAGTTATCAGGAAATCCATGTCCATGTTTGTTAAAATATTGTTTAAAAATCATATCAAATCTAGATCCAATGGAATCTGGTACACCGGGAATTCCTCTTTCCTTGGATATTGCAATGTGCAGATCTTTATCCCCTGTCTTCAACATGCCTTCTGTAGCAACATCTTGAAAAATAATGGAAAAATTTTGGACTTTGTACGTTTCCCATTGTTCCTATAGATCAAAAGTGTCATTGGGCCTCACATTGAACTCCAGAGCCTATCATATCATTGGGACATTCGCAGGTTGGACTGTGGGTAACGGTTGCATAAAAGAAGGGACAAGCAACAATGGCCATTAAAAACAACACAGATCTGGTCACGATTCACATAACAACCACACAATTTGACAATGTTATGATAATTTTCATTGCTTGCTGGATCTGCTGATCAGATACTGGCATTGGGCTATTGAACTGGCCATAACGACAATTGCTAGAACCATATTTGGTAGAATTTTCCTAGTGAGAATTCCAGTGGTTCTCCTCCTTTCCCATATACACTACAAATGTGGGCATATTGGATAAGTGTTGCAACCGAGGCAAAAATAATATGATGAAGAATTAGAGATCAAATCTGATTGCCAAGATATGGGGATCTTGAAAAATGATAAATTGGTTGGACCGGTAAGGCCGAAAAATGATAAACTGGACTTTGAAAACCCTAGTGCAAAGAGCCCAGGATTTTGAAAACCCTTGTTCTACCCTGAAATGTAGCACAAATGAAGAACAAACTTCCAACCCGTGCGCCTTGAAATACAGGGCAAGTTCGAGATTGGGCTTGATTTTCAAGGAATTGAGAGGGTGAAACCAGTCCAACATAACCAGTCCCATTTCTAGAAATCAGGCGATCTGAATAAAATTTTCCAAAAAAACCAGGCGAATCGGGCTTGGAAAGGTTTATCCACCCTAATTTTTTATGGCTAAAATATAATAATAATTTATTTATTAAATATTTTTTGGGATAAATTTTTTAACTATTGAAAATGGGTGTAATTTAAAAAATTTGCCCCTTCAAAATTGGAAATCCCTTAAATTTCGCCCATGGGCTAAAATTTTCCCCTAAAATTTTCTATGCAAACAACCAGAGGATAGAGGTCACACATAGTCAACCAAGGCTTCAAGACACTCAGGCAGTCGAAAAAATGACACCAAAACCACAAATCAAGCTCAGAAAGCTTAGAAAGGAGCAAACCCTAGCACCACACAGGATTGGCGCGGGGGCTGAACTAGCAACAAGCGCCATTTGGTGTGACTATTAGGGCAAAAACCGCGCCAGTCGAGTTTACCAATGTCAAAAATAAAAAAGAGCAAACAGGGAGCAGATCAGGTATGGTGAGGCTAAACAGAGGTTTAACACTAGAAAAAGACGAACCAAAAGGGTTGATCAAGCAGACAAGACCAAAATCAACCAAAAAGACAATACAAACTCCAATCAATGTCTCCCTAGCAGAGTCGCCAGTTTGTTGGAGAGGTAAATCCCCTCTGCGGACAGAGGTGATCCCTACTAGCCCAGATCGGTCTAGCAACAACCGATTCATGCTAAGACGTAGGTTCCTAGTTACAAAAGACCAAGATGCGACAATAGGCCTACCTTAATTCCCACGTTGTTTTTGCTCGCAGAGAAGGTGGTGATTCCTTCCTTCGCTTTGGCAGATCACAATTCTCCTACTTAGCACGTTCGAAAACTTGCACGTACACAAAGAAACAACAGGCAACGTAAAACCTAATACATGCAACCATATATCAGTCAGAGAAGATATAATTCATAACATAAGACATGAACACATGAATGGAACCATAATCGAAGTCATTTATTATTAATCACAACGAAAGAAAGATACAACCTGAGCTCTGACGCTGGATCTTCCTTCGGTGGGTCAACAGTGGAGCACGTCTCGATGAAGCTCGTCGGGATGGGACAAGGCTCTCTCTCTTCGGTTGTCTGACGATAGTCTCCTTACTACTGATTCAGCTCTATTCAGGCTAGCTTGCAAAGTGAAAATGGCAAGCTTATATAGATGGTGGAAGGGGAGTTGGGATCCCTACAATGGTGGGATTGGCCCTATCCTCAAGGAAGCTTCCATGATAGGTGGAAAACCACTTCCCCTACATGGAGATCTAGAGCCAAACCTCCCAATTCATTTTAGAGACTTGTTTAGGAGTTAGTTGGAATTAAATTTTCGCCATTTATTTTTGTTTTAAATCCTTATTAAGCTTGGTGTGAGTAATACACTGGGACAGAGTGCCAGTTGGCGCGCCCTCTTTGGTGGATTTCCCCCATTGGCGCGAGGGCTGAACTAGCTGGTCGCGCCAAGGCCAAAAGGTCTATTTTTAGGGCTTTTTATAGGAAATTATCTTCAGAGGAATGATTTTCCTTGTCAAGGGGATGCCATGAAAGTGGTTTCAGGTCATGTCACTACTCACAGGTCACAGAAAAGGCCCTCCAATGTGCAGGATGAGGGATTGCAGGGACGGTGACAAATTACTGTGTAACACCACTGCATCTCTATATTTATGTTTATTTTCGTATATTATTGTGTTCCTACATAAATCTGGATCATGATCTAAAAATGAACTCCATAAATGTTAAACCTAATGAAGGCCCCCATTCACTCAAAATACACCTATTATTATACTAGTAACATAATATATGGATGTGGGCGTGACGGGTAAATTTTGCAGCCACAATACTAAAATCACATAGTGCACTTTATACTTCTATGATCTTTATTATATATCCTAAAAATGCTTAATATGAAAAACACACGCACATAATAATGCATAAAATTATGTCACACATGGAAATTTTCTTCATTCGTATTCCACACTCTTCTGAATTTATATATTTTACAACCACCATGTTATCGCCTTGTTCATTGAATGGTCCCACTTACCATTACATGGGTCCATTTGTTGCAACTATCATATCTGTCATTGAAACAAGAATTGAAATTCCATATTCATAGCTATGTGAAAGTGTCATATAACTCTATCCATCTCCCTAAATTTTGACATTAGGGATCTGTATCCCACAAACCTCATCTTGAACTATATATTGATCCCATTCATTTGGAAGACACACTAACCCCAATCATCTTAAAATTTTAGCGCATGAACTTTAGTAAGCACTCACCCCTAGGCACTAAAGTCTGAAATCACAACTCCAACAAGTATAACTCTAACCATATCCTAGACTTTTAGGATCCTCGAAGATAAAAGAACAATTGGTATAGCATTAGTGATTGAGTTTGTCCCCAACCAATAAGATGTTGTTTATATATATATATATATATTCCTTTCATGGGTTTGGGCTCCCACAAGATCTTCAATAAACCAATCCCCAATGCCAATTAACTGGATCTCATGTCCAACTCCCACTCACATCATAAAACCAAAGTGTAACATGCTCAAAATACCTCCCTTTGTTTTTGAGCTACCTCAACCAGTATTTTTCCTTCATTATCAAATTTTGGCAATCTGAGGTATGAGTATATTTAAATTTAATTATTCCATGGATGATTATTACAACTATATACATATACAAAATCAACACTTGTAGTAGAAAGAACATCCATGTATAACCATTACCAAAATTGATCTAATCAATACTTAACCACATGAATGATTTACAAAAGGATTATTACCCAATGTACACAATTAGTCATTTCTAGCACATAACTCTAATAATAGTAGCTTGTTACATGGAGGAACATAACAACATACTTTTAAATCATTCCCATATAGATAACTACAATTTCCTTCTCAGTCTAGCACTATCTTTGTTACCCACATTTTCCATTACAATCCATCCTTGGCTCGTGTATCTTCTTGATACCCACTATGCTGACTTTACAAGGAGACTTGGTTTACATAATGGAGATAGAAATGTTCCCTTTGTCACATGAGATGATTGTAAAAACAAAATTTGATCATACATATAGATATCTTCTACATAGTCCATAACCCATCATGTGACAAATCATTGATGCATCTTTTTTTCAGGGGCATATTTTTGACACTTTAAATTTTCTTATTTCCTAAGTATGCACAAATTTTTAAAGATGTTAGTTATTTAACCATTTTTTAAGTTGTCTTATTCCTCTTCTTGTTTTTCGTCGAGAGATGTTTGCTTTTTAAGGGTTTTGAAGGCTTGAGTTTTTTTTTTCTTTGCAATGCTTTTTTTTAATGAAATTTGTAGACTAATAAAATTAATATTTTGAAGTTAGAGATTTTATATATTTATATATAGATAATTAATGCTTCAATACAAATAAAATAATTGTCACTAAAAAAAGAAAATTTAAACAGTTGACAAAAAATGCACATTTTGCATATAGATATAATTAAAAAAATATGTATTTCACGACTTTTTCACAAAACATAATATGTTAAATAAAATAATTTATGAAATAATTGAATAAAAAAAGTTTTAAAAATAGTAAATTATATGAAATTTTTATGAGTTGTATGTCCAAAGTTGATGACATTTGAAGTTTTTCATAAAATTTAAAGTATATATATATAGGAAAACAAACAAACAAAAATATTTAAAAATAAAAATAAAAAATAAAAACATTTAAAATGAAAATTGGGAATATATATAGCAAAAAAGAGTAAAAAATAAAAAACATTATAACCATGTAAAAACGAAATTTTGTTTTAAAAAAAAAAACTAAACAAATAGTTTTAAAAATTAAAACATGGGTAAAATTTTAAAAACAAATATATAAAACTATAATTATAAATAAACAAATAAAATTACAATTTAAAGAACAAATTAAAAAAAAAAAAAATACACAACAAAACTTTAATATATATATATATATATATATATATAACATTAAAAAAATAAAAATTATAAAAAACATATTAAAAATAAAAAAATAAAAACATATTTAAAACAAATTGCATTAATTTTTTTTAAATATATACTCAAATGGCTTGTGCGCCCCTGACCCGGCGGCAAGGGCCGGCAGTGTGGCTGTGGAGTGCACGACCATGCCTGTCTGGTCGGGTGACAAGGGGTCGCAAGCCAGGCCAGGTACGCCACCCCCCGACCCACCGCATCCGTCGCCTCTCGAATTAGATTTTAAAAATTAATTCACCACTAACGTCTTGGATTATATATATATATATATATATATATATATATATATATATATACACACACACACATTACCCTAATGGGGGTGATCAAGTTTTTAAAAACGGAGTCTTGGGAACCCCACCCCCCCCATCTCCACATGTAAAACACGATTTATGCCATTAAATACATTAATGGGCTTATGGTACAGCTAAAGAAGCCTCTAGAGGCCCTGATAATGTAAATTTTGCATAATGTAGGTGATTTTGTGATGTGGGAGATGAGTAGGGGCTCCAGGGAGGTTTACCACAGTCAAGGTTGCCAAGAAGGCTTGCGGCAAAAATCGAACGACCACTACATCATGAGGATAAGAAAGGGTGATGGCTTCAATGTGTCATGTTTTTCCCAAGCATTTATCTGGGACCTTGATGCTCAACTTACTCACCCTAGGATTTTTCTTCTTGACCTAGTGTTAGTTACGGATATCATAATTGTCTCTCATCGCGGCTGCCTTCCATCCAGCATAGCGAGCTTCAAATATGAGGTATTCTCCTTCCCCAACTAGTGGATTTGGAAAAGGATTTGGGCAAGGGAGGGTAGGGAGACTTGGTATCCTTCTTGGTGGCCCTCATTAGTTGTAGTTAATTCTCCCCTGTCAAATTTTGAATTAGGCATCTTCTGTGAGAACGAGTTCCTTACTAGCCCTTATTTGACCCTTTATCCATTTATTAAGCTAGTGTCATAATAAAGAAGGTATAGGTCCTCTGAGGTCTATAACTTATTTTTTTATGTTATGGTGTGCAGTATAACTCATAGTTTGTCTCCCAAGTTGACCCATTGTGTCTCCAGTTAGTTTGGCTTCCGGCATTTTATTGTGAGTCAGGTCTGCATTGGCGAAGAATTTGGGTGGGAGAATTGTCGAGAAAGGGAACTTTGTGGAAGTTTTTATGTTTTTCAAAACCCTATCCATTTAGGTTTGAGCCAGGAAGCATATTTTATCAACCCCTATAATGTGTGGTCTCTGTGGGTTCTATGGGATTCCTTTTCCTTAGTCAGGTTGGCTCCTCACTATCTAGCCTGGTTGTCAGGGGTCGTGTGGAGTAGGATTCCGGTTGAAAATTTTAAGGGCATAATTGATAGTGTCATTGTCTAGGTCTAGGTTATTTTATTGTATATAGGGATGCGTTGTCAACGAGGATGTCCTTGCAAAGGGGGCGGATAGCAAGGAAGACAAGAGGCACATAGGGGCAAGGATACCTCCTTTAGTGAGGAAGACTCAAATTGTTGATTTTTTGGTAGCATCGGAAGTGCTCTGAGTCTCCAAATTTGTGGAGAGGCTTAGGCACATGTATTCCAAATAAACTAGAAACCATTTATGAAAATTCCACTCGAAATATGTTTTATTGTAATAATTAATTATTTTAATGTGACCCTTTAATTATTTTAATGGTACAATTTGAGTTTTTTTAACTTACGAAAATTAAATAATTAAAGGGTATTAATAATTAGAGGGCATTGAAGTCTCAACGAGAAGGATATAAAGGGAGGCTTGAGGGTCATTTGGAAAGACACACCGAGAGGATCTAGAGATTGAAATTATGACGGAGCAGTGCTCGGATGAAAAATAGATCTAAGTGATTCTTTATTTTAGTGAGGGGCAGTAATTCCAGTTGGATATTTTCCTGAGCCAGAAAATACACAACAGAGAAGGTAGAGAGCATATCAGTAGAGGCAACATAGCAACTATGCAAATCCATCACAGTCTCATGCAGAGGGAGCGTTGCAACCTCAAGGGAATTCGATATTCAACTGAAGGTTAGCTTGATCCAATACCGAAGAGTCAAGGTGTGTGACCAGAAGAGCCCAGAAATGTAGATCCATCCAGAAAAATACCAATGACACAGAAGCCACGTAGGCCCCATGCAGAGTGACACAAAGACTATGCAGTAGAGCGGAGGGCTTGCAAATCTGGGGTTGTTGATCATTCAGGCTTCCAGAGCAATATTAGATTTCTCTCACGAAAAAAATTTCAGTCATATTCTCTGCAGGGATTTCCAGAAAGGCATCCCAGATTTGTATTCAAAAATTTACTTCATAATATATAAACCCTCAGATATGTTGCACCAGTTTTCCCGAATTGGGTTTTTCTGGGGATGTTTTTCCAAAAATAACGATGTAATGTGTTTGCATTATTCTTTCTTTCTTAGTTTCCTTTTCATAAATGCTTTTTAATGAGTGAAGGTTGCTTCAATAATTGCTTCAGTATTTCCAAAAGTAATCTATTAATAACTTGTTAAATCTGAATTTACAAGTAGGGGAAGTGGTTCAGTTGTAGCAGTAGGGATTCTTAGAAATGATATCTTGGAATTTTTGCATAGTATCAGAGCTTGCATTGTGAAATGGGAAGATCATATATAGCACATGACAGAGGCCGAAAAGCTGCAAAAATTAGCAGTTCGAATCCCCACAGGGATTACGCAGTTCTAGCCAGAACGGATGAATTTTCGAGGTGGTCTCTCTCTGAGTCAACAAAAAGGTAATACTTCTAGATCAAGTTATTTCCGAGGAAAAGGGAATAGCACAAAGCCTTCACACAGATCCAGAGGGATTCAATTTTCTACAAGTAGTTGCTGCGTAGAGAAGCAGCAGACAAAGAAGACGAGCACATAGTGAGGGAATTCTTCCTTAGTGAGTTCCTTGCCGAGGAATTCAATGTTTATCATTTGTTGGGCATCTAAGGAGAAAAAAAATTACCAGCTACATCAGGGAGTGTGTAAGCCAGCCTAGAAACTACACATTAAGGAGAAAGAGGGAGCAGTTCGATCAAGATCGGTTGGAGGGTTCCTCCAACTACGTAAACTGGAAGGAAAGAATCAAAATCCTTCTTGACGAATATAATCTCAAGGCATTCATGGACAACGCGGTTATTGTACCTACAGATTTGGATCAGAAAAAAAAAAAATACAAGTCTGATATGGCAAAGGCCAAGAGACTTATCATTTATGGTGTCAAGGATCATATAGATGGCAAGGACACAGCCAGGAATATATGGGAGGCCTAGTCCCTGCTATACAAAGGAACTTCCGAGCAGCAGAATATGTACTTGGATCAAAAGCTCGGGAAGATATAGATGTATAAGGGGGAGTGCATTACTCCATCCTTAACGAGACTTCAAGAAATTTGTGACCAGTTGGAAATCGTCGGATCCACCCCAACCGCTACAACTATGGTGAGGTTGGCCCTTAACACAGTCACTGAGGAGTGGCAAGTTTTTTTACAAAGTATCTTAGGCATGGAAACACTTCCTAGTTTGGAGGAGATATGGGTAGCTCTTCAAGAGGAGGAGTAGAGAAGAGATTCGGTCAAGTGCAAACTTAACAGTAGCAGCGGGAGCAGATCAAAGAATTTGGAGGAGGAGGAGAATTTAGCCCTCGCATTGGAGGGACAGCATGGGTAACGAAAACAAAATAGATATATTTCAAAGCTGAAGTGATTTATATGTAGCGATATGGGCCACTTTGCATCACATTTTCCTTTGAAGAAAAATGACAAGGATGAGAAGCATGATCCAAAAGTTGCAGCCGCGAAGATCGAGGAGGATGAGTTTTCCATGAGTGCCCATGCATCTCTAGGAGGGAGATGAGGTGACATAGAACTATAAGTTCACCCTGAACTTCAATTAGGAAATATCCTTAAGGATCCCACCTCATGGATCATCACCTTACTACGGGATCCCATGATCAGCAGTAGCGGGATGGAAGAGTAGCAGCGTAGAGCAGTAGCATCATAGTGCAAAGAAGTAGTAGCACAATGTAGAGCAGCAGCAGCAGTATAGTGCAGAGCAGCAACAACGCAGTGTACAGAAACATTAGCACAATGCATCAGAGGGACAATGCAATAGCTACTAGAAGTCTTTAATATTCAACACCAAGGTGCATCCACTGAATGCTTGTTCAGTTTTTGGGTGGTTTCAGTTGCTTCTCTCGACAGTTGAGTTGTAGTGTAGATGCAGTGTTAGCAGTGACAGTACTAGCAACCTAGCAGATGCAGCATTCGAGAGGGAGCTGTATTACAGTGTAATATTCCTAATTAGCCCAAGCTAGTAGGAATATTCAATGTCATTTTATTTTTATATTTTACGAATGAAATGTAAAGGAGGACAAATAAAGACTCCTAAACATGTGAATAAATCAATGCCCAATGTGAACAGAGATTAAATCAAGGCTCGCTCAATAAAATCCACTTGTATGTGAAACAGGTTCAAGCTGTTTGAATGGTTCAAATCATAATGCAGACTAGGTACAATGAACCTCCTAGATGATCAGCACAGTCCCATGAGGAGGTCCTCCATGTGAAAAAGGGCTAAATGAATGAAGATGGTTTAGGGTTTTGCAAACCCTAATATTATATAAAGAAGGAGAAGACTCAAGGAGGGGTTGTTGAAGTACTTTTGAAATAGAGGTTGCTTGAGCAACTCTAGCTGTCTAGGCTGTTTAGCCTAAGGGAAGAGGATTTCCTGTTTAGGAATCCTCCCTCCTTCCTTGAGTAGCTCTTGGAGGAAACTGTACTTAAATGAGCCACTATCCGGCATTTTGGCCAAGCTCCATCTATTAGCAGCGCTGGTCCTATTGAGGATTTTGCAGTTGCTCGAGTTGCAGCAAGTGGTAGTCTAGATTTGCAGAGATCTAGTGTTTTGGAGGAGATTCCTCTCAGGGAGGGTGTCTTGTGACCACCCAGAAGAGGATCTCTCTCTTATTTTTTATTCAGATCTGTAATTTATAGCATTTGCTTCATTTTTATACAGCTACTGCGCAGTTCCTCTCAAGAACTGTGTTTCTACACTTGAGGGTTTTAATGTTATTTCATTTTTGTGCAATAGATGATCTTCAGTGATTGAGGCTTGCCTCTCACTTCGTAAATCTTTGATGTAGCTACTGTTTAAGCTATTTTCAGATCTGATATCTGTTATAATAAATTCATCTTTATAAATTCTAAGCATTCTGCATTTCTATAGCTTATATGTCAGATCTACACTTATTCTGGCATTATTTTGATGAAATTCCAAAGGGATCTTGTAGAGAAGGCTGAGAAGTTTCCAGATCTGGTATGGATCTGATGTTTCAGCCATAGATATCTCATAGATATTAGTTTTCACTTCCAACGGCTGAAACTCCTAAAAAATAACGTTGATATAATCTACAGTCCTTTTCCTATGTGTTGCAGCAACTCATTGTAGGGTTTTTCTTCATAGAAATGTTTGTTTTTCCATGCCTAAGCTAAATGAATCTTATCCTGAACCTTCGGACTGATATTTCTGCATAAAATCAGTCATTCCCTTAAGAAATTACCCTGCCCAAGCTTCAGCACTTTTCTGCATAATTTAGGTCATGGGAAATCAGGGTTTTTCTTGACTAGTCGGGAAGGAGGAACTGTTTAACATAGAAAAACACCTTTTTTTGGGCTGAAATTTGGCATGTGAGTCCATATTAACCTAATATAACATATCCTAGATCCATTTCCCTTTTTCTCACGCAGATTACTTTATACACCTATTTTAGTGCATAAATTGTTGCTTTTCCCCACCTTTCTGAAGTTAAAAGCTGAGTAAAGAGTGATTCTATTATTTCTATTGGTTTTTGAGCGTTCTCAAGTACATTTCATGATAGCTAAAGCCATCATATCTGAAAAATGTATTTTTCAGTCATGATTTGTTGAGTAAACCCTTTGGGATCTTACCTTTCGACAAGGGTCTATAGACAGAGTTTGAAAAGGGCCAGATAGCCTCTAGATCTCATACTTTCTTGTAAAGGTGACATATCTAGAAAATTCCCCTTCATTCAATCTCTGGTTTGGATCAGATTGTTGATTGATAATGTCTTAAAGAGGAATATCTCACTGGTACCAGTTTGTGGGAGATCTGTTTAGCAGATCTAACTTGATTTTTTCTTGAAGATATTACATATTTGAGTCCCACACAGCATATTCAAGAGGAACTAAGCTTTTTCCTACGTTTTATTTTCCCATATTTCCTTATGCAGCATTCCTATTGAGCAGCTTGGCAATATTCCTGAAAAAGGGATATTACATTGGTATCAGAGCATGATCTCTGGCTCAGCCTGTGAGATCATATTTCCAGAGCCAGTGAGAAGGGAAGAATAGAGAATAAAATCTGGAGAAGATGAGCTTTGTTTCATCATTTTTCAGATCCATAAAGAAACTCCCCAAGGAGGATGAGCAAGTAGATGAGGAAGTACACTGCACTTCCTATTCTAATCAAGAAGAGAGAAGAAGAGGCAGGGGGAAGAAGGAAGATAGGCTCACAAAGCTTCTTCCTAAATATATTCAGAGCATTCATGAAGATCTTGAGCAAGAAAGAAGGGAGATGTCCGAAGAATCTCCAAAAGGGTTTGAATCTCAATCAAACTCTAGATCTTCACATAGTGGGTGTGAGCATGCAGCCACACACTATGATATACAGTGTAGTCATGAGCTCAGATCTACCATGAGACACATAGAACAAGAAGAAGAAGTTACTAAGAGGGAAACTCTTAATGGTTTCTTGAAATAAGATGAGTCTCAAGCCCTGAAACTCAGAAACCAGTTCTGTTTTTCAGAGCATTGCAAGGCCAAGGTGAGTCATTCCATTGGGAGGTTGCCTAATTCTATTGCAGAGATAAAGGGTAACAGCGTTGTTGGATCTAGATCTGATATAGCACCTCAAGCAGAGGATAAGGGGGTTATTTCTCCAACTAGAGGGATCCTTGTGGCATGGCAAGTAAATCCCCAGGATCTCATCTATGGAGATCAATGCACATCTCATGATCCACCTGTGCCATTGTTGGGAGGGTGTGAAACCTTGGAGACACAAGGAGGAGATAGGAAGGAGAGCCAGTCTCATTCTATCCATCGCAGAAGGTTGATGCATCTAAGAGGGTGATTGGACTGTGTTTTGGAAGCATGGAGGGTTTTCTCCATTCATGTGTTCAGTCACCACTTTATGATGTCTCATTTCCTGGAGATATTGCACCAAGGAGGCCACTTGATCAGCAAGAGAAAGTGAATGCTTCACATGTTGAGACATTGCCCATTGATTTCAGAGGAGTGGGGACCTTGGAGGGTCTTGTTACAGTGCTGAGAGTCTTGGGTAGGCTCAAGGAGGAGAGAATCAGTCTCTTAACATCATCCACACCCAATCTCATTTTAGTTTCTGCGCTGTGGCAGGAAAAGCAGGGGAAGGATAGCAGCCTTCCTGCATCTACATTTGGCATGGGAGCTATGCATGCACATGACTCTTAGGAAGAGTTATTACAGTCTTCTCTCTTCTCTTTGAGAATGGAAGGAGGCTCATCTATGAGCTGCTCCCATTACATGAGAAAAACTTGTGGTAAGGGTGTTGATTATTTTGATTTATCTCATGTATACATGCATCCCTTAACTACATATGTGCAGGATGTTGCTCCAAGGAGGAGCATTCTTACTTTGAGGCTACATGGTCTACTTGAGGCCATGAGCAATGTTGATAACCACTCCCTTGGTGGAATTGGGGGAGATTTGTATTTTGGAGGACATGCTCACCATGTATCATACATCACTCATTTTCTCCAAATACATGAGGAGAATGTAGCAGCAAACCGGTGTTTGAGAAACCACATCTTTTATCATTCTCTATTGCAGTTTATGCTCAAACTGCGCTGGTTGCATATGATGGATCATTGCCCCGCTCACTTACTACATATGGCATCCAGCATGACTTTCATTATGGCTCTTTATGCTGTTATTAATCACATTATTGTCAGGATCATGATTGGGAGAGAGGCACATGGGTTGAATGTGTCCTTTGGGGGAGAATATCCCCATATTTTATGCAGGACATGCTCTAATGGGAGCATGGGATATGATGTGGCCACCATAGTTCAGCATTGGTTCTTTCTTGAGGTGAGACATGTGATTGATAGGGTGCCATCTGATGATGATGACCTCCTGTCCATCACATATCAGGAGCATTGGGCCAGCTTGATTCACAATGTAAGAGGGAAGATCCTTGGAGATCTAAACCTCTTCTTGCCACTTGAGGGCCACCTTTTTGCAGCCCAAGATCAACCTTCACTCTACACTTGCCATAAGTGGAGAGGTGAACAGCGTGGGGTAGGCTATGATTCTTACCACTTGCAGATTTTCAGCCCACCTTCTTTGCTGGAGCTTGAGGTGGAAGAGGATGTCTAGAAGTTTCCTTACTTCAAGGTAACTAGATTCTTATGGATGATAGCATGGGTGTGGGAGGCACTCATTGGGAGAAATTTTTCCCATGCTCTTCATCACTCCTACCTTAATGAGGCCATTGAGAAACAAGAAGATCACCACTTGCACCTTCCATTTTCTCATGATGTACACTTGCTATCTTACACTTGGAGGAAATCATTGGAGGACAGATTCATTGCTTATCATTTCCATCCATGGTGGGGTCCATTGATGAGGCCACAAGAAGAGGGAAGGAGAATTTTGGTTCTACCTTGCAGTTGCTTGAGGACAAGCAACATTTTGAAGGGGGAGGACTGTAATATTCCTAACTAGCCCAAGCTAGTAGGAATATTCAATGTCATTTTATATTTATATTTTATGAATGAAATGTAAAGGAGGACAAATAAAAACTCCTAAACATGTGAATAAATCAATGCCCAATGTGAACAGAGATTAAATCAGGGCTTTCTCAATAAAATCCACTTGTATGTGAAACAAGTTCAAGCTGTTTGAATGGGTCAAATCATAATGCAAACTAGGTACAATGAACCTTCTAGATGATCAGCACAGTCCCATGAGGAGGTCCTCCATGTGAAAAGGGATAAATGAATGAAGATGGTTTAGGGTTTTGCAAACCCTAATCTTATATAAAGAAGGAGAAGACTCAAGGAGGGGTTGTTGAAGTATTTTCGAAATAGAGGTTGCTTGAGCAACTCTAGCTCTCTAGGCTGTTTAGCCTAAGGGAAGAGGATTTCCTGTTTAGGAATCCTCCCTCCTTCCTTGAGTAACTCATGAAGGAGAATGCACTGAAATGAGCCACTATCTAGAATTTTGGCCTAGCTCCATCTATTAGCAGCATTGGTCCTATTGAGGATTTTGCAGCTGCTTGAGTTGTAGCAAGTGGTAGTCTAGATCTGCAGAGATCTAGTGTTTTGGAGGAGATTTCTCTCAGGGAGGGTGTCTTGTGACCACCCGGAAGAGGATATCTCTCTTATTTTGTATTCAGATCTGTAATTTATAGCATTTGCTTCATTTTTATACAGCTACTGCATAGTCCCTCTCAAGAACTCCATTTCTACACTTGAGGGTTTTAATGTTATTAAAGTTTTGTGCAATAGATGATCTTCAGCGATTGAGGCTTGCCTCTCACTTTGTAAATATTTGATGTAGCTACTGTTTAAGCTATTTTCAGATCTGATATCTATTATAATAAATTAATCTTCATAAATTCTCAGCATTTTGCAGTTTTGTAGCTTATATGTCAGATCTACACTTATTCCGGCATTATTTTGATGAAATTCCAAAGGGATCTTGTAGAGAAGGCTAAGTAGTTTCTAGATCTGGTATGGATCTAATGTTTCAGCCATAGATCTGTCATAGATCTGAGTTTTCACTTACAGCAGCTGAAACCCCTGAAAAATAACGCTGATATAATCTACAGTCCTTTTCTTATGTGTTGCAGCAACTCATTGCAGGGTTTTTCTTCATAGAAATGTTTTTTTTTACATGCCTAAGCTAAATTAATCTTATCTTGAACCTGTACACTTATATTTCTGCATAAACTCAGTCATTCCCTTCAGAAATTACGCTACCCAAGCTTCAGCACTTTTCTGCATAATTTAGGTCATGGGAAATCAGGGTTTTTCTTGACTAGTCGGGAAGGAGGAACTGTTTAACATAGAAAAACGCTTTTTTTTGGGCTGAAATTCGGCATTTGAGTCCCTCGTAACCTAATATAACATATCCTAGAGCCATTTCCCTTTTTCTCATGCATATTTCCTTATACACCTATTTTAGTGCATAAATTGTTGCTTTTCCCCACCTTTCTGAAGTTAAAAGCTGAGTAAAGAGTGTGGTTGTTCTTTCTATTGGTTTATGAGAGTTATAAAGTACATTTCATGATAGATGAATCCATAATATCTAAAAAAATGTGTTTTTTAGTCATGATTTGTTGAGTAAACCCTTTGGGATCTTACCTTTCGACAAGGGTCTATAGACGGAGTCTGAAAAGGGATAGATAGCCTTTGGATCTCATAATTTCTTGTAAAGGTGACATATCCAGTAAATTCCCCTTCATTCAATCTCTGGTTTAGATCAGATTGTTGATTGATAATGTCTTAAAGAGGAATATCTCATTGGTACCAATTTGTGGGAGATCTGTTTAGCAGATCTAACTTGGTTTGTTCTTGAAGATATTACATATTTGAGTCCCACACAGCATATTCAAGAGGAACCAATATTTTTCCTGCGTTTTATTTTCCCATATTTCCTTATGCAGCGTTCCTATTGAGCAGCTTGGCAATATTCCTGAAAAAGGGATATTACATATAGATGCAACAATGGTAGTGATAGTGTCATGGGTAGCAGTATAGTTGCACCAACAGTGCAGTGGTTGGTGGATAGATTTTCAGACATCAGTAGCGCAAAGGATGCTTCAGGGTCAGAGTAGTATGCAACAGGCATATTGTTTGATCACTTTCATCGATAATATGGAGTGTTTATTTTTGGTAGCATCGGAAGTTCTCTAACTCTCCAAATTTGTGGAGAGGCTTAGGAAGATGTATTCCAAGGAACCCAGAAACTGTTTGTGAAAATTCCACTCGAAATATGTTTTATTGTAATAATTAATTATTTTACTGTGACCCTAAGTTTAAACTTGGGAAAATTAAATAATTAAAGAGTATTAATAAAATATAGTGTGAATCTTCTAAAGAACATGGATCAAGTCATGTTATAATCTTAGCCATTGATTGAAGATCTAAGCTTGGTCGTTGAAGTCTCAACGAAAAGGCTATAAAGGAAGGCTTAAGGGTCATTTGGAAAGACACACCGAGAGGATCTACAAATAGAAATTTTCTAACAGAGCAGTGCTCGGAAAAAAATCAGATCTAAGTGATTCTTGATTGAAGTGAAGGGAAATAATTTTGGCTAGAGATTTTCTTGAGCTCTATAATACACAGCGAAGAAGGAATAGAGAATATCATCATAGACAATGTAGCATCTACGTAGAGCCAACATTGCAGCCTCAAGGGAATTCGAGATTCAGCTGAGGGCCAGCCAGATCCAATGCCGAAGAGCCAGGATGTGAGACCAAAAGAGACTAGAAGGGCAGAGCTAGCCAGTAGAATACCAGTGACGCAGAAGCCATGCAGTCCCCACGCTAAGTGACGCAGAGACTGCACAATGTAGTGGAGGGCTTGCAGATATGGGGTTGTTGGTCAGTCAAGCTTCTAGATCAGTGTGATATTTCTCTCACAAACTTTTTTTGAGTCATATTCTCTACATGGATTTCCAGAAACGCATCCCAGATTTGTATTCAGAAACTTATTGCATAATATATAAACCCTCATATCTGTGGCACCAGTTTTCCCACATTGGGTTTTTCCGGGTATGTTTGTCCAAAAATAACAGTAACTTATGTTTGCATTATTCTTTGTTGCTCAGATTAATTTTCACAAATTTATTTTAATGAGTAAAGGTTGCTTCATTATTTTCAGAAATAATATGCTAATAACTTGTTAAATCTGAATTTCCAAGTAGGGGAAGTAGTTCAGTTGTAGCAGTAGGGATTATTAGATATGGGATATTGGAATTTTCACACAAATAGAATGGTCAGAGCGGGAAATATTACTTAGGATCAGGCTCATTCACCTGGACCAGTTGTCCAGCCTCCATCCCTAGACTCGATTCCAGATCAATTGTGGGGATTCCAGGCCAACTTGGATATCCTCCGTGAGTACAAATATGAATACATAAATGAGCTTGTGGCCTACATGAATGACATTTAGTGTAATCATTCATAGATTATGGAGCAATTAGACAATGTATGCAGAAGACAAAGGCGAAATAATGACCGCCTATAAGAAGTAGAAGCCTATCTGGAGCACATCGACTTTCATATGCATGAATGACAGGGGCCTCTATTAGTTTAGCTTATCCAACCTCCCCATCTGCCACCTTGATATGAATTCGACCAATTTTTTACTCATTTTGCTCATTTTTTAGATGGCTTCTAAGCCCGTCAGAAATATAGCGCCAATTGAAAAATATTATGCACTACGTTCTCACTCACCTCTCCAACAAATTTGGTCAAAATGAGACACGAAGAGTCGTTGAAAATCAGTATGTAGCTAGTATTTTCATGTTACTGACAAATATATATATATATATATATATATATATATAATTTTAATGTTATTTTACTTTTTATTTTTAGTTTGAAAGTTTTTTTTTGCAATTTATTTTTTTATTTTTTAATATATATTTTAAAATTAATTTATTTTTTTAAGTTTTGGCTTTTTATTTTGTTAAATTTTTATTTTATTTTTAGATTATGTATTTTTAGTGGGATTTTTTTTTTAATTGCTTTTTATTTTTAATTTTTTTCCTTTTTAGTGTGTGTTTTTTCCTTATATGACCTTTTTTTATTTTTAAGAATATTTTATTCTTGATTTTTTTGTTCTTTTCTTTTTTATTTTTTTATTTTTTGTTATCATCATTATTTTTGTGTTTTAAAAAATTTTAACTCTTTTTTGTGTTTTATTTTTTTGAAATTTTTTTGAAATTTTTTTTAAAAATTTGTTATATTTGTTTTTTCATTTTTCATTATTTATCTATTTTTCTTTTCTTCACATGTTTTTTTATTACACTAACAAACCTCATTGTGTGTTAATTTGTTAGTTGATTTTTAAGTTTTCGTTAGAATGGATCAAGTCCATCCCTTTTGTGTGTCAATTCATGGTTGATTTTTAAATTTTGTTTGCAATGTGTCAAGTTCATCCCCACTACGTGTCAATTTGATGTTTGATTTTTAAATTTTATTTGTAATGTGTCACGTTATCTTAGGCTAAGATTTTTAAAGAGCTATAATTTTACCGTTTAAAAAAAATATACTCTTGGTATAATGACTCTTTGATTTACGTATTCATTTTTTAGGATTTTTTTAGTCATGATATTTGATTTTAATTCAACGGCCGAAAATTTTCAAAATTTTAAGATTTTTTGGAATCATGTTATTTTACCTTCAATGCCATGGTCGAAAAATGTCATATTTTTAAGGTTTTTTAGAGTCGTGATATTTATCATCAACACCATGGTTAAAAATTCTTGGAATTTTCAGATTTTTTAGTGACGTGATGTTCTATCTTCAACATCATGCCTAAAAATTGTTGAAATTTTAAGGTTTTTTTGGAGTCGTGATATTTTATCTTTAGTCTGATTTCTAAAAATGTTGAAAATTTACCCAATCTATATATATATATATATATATATATATATATATATATATATATATATATATATATATATATATATATATATATGTATATGTACATGTACATGTACATACATGTACATGTACATGTACATGTACATGTACATGTACATGTACATGTACATATATACATATATACATATACATATACATATACATATACATATACATATACATATATATATATATATATATATATATGTTGTTCCAACATCAATGCTTTTTGTTTTCAGGGTGTTTTTTTCATATTCTTTGCAAATAATAGTAATATTAATAATTGGTTTTTACTATAATTTTTAAAAAAAATGTTAAAAATTTACCCTAAAAACAAAAACAAAAAGCATTGTTCCAGCATACACACTTTTTGTTTTCGAATTGTTTTTTCATGTTTCTTGGGGTTTTTTGGCTAGACTTATCATTTTCTAGTTACAGTTCTCGTTTCATAGGATACTTTGTTAAATCTCACCACATCCCATAATGGCATCGACACTTATTCTCACTGAAGATCCCAATCCAACTTTACAATCAAGAAAGTGTCCAATCATAGGGAAGGAAAGAGATAAAATCTTTTATTGATTGGAGACCCCTTGTATCCCTTTGTTTGATCTTTTTTTCTGGTGTTATGAGTGATGTATTTACCTAGAATGACATATCTCTAGAGATTGGATTTGAAAATAAAGTTCCCAAGTGATTAAATTGCGAGAGATTTACCAAAAATATATACGTCTTTGAAACCCAACCCTCCCCATTTCTTGGGCTAGGAGATTTTTTTCTATCTCGCCAAATGCAAGCCTCTATAATCTCCACTACCCCTCCAAAGGTAAATGAATCATAATTTCAAATATTCTCTTACGATATCCTTCAGAATATGTGCCAAAAGGTGTCAAAATATTCGGAAGTATTCTATCACCGCTTTAACTAGTACTGACATGTTTCTTATAGAAACCCATTTGTTACACCATAAATCTATCCTTTTTTCAATTTTACCAAGAATCCACTGCAAATCTACCTTCTTGTAGTTATTACGTTTGATAACAAAAATGAGGTATTTTATATCCTTGTCTAAATTTACATTAAAATAATGTAATAAAACATCCAATTGTGTTGTAAGGTGGTTCTCCAAAGAGAAAGCATTATCTACAAACTTTTGATTATTTATCTCCAAACTAGTGCCCAGAAAATAAATATTTGAGATATCCAACACTTATAAATATTTCCCATTCCAATCCAAAACAAAAGAGAAAAACATCATCTACAAAAAGGAGATGAGTAAGCATGACCCATCTACCCACCTAGACTCCATTCATCTTCTCGCAAATTTTTGCAAGTAGAAGCCATTTTCTCAAGCTCTCAGTTACAAGTGTACAAATTGGCATATTTTCAACACCCTTATGTAACCTTTTTTATGTCATTCTTCCACTTTTCATCACCTCCTTATGCACTTTTCATCCATTCTTACCCTATTTCTAGTGTAGGTGTGACTAATCTCCTATTTTCCACTTTTATACTTATTTTTATGCATTATGTTGCTAGATTGTCATATTTCATACTAATATTGTAAAACAAGAGCAAAAGGGTAGTGCCTGCAACTTCTCCATGTGGTTGCAACTCTTTCATGTTGTTGCAACACCAGATACAACTCCACAAAAAGTTCTTCCAACTGACCATAGATGTTGAAACTCCACGAACCATAATAGGAAAAGTGATGTGACTATATTTCATCCCATTGCTACAAATTCTCTACAATGTTGAAACTTCAGCATGGTCACTGAAGGAAATGTTGCAACTTGCCAAGAACTAATGAAGTTGTTGCAACTCATGAGTTCCTTAACTTTTCATTGTTGCAACTTTGACACACTACACCAGCTCAAACGCCAATGCTCTAGTTGTACGACCAACATATGTTTCTCACAATGAAAAGCAACGAAGGTAAGTGAGTGATCAATCAGAAAGGATAACTCAGTTTTCAACAATGCCTAGCTGATCTAAGTCAGTGTTTACTCAAATTGCACCATATTTTGAATATATTGTTGTAGCAATACAAGTTTTCTAATTTTCTCAATCTATTTGTACATCCTTTCACTCAATTTAGACATTAACATTTTGTATAAATACTCCTCTTCCTTTGAAGCCCAAAGAGGAGGAGAAAATAGGAAATTATTGTCGACTATAGTACAATTTGTTTTTTGTTTTAATAGAAAGATTTGTTTGCTTTATTCACTCAATGTCTATATTGTGATCATGTGACTGGAGATTTTACAGTAACTCATCTAAGGAGATAGGGAGCCCTCCTTAGCATGGTACTGTTAGGTAGCATTAGCAAGTAGCTTAGTCTTTACAATTATAGTTAAATTACAAATAGTTTACATTGCTACTATTCCTTTGATTAGTATGTTTTGTTGTAGTTTTGTTCATTTCCATCTACTACAAGTCTGATATTTGTTAATGTTGTAATCATATTACTTACTATTGCAACTCACTTGTAGTTTACTATTATTCTGCTTTTAGTAAAATCTTATGATTGAGAATTGTGTCATGTTTGAATATTGTTTATGGGTTGTTTCCTTATCACACATTGCATCCTAGAAATGTGTCATTTCATCTTTGTTACAACAAACCAAGAATATCATTATACTGGAACAAATCACTTTTAGTAATTGGTGTGTTTCCTTTTTTGCAAGTGTTATTTACTATTAATATAATTTATTTTCCTACAAGTGTGCTTTATTTCCTGCAAGTTTGGTGTGTTTCACTATATCAATGACCTTTGAAAGCATCTTTATCTTGTACTGTGACAACCATCATATTACTACAACTTCATGACACATAAAAAATTGCACTAACATAGATTGTGCACGACAGTTTACAAGATCCAACAACCTTAGATTGACAATTTAAATGCACAATTGAGCATTTTCTCACTAAGATAATTAGAATAAATTGAAAAGTATGTAATTTTTAGTTCCCTTGCTAGGGGAATGTCAATAGTATAGTCCGTTTTGTGTCAACTTTTGTGAGAATTCATTTTTTATTTTATTTTTATTTTCAAGACAATTATTTTTACATTTTATCTTTTGGTGTGACTTGTTAGATTCATAGGAGTAGAGACCAATTTGGTACATTTATAAAGAAAATCCCCCATACTAACATTGTGGGACATTTATAAGAGGGAAAGGAACAATGTCAGCCAAATTACTTAACACCAACAACAAGCTCTCTTGCTAAGAAAATCCTTGGACCTTCTACCTCCACAGTACAAAGTCTTGTACAAAAATTTGGAGTTAAAAGATCTTCAATACAATATAATATTAATTTTTTCAATAATATATCTTTGTATCTCACAAGGAAAATCTCTCTGGAGAACAAAGAATACTTTCCTGAAAATAAATTTAGTGATCAAAACTTTCTAGAAAGTGAATAGTGTCCTTCTAAGGAGCGGTACCACTCTAAAAGTAGGAGCTTTGTCGAATCTCCGAAGGCACCCTCAAAAGTAGAATATACTCGTTTAGAAAATATGGAACATCAACATACCAAAGTAGAATATGACTCCTTCATATTCCCTGTCACATAATTGAACTTAGATGCCAAAATGAAGAAAATACCTCATTCAACATTACCAAAATTTCATAGTCTATCTAAGGAAGATCTCAATACCTTTCTTTTCAATTTTGATGTTCTCCATCGAAGCTACAATTATGTGACTGACACTAAGAACCTGAAGCTATTACCTTCTAAATTGAAAAATCTAGCATTGCGTTGGCTCATGGGCCTTGGCCAAGGTAGTGTTTGTTCATGGGAGAAAATGAAGAAGATATTCTTGAAAAAAAACCAAGATTGTTGTAAAGTTAAGGAAAGGAGGGAGAAAGTCTTTATAATGACCCAAGAAGAAGATGATATTCTTGAAGACTATATTGAAAGATTTAATTACAACTTTCCCAAAGCAAGGCAGGAAGACTTAGCCCCTGAGACACGTTGAGTTTTTCTCTTATGAGGAATTTGAGACGAGTGCATGTATCTCATCAACCTAATCAGTAAAAGAGATGTTTCTCATCTAGAATATGATGACAACATAGAACTTTTTCGAAGATATACTCGAGGAAAATTTAAATAAGGAAATGGGTCGTGGGAAATGATGACAAGAAACACTAATGTTTTGGTAAAGGAATCACTAGATTTTAGTTAGGGAACTTATTGGAAAACTTCAAAACTGACCTACTCAGTTCCTTGGGCTCTCAATTGGACTTATTGAAGGCTAATAAGAAGAAGGAGGAAGTAGAAGTAACTTTGGATATATTTTGTCCAAAATGCAGAAATTACATCCACTCAAGGAATGGAAAATGAATCAAGTAGAGATTTGTGCTATATGTGGGAATGACCACAATATTTATAACTACTTGTATTTTCCTAGTTTGAAGGTTGTATATGAAGAAGCATAAGAGTAAGAACAATTGTACTTTGTTGCTCCAAAGAAGCCATGTTATCCCAAACCTTTGGGTATGGTCCAAGGCCAATCTTAGTTTTATAATCATTCTTATTTGACTAACCTTGTTACTTAATACACTTCATGGTCATGCAATCTTCCAACACAATCATGGGATCCCTCCCCCCCCCCCCGCCAAACCATGTTTAGCAACTAACGCCGAGGAATCCCACCTATGGAGCACCCCAACAAGCTATTATACAGCTTTCCTCTCAAATCCTTCCTCCTCCATAATTACAAGTACCCACATCTATCCATCCTAGACCTAAATTATCTGCACAACCAATCTCTAAATTGAATAATGGGAGGACATCTCAACTTGCACAGATTACATCCTCGTATCCTACTTATTTTATCTCTTCCATAAATTGCAATGATATTCATTTACGATATGGGAAGACCCTGGCCAATAACCAACCTCGAGTTTGTATTGAAGATATAAACAAAGAGGTGTGGAATGAAGAATCAATACAAGAATCAACTCCTAAACCTAAATACTTTGCCTCACAATGAAAGGTTAAGCCAAGCCAAGCTTATTGTTCAACCTGAATTTGATCTTTTGGGGGAACTCTGATACAATTTTATCAAGGGAAAAAATGAAATATACATTTCTAACCAAAACCACAAATAAAAAGTGAAACTTGGCTACTATTAAATATGGTAAAATGTTAAAAATTGTATACAAGTAGAATGAAAGTAAACTAGCTCGAACGGTGGTAGCTTATCTCTGAAAATAGGTGTGACAGCTACATGTCTTCTTGAATTATATTACAATGAGACTCCAATGCTTTTTTATCATTAATAATAAATAAGAGAACCCTAAACATCCAAAAATCTAACCCTAGGAGATGAAACACAAAATGCTTATGGGCCTTGATGGGGTAATTTGGAATGTCAACTTCCTCGATCGTAACTTTGGCATATGATCTTTGTTTGGAATGCATGATAGCCCATTGGAAAGGTATATTTGAGGAGAAAAAAATTGACTGCTAATAAGAGTGTTTTCTGCAACTTTTGTCAAACTGTTTCCCTAAAAAATGTTGTTTATGGCATCAAAATGAGTCTATAAATCCGTGACCTGATAACCGCCAAAATGGGAAATTACGCTGCAAAATAGGAAAATGTGTTGTGCACTCGGTGGAATAGGTGGGTGGCCACCAATATAAATCTGGATCAAACTCATAAATGAGTTTTTAAATATACCACTACATCAAGCCATCAAATATGTGCCTATTTATTGAAAATAAATTAGGGAACTCTATTTGAGGAAACCTAGAATAAAAAAGGAATACCCCCAAATTTTCCATGTATGGGAAAATTATCAGAACTAATGATTGGAGGGGTCCTAATTGTTGAAAAGTGTAACTAGGTTTTATCTTCATAATTATCATTGTACTTGTATCATTGTATTTTCCATGTAAAAGCAGAAGAATAAAAAGAGAAATTATTATTATTATTATTATTATTTCATTAATAAAGCATGTTCTTCATTCTTCTAGAGTTTATTGAGTCAAAATAATATTTTTCATGATTCAATCTATTATATTGGAGTCAAATCCCATTTGGAATTTTGAAAGAAAATTGAAAAATAATTTTGTTTGAGTCAAAATAGCCTTTTTTGTCCCCACAATGCCAAGTCGGCCCTGGAAGGGACCTATTCGACCTCCTGGATGTGTATATATAAAGTGTAGTTTGACCTCATTGGAGGACAAGAAAGAAAATTCAATTTTTGTGCCAAGAAGAGAGAGAAACCCAACGAAGAAGCCAAAGAAAAGAGCTAAAGTCAAAAGAGAGAAAACAAAATCCAAGGGGGAAGAAAAATCTGCCACACATGTGAAATCCTACTGTAGTCTATGTCACACATTCGAGATTTCAGACTGTTGCAAGGGCTAAAAATTTTGGATGTAATTGCAGGTCCAAAAATTTCAATTTTGACTATATTTGAAGAAGAATTGGTCATCGTTGACTTGAAGTGAATTTTTCTTGTTGGAAGAATTTGGAAGGAGGTCTGACTTGTGTATTGTGGGAGGTCTTGGTCTTGGTTTTCACTTTGATCTGGTTTTATAAGAAGAGAAGATTTTACTGGTTTTTCCCCCTTTTGGGGTTTTTCCCTAGCTTGGAGCCTATATCTTGTGATCATTGTCTTCGTGTGATCTTCATGTTTATGTTTTTGGTAATTTTTTTATGAAGAGAAATTAATAAAAGTAATAAGAAGCTAACATATATTCACAAGTTATTATCAAGTAAGATAAATCAACCCTAATTGGCTACCCTAGTGATTTCTCAACAATAACAACTAGGTATTCTGACCCTCGAAGCCCAATGGTTGATATGCAGAGTAACAACATTGTTATTCCTAATAAATTGGGTGATACAATTAATGTAATGATGCATTAAACTATGTAATCTTTAGGACTCTATATTATTAGGAAAACCTCGACCATGTTATAACTTGTTGACATATCCACCATTAAACTTGAAGGGATATTAGAGGATGTTGTATTTTTGGTGGATTCAAGGTAATACCATAAAAATTTCATGATTTGGAAACCCAAAACCTCCTTGGGTGGGAATCCTCTGATATTGGGCATACCTTGGTTGGCCTTTGTTGATGTTAACATTAGATGTAGGTCAGGAAACATGACCATCTTGCATGGGACCTCTATAAAACATTTGAACCTTTATCCTCCTACCAAGCCCGGTATATATTCATAAATACCTATTTGTATTGAAGAGGAGGAAAGTGATGAAGAGGGAGAAGTTTTTAAAGTCATATTTATATATAAATACTTGGTTATTCATGAGAAAATAGAGGATGATGAGATCAATGATTTGATAGCTTGCTCTTATCCCTCAAATATCATACACACTTTCAATCATATATTACAGTTGTTGGAAGTGTTGGAAGTATTTCAACCAAGGGGGTCTCCCTAATATGAAGTATCAATTAGACCTCACACCATTTGGAGTATGAGCCCCAACTGGAAATATGGCCAGTTTCCATAATATTAGGAATTTTCCTTGGCTGCAATTATCAACATAATATATTATACAAACAATATTTGAAACAAACAAGTTGACATTGTGAGGCATAAAAATATAATATATATAAGGTACTTTCATAGCAAGGAAAGAGAGAGTGAGCCTCTAGAAGAAAATTAATAGTATTATCCTAAAAGAGACACACAAGAGCATGGAAAGAATCATTGATTAACTTGCAAAGTAGTTTACCAGATAACAATGATCATAAAAGCAACAACGCACATTCAACAGGATGCATCCTAAAACCAATGAAATAGTTCATTTTCATTCGTATGTTCTAACACAAACATACGTCGCAAACAATGAAATAATAATCTCACAATCATTCACGACATATGCATGAAAGTGTGCTGGCTCTGAGAGCTTCATATATTAAGTGAAAGTCCCAAGATACACAATTACAATGTTGCCACACTAGACCCAATAGTGGAACATTAAGTTGCTACTTTCTCCTCCAAAGAAAGATATTCTCCCCTATGCCAAGCTAGATAATCCAAGGTGAATACAAGGCCTTCTAGTGACTTTATAGTAACTTTTCACATTCCATGTGGGATACTTGGTCTTCCACACATTTTACATTTAATTTTGAAAATACAATAATTACATTCCACAAATGATGTGGCAAGATACATTGACACATATGAATTTTTTGATGACACTTGAACAAGCCATGACTTGACATTGATGACATAGAAATTCATTATGATGTGTACAGGTGAAGCCTTTCTCCTTGTTTTTATGACTTTAACTTATTCATGATGGATATTTTCTTACTCATATTCATGCTCCAAAGGGTATGGATCGATGTTAGAATGGATCAGTGTTAGATCCTTCCAGTTTTACATGAGATTCCACCATTCTATCATTTTCTAGTACCTCTTCATGTCCTTCATAATGGTTCTTTTTGTTGCCCCTTCTTCCCAATTTCTCTCTTGTAGCCCCTCCTTGAGGATTACCTTGCCATTTTGAAATGATAATATATGTAGATGAAATTCATCCATGGCAGGCCAACATCAGTCAAAAAACCACTTATTCTACCTTTTCTTTTATCATGGAAGATGTTGACTGTGATGAGGCAACAAACAAGGTTTTTGAGAGCATGAGGCTGAGAATTGCACAGTTGAGCATCAAAGGGGTTGTGGGATGACCTCCCTGCCCACTAAAATTGTGAAATGTGTAATAGGAGGCAAGACAAGGTAAGGTATTATGCATTTGAGGGTCTCAGTGGCATAGAAATGACCTACTACTCACTTTAATTGTGCAATGCATAATAGGAGGCCCATCAAATGAAGGAATTTGTGCAGTTTGGAAAGTTAGGGAGACAAAGAGACAAGGTTGCACATTGTAACTACACAATGTGTAATGATTGAAGAGGAGGCTTAGGAGACAATTGCAATTTATGTAGTGAGGAAAGCTTTCTCATTGTGATTGTGAAATGCACAATTCGAGAAAGCATGAGAGAAATTATTGCACAGTTGAGGAAGTCCAAGACTGAGATAGGATTGACTACTAACTGAGACTACATAGTGCATAGTGGAATCCTGACTCAGTAGTGATTTCGTAGTTTTCAAATGTAGAAGGTAGGGATTAAGCACTGAAATTATGCAATGCGTAGTTTTTGTAGGTAGAGACTGCACAGTGCATTGTTCCAGGAGGAAAGGATGCTTCACTATGACTTAATACTACGCAGTACGTAGTTCTAGAAGGGAGAAAGGTTATCAAGTTTCAAAAGTATTGAAAGCTCTGAAAATGACTAAGTGTGGTATCAGTGAGACAAGATAGAGTAAGACATGCAAATAAGTCCTAAAACATTGATCTCACACTCATATAACATCAACACAACCCAAAATAATGCATAATACCAAAAAGAAACATGTGTACCTTGAAACAACACCAAACGACACTTATTTCTAAGTGTGATAGCTGAAATGTAGCTTTGTGACACTTAGAATACAAGTTACGACACAAGTGTTGACTGCAACCAGAATGTGTGCTAACTTGTGGGACAGTGTCTAGCACATATTGTTATGATATATATGACAATGAATATGAGTGTGCTAGAGCTACCTCTATTGGTGTGCCCTAGTGTGACACATGCAAGAGTTGAAATACTAGAAAACAACACTTGTGACAATAGGAATAAGTGAAAACGACACTTGTAAAAGCTAAATAAAGTCAAATAAACACATGATAAAGCGAAGATAGATAAAAATTTGACACTTGTTAAAGAAAAATCAAGAAAAAACAACAATTGTGAAGGTGAAAATGACACTTATGAAAGCAGAGGTACGCAAAATCGACAATTGAGAAAATTCACCTGAATGATGATACAATTGCAACTAAGAGTGAGAGAGATTTTCAAATGATGTTTTACAATGACTATTGGCATGGGCTGTGTAGTGCATTATCCTTATGGATTGCATAGTCACTGTCATCAGGGACTTCGCAATGTCTGAAAGTTGTGCAATTTCTGCCATTAAGAACTGCACAATCACTATTTCTAGAGATTGTGCAAGCACTAATATCAAAGATGGTGCAATGTCTATTTTCAAAGATAGGCATTGATCATTAAGCTTCTTGGAAAGAAGTGCACTTGTAGATGCATTAAAATTTGAGCATGTGCAAGAAAGTGACTTCAACACTTAGAATCTTAGAAGAAGACATAAGCACTTGGAAAACATCAACCAACCATGAAACGACAACGGAAAACTTGAAATGATGGATTGTAATATCATAAGGAAGTTCCAAAATTCAAGTGTAGGGAAAATTTTGGAGGGTTGTTTTTCACAGTCACAACAACACCCTAAAATACAAGCTTCTCTTACCTCAACAAGAAATTCACCAATAGAGAATGAGCCTTCAGCTGAAGAAGATCATATTAAACTATAGAAACAATAGAAATTGGTCATAACTAAACCTTGAACATCAACTGGGGATTGAATGAAGAACAGGAGGAGCGGTTAATCAAGGTACCACTGAAACATGGTGATGCCTTTGCTTGGGAATATTCATACATGAAGGGTAACCATCCCGAATTGTGAATTCATCATATCTATATATATATATATATATCCCATTCACTAACCCCATCACTAGATGAATCCAACATTGAGATATAGTAAAGGAAGAACTACAAAAATTGCTTGCAGTTAATTTTATTTACTCAATTTCTAATAGTCAATCAGTGTCTCCTTTTATCATTGCACTGAAGAAAAATAGGAAATAGAGAATTTGTGTATATTATCACGAACTTAAGAAGGAAACTCAAAAAGACCATTTTTCACTTCCCTTCATTGACCAAATCCTAAACACCTTAGCAAGAAAGAATTATTTTTCTTTCCTTGACAATTTTAGTAGTTATAATTAGATCCAAATCATGCCTCAAGACTAGGACAAGACCTCATTTACTTATCCATGGGGGAAATTTTCATATTGATTTCTACCATTCGAATTGTGTAATGCCCCTGCCACCTTTCAGCAATCTGTAATTGGTTTATTCTTTGATTTGATACACGACTATGAGAGATATATGTGGATTATTTCACAACTTATGGTGATGAGTTTGATGACGGATTAGCTAATTTGAAGAAAACACTAATAAGGTGTAAGGAATCCAATGTGGCCCTTATAAATCTCATCTTTAAAATGATCTTAATTTATGGCATTTTGTTAGGACACCTCATTCTAGAAAAAGGTATTTAAGTGAATCTGGAAAAAATAAAAAAAATAAAAAAAAAAAAGTGACATTAAACTTGTCCGCTTCTCATTGACAAAAATGGTTATGCAACTTCTTGAGAAATGTTGGTAACTATCGATCATTCATTGAATTTTTTTCACAAATTTCTTTTCCATTATTTTCTCTACTAACTAAAATTTCTAATTTTGTATGGACAGAAAAATGCAAGCATGCTTTTGAACAATTAAAGTATAAAGTGTTAAAGGCTCCAATATTTAGAGGACCTAATTGTTCACTCCCATTCCATATTTCCACAGATGCCTCAAACATTGCTATAGGATTTTTACTAAAACAAATTGAAGAGGGAGACCTGTATGCAATATATTATGTTAGTAAGAATCTCTTGTGTGTAAAACTAAACTACATTATAACTAAAAAGGAGTTCCTTGTAGTTATCTATGCAATCAACAAATTCTTACATTACATCACAATTTATCTAGTAATATTACGTATTGACCATGTTGTTATGAAGTATTTAATGAATAAACCAATTACCAATGGTAGAGTTACTAAATGGTTATTTTTATTACAAGAATACAATATCACCATTCTAGACAAACCAGGGAATGAGATTGTTGTGATTGATTTTCTCTCTAGACACACATATAATAAAAATGAGCCCTTCATACAAGATTATTTTCTTGATGAGAACCTATTTATGATTTCTACTAATTCTCTTTGGTTTGTAGATATTGATAACTACTTGGTTGTAGGTATACTTCCACACCATCTCTTCCAAAAACAATTTCAAAAGATTATGAGACAAAGCAAAAGGTTCTCATGGATTGATGGATGTATCTTCTACAAATTCCCCAACCTCATCATTCAAAGATGTGTGAGAGAAAATGAAATCTATGAGATCCTCAAATTTTTCCATGATGGTCTATGTGGGGGCCACTTTGTTAACAAAATAACAAGGTACAAGGTACTTCATTAAGGGTACTATTGGCCCACCATCTTCAAATATGCCAAGGAGTTTGTAAAGAGATACGATAGTTTCCAACACATGGGAATACTTGTGTAATACAACGAGATGCCACTATAACCATAGCTAGTGTTGGAACCATTTGACATATTGATCATTGACTTCATTAGGCCAATCAACCTACCTTCTTATCATAACTCCTATAACTAGGTATGCACAAATTATGTCACAAAAGAGATGTAGGAAAAATCACTCTCGAATGGAACTGAACAAGAAATAGCAGAACTTCTTCATGAAATCTTCACCATATTTGGGATACCGTTACAGATAGTCATGAATGGAATAACCCAATTAAAGTAAAATTTCATTGAATACTTGATGGAAAAATACAATATCATGCACAAATTTACCACAGCATATCATCTGGAGGCCAACAAACAAGTGAAATGAACAAATAATATTCTCGATACCATCATAACCAAAACTCTTTAGTTACATCTAAAATATTGGGCTGAAAAACTTCATGAATATTTATGGGCCTATCATACCGCATGGAGAGCTACTACTAGTTGCATTCCTTACGAGCCAGCATATGTAAAAAGAGTATTGTTTCCAATTGAGACATAAATCCAAACACTTAGAATAGCCATCCAACTTGGAATGGACCTTAAAGAAGCTCAAAAGAAAATACTCCTCTATATTAATGAACTTTACAGGTTACCTTGCACCAAATAGTAGTGATACATAATCATAGGGCACAATGGCATGAAAAAATCATCAAGAATAAGAAGTTCAAGGCTAGGGAATGGGCTTTGTTATTTTACTCTACGTTTAAAGACTTCAAAGAAAATTTTTGCACTAGACAACTCAAGCCTTATCATATTAATATTGTCTGTGGAAATGGAGGCATCAAACTCAACACTAGATGAGAACAAAACCCTCTTGATGGACAATAGACATAGTCTTCACTTATATCATCAACCCTTATCTAAGGAATCTTTCCTATGAAAAACCACAAAAAATCTCCCAATAGTGATATGGAGCCAATTTAGAAATAGTATATTCCTATCAAATAAATCACTCCTTTGTTCCTTTCAAAAATAAGGAAGGGGACCATCTATGAAAACCCCAAGGGGCATTCAAGGGCACATGCCATGTGAAAACCAACTTCGACTGGCACATGACATGTAAAAAAAGTGAGAGGAGGTCACTTCACAATTTTATAATGGCTATTTTAGGATCCTTCTACAATAATGATGGTTTTAGTATGCAAGGAAGAGTATTACTATTAATCAATAGTTGTTGCAATTCTTTTTGTTACAACTCTTATTTCTACAATACCATTGTTGCAATTCTCATTGCCACAACACCGATTGTCACAACTCTTATTGTTACAACTCCTCTTATTGAACCTCCCATTGCTACAACTCTTATCATTGTTGTTGCAATTCCTCTAATTGCAACTCTTGCTTCCATTGTTGATGCTTACACTGCTAGCACTCTTTTTACTATGACTCCTCTTGCCATAACTTATGTTGTTGGAATTCTTGTTGTTGAAACTCCATCAAGAATGTTAATTTGGAAAATTAGGGACCAATTCCCTCCTTTGGAAAATATTCCTCATCCAAATAAGACCCTATTTTCCCTTGGAAGAATTTAATTTGGTCAAGGAAAAATATATTTTTAATGTGAAAAACCACATGTGCAAAAAATTTTAGGTCAGCTTAAAGACAAAATTGGATCTCCAAAGAAGCATATAAAAACACAAGAAGGAAACCTCATTTGGACATCACATCAAGCATGTTCTTCTTCTCTCTCCTTCTTGGATTGGTTCATACAATTTTGAAGCAGGGCAGCCAAGTTCACACGTGAAAAGGGACAGAGACAAATCTGAAATTCTATGTTGACTTTTGTTGTTGGCCAAGTTTTACTTCGAGTTTTGACTTGCATAATTTCGATTTTTGGAGGTCGAGTTTTTTTTTGGAGAAGCCAAAAAAAAAATCACTTTTGACTATTGTTTACCATTGACTTTGACCTCTGAAATTTGAAGTTGACCATGGGGTTTTCTCTCTTTGTTGACTAAGTTTTGACTAAATTGTTTGGGACTATTTTCACTGAATTTTGACCAGTATGGAAGGCCAAGTATTTTGACTGTTGACCAAGCTATTTTGGAGGAGTTTGAAAGTTGACTTTTGGATTGGTTAGGGCATATTTGGCTCTTTTTTTACTTTGAATTCTTGACCAGATTTGACTTTGCAGCTCATATATTGGATATTGATTGGCTAATCTCTTTTATAGTTAAAAAATTGACTTTGATGAATTGAATCATTATATATATCTACTGAGCATTTTATGAAAATATAATAAGAAGAATAATTTTAAATGGTTTTCCTCGTTTTGGGTTTTTCCCTGGTCTTTGACCAAATTTGGCATCTCTTTTTATTGCTCTTGATTGTCTTCTTTTGTACACTGCATCTATTGTTCTATATATAATTTCTATTTATCATTGGAAGATTAAATTTGATTGTTAATTGAAGAAAATATTGGGCTAAGTGATTGTAGCAACATAGAACAAAGGAAAATTAGCATGGTATTAGAGCTAACATGAATACAAGCCTAAGGAATCAAGATACAAGAGTAACCATCTCTGGAAGAAGCTAAAGAAGCCTATTTTACATGTTCAATATGTCTACCTCTTTCTTTAAGGATAATGAGAATTTGGGTGATTCATATAATGTTTTTGTGTGGAAGATCAGACTAGAAGTCATACTATATGACAATGATGTTTTGGAATATGTGGAAGGAAAATTACCTGAGCCTCTCGAAAATGCTTTCGCTACTGCCAAGTCCAAATATAAGAAAGGTGAGCTCAAATCCAATAAAAGTCTTATTCATTCATTGAAAAATCATTTGCTTACTTATTTTGGAAATTTGAAGTAGTCTAAGGATATATTCGATAAGTTGGATGGGATGTATGAGGTTGAAAATTTGAATCACATCCTCTCCTTGAATAATAAACTCAAAGACATGAAGATGAAAAATGGGGAATTTCTGGAATCCTGTGTCATGAGGATATTTCAATTAAGGGATCAATTTCAAACTGTTGGTGAGCCCATATTTAAAAAATAGTTGGTTTTGGTCACTCTTCGACATCTTCATCCTATTTGGGAAACCTTCATTACTATTTATAGAAATAATGGCAAGTTCCCAATGTTTGATGAGCTCAATGGCAAGTGTACTCAAGAAGAAACCAGGATGATCTCCAGAGGGACGATTCAAAATCATAAATAAGGAGATCCCTCTAGATTTTTTGCTCAAGACAAGAAGAGGAAAGGAAGAGGGAGACCATAAAAAAAGGCATGCTCTAGATTCCATGGATTCCAATAGAAGATTCAAAGGGGAATTATCAAAATTTGAATGTTACAACCACCACAGGCATGGTCATTATGCCTGATAATTCCCAGAAAAGATAGATGCTCCAAGGTCTAATCGTTGCTAAAACAAAAACTAGTTGACAGAAGAAGAGGTGATGATAAAAGAAGGAGAGATGATAGAAGAATAAAATATGCCCCTAATGATCGTGAAGAAGGATTTTGTCTGCAAAAGAGATCAATGAAATCTGTTGGGAAAAATACTAAGAGGGGGGGGTGAATCAGTATTTATAGGTCACTGAAAAATACTTTTTCTTTACTGAATTCTATATGGGACTTTAATGAACCCAACTCGCGTATACACGCTGATATACCAACAAAAACTTGTGTATATTGAGATAACTTGTGTATATTGTTATATAAACTTTTAGAAACAATATTTAACTCAGCTTATCAGTTATGCATCAGATAGTTAATCAGTAAATATGTGCAGTAATAGCAGAATAAATCATCACACAAGCGCATCACACATGAACACCAATATTTAAGGTGGAAACCCAATTCGGGAGAAAACCACCGATGTTGTCGTCTCTGTCTTCAATATTTATTATATGGAAAATTGCTTACAATATTGTACTAATGCAGACTCATATCAGTACGCACGCATCTACCTACAGAAGGCTACAACCTTATCTCTTTCTCCAGCTGCTACTGGAAGGGAGCTACAACCCCTTGAACTCGTTTACCAGACCCTACTAGAATGGAGATCCAACCCCCTGATCAAAACACCAGCTTCCACTGGAAGGAAGCTTCTACTTCCACACTGAAGGCTTCAGCCCTCAGAACCACTGTAGACCACGTTTCATCAATTTTCACACTAGATCCCACAGCTTCAACACAACTCATCATAAATATCATCAATAATATACTTAACCCAAACTTCAATTAGATCAAAAGTGATATTACTATAACTAGAACACAGTAATAAACCCAGATTTCAAAATCAACATGTAGAAACAATCTCAACCCTGATCATTCATTATTTTAAAATGTATACGCTACTTTACTTTACTGAAACCGTGTGTATACGCGCTTTCCTTCACACCAACCTGCATATAGATCTAAGAATATTGATATTCCAGAATATGGTCAGTCTTAGAACCAGATCTGATGCTTTCAGTTAGATATATTTTCAGTATTGTAGAACCTTTAATCAGTCAATCATAATTAAACATATTTCCTCACTCATTGATCAGATTTGTACATATTCAACTTAGTAACATATACAGTATTCAAGCAACCCAGATCTACATGAGGACTTCATTGACAGACAGCATAAATAAAGCAGCATTAAACAGATAACCTTTGTAGTAAGCTTCAAAAAACCCTGACTTCCATACACGCTTTCCTAAGACAAACCTACATATATACGCGCTTTAACTAAGACGAACTAGTGTATAGATCTGTAAAATATTAATTTTGCAGAATGTTTCAGATCTATATTCTTACCCAAATTTCTTCACTTCACTTCAACAAACATGCGCCAGGTCACAGATCCAAACATCTCATCATTAGATCATGCAAGTACATAGTCATTTCAGATCTAGAGATCCTAATCCATCATTGTATCCTAGGGTGCATCATAGATTCAAATCTACTAATAAAACAGAGTTCATCCCATGCAGATATACTTTAGAGAGAAGTGTTCAATAACAACCCTTACACAAGCACATCCTTGCACTATGATCTTCCTCTCCTTATATAGGATTAGCCTTTACCAATACCATGAGCCAAAACCACACAAGTGTCTATGGTATTCTTGGGCGAAATCAAATAGATGATATAGTGCTCAATACTATGGGCTAATACCATGGTAATGCCCCTTGGTATCATAATTTTAGAGCGCAAAATGCATACTTGATTTTGCATCTTCGTACTCGCGTGTATGCACGACTTCTCTTCATCAAAACTGTGTATATACTAATTCTGGATGTATACGCGGGTTGCATGTATACCACGTAGCATATACATTGCTTCCATATGCAGGTTTCCTTCATCAAACCTGTGTATACATTGAGAAATATTTTTTTGGCACTTACTGGAATTCCTTTCTCTGTCACATCTGAACTGACCTGTAGATACATCATTTTTACATATTTAACACATAGGTTTCTTATCAAAAGGCAACTCATCAAGTAGGTTTCCATCAAGGACAACTTCATCAAGTAGGTTGCCATTAAGGACAACTTATTGCATCATATTGCCAACAATCTCCCCCTTTGGACTTGATGGCAACCATGATGGTGTTTGATCACCAAAACAGATGGATACATTAATCATAACCATTATTCAAACACCAAAATAGTCTCCCCTTTTTTCATCCAGGGCAAAGGGCAGATCAATACCGAAACAAGAGCTCTGTAGATCTAATGTGCACTATATTGACCATGCTCCCCCTGAGTTCATGCTGAATCTTCAGAAAAAAAAAATAAAAAATAAATAAAAAAATATAAAAAAAATCAATGAAGTACATGACTCTATAGCTCAATCGAGTATGACCTTTCCTATCACCAAGGACTCATACTTAATGATCCAACCAAGTGGAATTACATATTTGACTCAACTACCCAGCCAAGTGAGTTTACAAATTTGAACAAGTCCTTACATGACTGAATATAACAATTTTACATCATAGGTCTCAACATGACCTTTTCATCAAATTACGGATATGACATTTTATAACTAGGACCAAAATATCTCAAGAGAGAGATCAGAAACCAATTAGAATGCCACTGATGCATCTTTTTCAACAAGCCAGGTTCTCCCCCTAAGCTTGTGCATCCTGAACACCTTCAACAGCAAATTCATCAAAGCATATTCATCAAGGAGAAAATATCAAAGAAAGGTACAGTAAGATGAATATTGTAACAACAACAAAGATTACCCAACAGCACCACAGAATTTTCTAAAAGTTGACCCAGATAATTTCTTGTCATCAAAACCATATGCAGTTTTATGCACATAAACTCATGTATATACGTGATTCGCCTTTATGAAACCAGCGTACTGAATTTAATCTTCTGAAATTAGGTAGATTTGATAAGAGAGGCAGAGAAAACTCCCAGCTTCTGTCTGAGATATTCAAATTCTTCCATGGGAAGAGGTTTAGTAAATATATCTACAACTTTTTCTTTGGAGGGAACATACTCCAATTTAACCTTTTTTTCAAGCACTTGTTCACGTAGGAAGTGATACTTGATAGGAATGTGCTTGGTCTTGGAATGCATAATAGGATTCTTCGATATACTAATGGCACTTGTATTATCACATAAAATGGAGATGGGATGTGAAAATTTGATTTGAATGTCTTGTAGTGTCTTCATCGTCCAAAGAAGTTGTGTGCAACATGATGTGGCAGCCACATATTCTGCTTCCACTTTAGGTAAGGCAATAGAACTTTGTTTCTTGTTGAACCAAGATACTAATCGGGGTCCCATATAGAATGCACCACCACTAGTGCTTTTTCAATCATCAGCATTTCCAGCCCAATCTGCATCTGTGTAAGAATGAAGAGTGAGATCAACATTATTTGGATACAATAGACCAAAGTCTTGAGTCCCTTGTATATATTTTAATATTATTTTTATAGCCTGAAGGTGAGACTCTTTTGGGTTAGCTTGGAATCATCCAACAATCCCAACAGCATGCATAATGTATGCTCTTCGCCTGGTTAGATAAAGCAGACTTCCAATCATGGATCTATACTCTGGTTGATTCACCATGGGAGAATCATCATGAGAACTGAGGTTACATCCAATTACCATTGGAGTACTCACAGATTTGCAGTCTTCCATCCCATACTTCTTCATAATTTTCTTGAGATATTTTTCTTGTGATATAAATATGCCATTTGTTGCTTGTTGCACTCATAAGACAAGAAAATATGTTAGTTCCCAAAGTAATGACATTTCAAATTCTTGCTGCATAACAGAAGCAAATTTCTGACTCATGGACTCTTCATTACTTCCAAAAATTATGTCATCAACATACACAACAATAATCAATAATTTATCATTCTCATTTTTTGTATATAAGTTCCTGTCAGCAGATCCTTTTGTGAAACCTTGTTGTTGAAGATATTTTTCAAGAAGATAGTACCATGCTCGAGGAGCCTGTTTGGGACCATATAAAGCTTTTTTAAGTTTGCAAACAATTTTTTCATCATTTCCCAGAATGAATCCTTCTGGTTTTTTTATATAAGCTTCTTCTTCTAAATCACCATTGAGGAAAGCATATTTTACATCCATTTGATAAACTTTGAATTGTTGAAAACTTGAAAAAGAAAGAAACATTCTTATGGCTTCAAGTCTGGCTACAGGAGCAAATGTTTCTTCAAAGTACATACCTTCTTGTTGAGCATACCCTTTACAAACAAGTCTAGCTTTGTTTCTAATAACATATCCATTTTCATTTAACTTGTTTTTTAATATCCATTTTGTTTCAATAACATTTTTATCATGAGGTCTTGGAACTAATTCCCAAGTATGATTATTTTTAATCTGATCATGTTCTTCATTCATGGCTTGAATCCAATGTTCATGTTTACTGGCTTGATTAACATTATGTGGTTCAATAGTGGATAAGAATGCCAGATAGCTAGGGGACCCTACAAGAGTTCTTCTTGTTTGGACACATGATCCCTTTTCTCCCAGAATTTGAGATTCTGGGTGATTCCTTTGAACATACTTGGATGGAGCCTTTTCAAATAGATATTCTTCTAGTCCTTCATTGGATTCACCTTCTATATTGTTGCTATTTGATGAGGAAAATATACATCATCATCATCTTCATTTGTTGTTGTCATTTCCCTTTTAGGAGCTGTGAGAGACTCATCAATTACAACATTAATACATTCAAAAATCTTCTGAAGTCTTTTATTGTAACATTTATATGCTTTACTTCTAGAAGAGTAACCAAGAAATATTCCTGCATCAGCTTTAAGGTCAAACTTACCAAGTTTTTCATCATTTTTCTTGATAAAATATTTTCTTCCGAAAACTCTAAAATGCTTTATAGTGGGAAGATTTCCATACCAGAGTTCATAAGGAGTTTTATCACTGTTCACACGAACATGAGCCTTGTTAAGAATATTTACTGCAGTATGTGTTGCTTCTCCCCAAATTGTATTGGGAGTTCCAGATTCTTCAAGCATAGCTCGAGCCATCTACTAAACTGTTCTATTCATCCTTTCTACCACGCCATTTTTTTGTGGGGTTCCAGCGACAAAAAACTATTTTTTTATGCCATGATGTTCACAGAAATCAAATAATTAACCTAATATATATTCTCCTCCTTGGTCAGATCTAAGACATTTGATTTTTATATCTAATTCATTTTCAACCAAAGCTTTGAAGATCTTAAATTTTTCAAATGCTTCGTCTTTATGTTTCAATAAACCGATCCAACACATTCTAGAGAAGTCATCAATAAATAAAATATAGTATTGTTCTCCTCGAGGTGATTTTTTCCTTACAGGACCACATAGATCAGTATGTATAAGTTCAAGAGGCTCACTTGTTGATCCTTCTTTGGCATTGAATTTCACCCTGGCTTGCTTTCCAAATTGGCATGATTTTCATATGGTACTTTCAGGTAGAGTGATGCTGAGAAGATCCCGAACAGCTTTGAGTCTGCTAGATTTTCTTATTTGAGAGAAGCTCAAATGTCCCAATATTTTGTGCCATAACCAATTTTCTAAATATTTACCTAAGTAGCATTTCTCTTGGCCACCTATCAATACATACAGATTGCTTGGTGTTCTAGTTCATTTTATTACCATTTTTCCTGTGTCAAGTTCACCTACTACACATTCTTTTGAACTAAATAAAATTCATTTCCTTGATCACACATTTGACTCACACTCAACAAGTTATGCTTTAATCCATCCACATACATAACATTGTTAGCTTTCACCTTTTCTTTTAGAAAAATAGAACCTTTTCCTTTAATGACAGTAGGAGAGTCATTTCCAAACGTAACATTCTTTTCCTTCTCCAGAGCATTGTATGAAAGGAGTTTATTTTTATCACTTGCAATGTGTTTTGAGCATCAGCTATTAATGTACCATTGATTTTCTTCCCCTTCTGCAAATAAAGCTATCCCACAACTTCCAACCTATAAGTCCTTCTTTCTCCATACCTTGGAATTTGAAGGTATATGCTCTTTTGGCTTAAGTTTGCTCCTGCATTCATATTCTTCACGTCCAAATTTATTGCAATAGGAACATTCAATTTCATTTTGAAGAGGAGAAAAGTTGTTATAAGTATTCTTCTTTATTCCAGTCTCATTTCTTTTCTTTATTGCTTCTCTGGTCATTATGGTTCTGAATGCAACACATTGAGTAGCTTTATGACCAAAATTATGACATGAGAAACATTGTCCATTAAAGAAGAAATTTATGCGATCATGAAACCTTCTATTTATGTTTACCTGCTAATTGATATTTTTGTTACTATTCTTCCTTGTATTGAAGTGGTCATGCTTTACCTGTGTAGTCTCTTTTTTCTTTTGCTGAGTGAAAAAATGTTGCAAGTTGGCTTTAGCTGCATTTAGATAGCTTGGTGCTGAAGACTGAGAGGATTCTTCGATATATCCAAGGCCTGTCTTTATAAGAGGAGAGCATTGTACCTTGATAATTTCATCTAAGGTTTCAGATCCTTTAGCAAATCTAAGATTTAAAGTTTTCACTTTCTCAATTTCCTTTCTTAGACTTACTATTTCACATTCTAATTTCTCATTATGCTTCTCCCTTTCTATAAGTTTATTCTTTAGAGTATCTATGGCAATTTTATTTTCTTACAAACATATTTTGAGATGATTTATTTCTTCAAGAAAATCACTTTCTTCTAATGCATCCATAAAAGTATCTTTAGCCTCACTAGAGTCTTTTTCAAAATCCATGAGTAGTCTAATATTTTGATCAGATTCTCCTTCTTCACTATTTGATAGACCATCACTATCTTCATGAGTATAATAGTTTTTTCTATCGATGAACAGTTTCTTATTTCCTTTTGCCACTTCCTTTCCCTTTTCATGATTATCTATGGGGCAGCATAATGACAAACTCTTCCATAAGCAAAACATTTAAAAGAAATATTACCTCTAAACCTTCCAATGCCACGTTGTAGCTTCTTTACAAAATTTATCTCATATTCTTCCGAAACATACCCTGATACTTCTTGTTCTTCTACTTCCTTTCCTTTTTCAACATCTTCTTTGTCTTCAGATGGAACTCCTTTTCTCATTTCACATGCAGTTATAATCCCATGAAATTGAACAACAGTAAGATTTTGTAGATCTTACTTCTCTTCAATAGCAGATACTTTGACTTGAATTTGGGAGTTAGAGATATTAAAACCTTTTCTACTAGAGTAGTGTTAGTATGGTTTCACCTAGATTTCTCATATAATTTACAATATCATCTAGACGTAAAAAGAAACTAGCAATGCTTTTCTCATTATGCATTCTGAGTTTTTCATATTGAATTCTGAGAGTTTGGAGTTTAGAACTTTTTACCTTGGCATCACCTTCATAGCTCAAAATTATTTTGTCCCATATCTCCTTTGTTGTATTCAATTGTGTGACTTTGACAAATTCTAATTCAATCAAACTTCCCAATAATGCATTGACCGCCTTTGCATTGGTTTCATATTTATTTCTTGCGGTTGGATTTGTTGGAACTAACGTCGGATATTGATAACCTCCTTCAACTATAGCCCACACATCTGCTCCAAGAGACTAAATATAGGATATTTTCCTTGTCTTACAGAATATTAAAAAAATTTCGTTGAAGAGAGGAGGCCTGATAGATGTTGTCCCATCTTGATTGCTCATCTTAGCTGATCTTCCTTCTAGCGATTAAGCTTATTCATAAGGACCTACTCTGATACCAATTATTGGGAAAAATACTGAGGGGGGGGGGGGGGTGGGGGTGAATCAGTATTTATAGCTCACTAAAAAATTTTACTTTTCTTTACTGAATTCTATACGTGACTTTAATGAACCCAACTCACGTATACACGTGGATATACAAACAGAAACTTGCGCATACTGAGATAACTTTATTGTTAGATAAAATTTTAGAAACAATATTTAACTCAGCTTATCAGTTATGCATCAGATATTTAATCAGTAAATATGTGCAGTAATAGCATAATAAAACATCACACAAGAGCACCACACATGAACACCAAGATTTAAGGTGGAAACCCAATTCGGGAGAAAACCACCGCTATTGTCGTCTTTGTCTTCAATATTTATTATATGGAAAACTTCTTACAATATTGTACTGATTCAGACTCATATCAGTACGCAGGCATCTACCTACAGAAGGCTGCAACCTTCTCTCATTCTCCAGCTTCTACTGGAAGGAAGCTTCTACTTCCACACTGAAGGCTTCAGCCCTCAGAACCACTACAAACCACGTTTCATCAATTTTCACAGTGGATCCCACAACTTCAACACAACTCATCATAAAGCTCATCAATAATATACTTAACCTAAACTTCAATCAGAATAGTGAGATTATTATAACCAGAACACAGTAATAAACCTAGATTTCAGAATCAGCATGTAGAAACAATCTCAACCCTGATCATTCATTATTTTAAAATGTATATGCTACTTTTTTTTACCGAACCCGCGTGTATACGCGCTTTCCTTCACACCAACCTGCGTATAGATCTGAAAATATTGATCTTCTAGAATATGGTCAGTCTCAGAACCAGATCTGAGGCTTTCAGTCAGATATTTTTTCAATATTGTAGAACCATTAATCAGTCAGTCATCATTAAACATATTTCCTCACACATTGATCAGATTTTTACATATTCAACTTAGCATCATATACAGTATTCAAGCAACCCAGATCTACATGAGGACTTCATTGATAGACAGCAAAAATACAGCAGCATTAAACAGATAACCTTTGCAGTAAGCTTCAAAAAACCCTGACTTCCATACGCACTTTTCCTAAGACAAAGTCGTGTATATACGTGCTTTCACAGAGATGAACTAGCATATAGATCTATAAAATATTAATTTTTCATCATGTTTCATATCTATAGACTTACCCTGATTTCTTCACTTCACTTCAGCAAACATGTGCCAGGTCACAGATCCAAACATCTCATCATTATATCATGAAAGTACATAGTCATTTCAGGTCTAGAGATCCTGATCCATCATTGTATCCCAGGGTGCATCATAGATTAAGATCTACTAATAAAACAGAGTTCATCCCAAGCAGATATACTTCAGAGAGAAGTATTTAGTAACAACCCTTACACAAGCACATCCTTGCAATATGATCTTCCTCTCCTTATATAGGATTAGCCTTTACCAATACCATGAGCCAAAACCACACAAGTGTCAATGGTATTCTTAGACGAGATCAAATAGATGATATAGCGCTCAATATTGTGTGCTAATACCATGGTAATTCCCCTTGGTATCATAATTTTAGAGCGCAAAAGGCATACGCGACTTTTCTTCTTCGTACTCGCGTGTATACGCGACTTCTCTTCAGAAAAACTATGTATATACTAATTCTAGATGTATACGCAGGTTGCCTGTATATCAAGTAGCGTATACATTACTTCGATACACGGGTTTCCTTCATCAAACCTGTATATACATTAAGAAATATTTTTCTGACACTTAATGGAATTCCTTTCTCTGTCACATTTGAACTGACTTATAGATACATCATTTTTACATCTTTAACACATATATTTCTTATCAAAAGGAAACTCATCAAGTAGGTTTCCATCAAGGACAACTTCATCAAGTACATTGCCATCAAGGACAACTTATTACATCATATTGCCAACAAACTCCAAATATGAAAATAATGTAGCTGCTATTCAATATGAATATATTCTTATTTCTGCTCTTTCTAGTTCCTCTCCTCCATGTTCTTGAGATATTTGGGTGGTAGATAGTGGGGATTCCTGACATTTTTATAGGTACAAGGAAGTCCTCTCAAATATATTTGAGAGGGAGTATAATATTAAGAGAATCCTTGGAGATAACTCCACATTTCATGTGAAGGGCTTTGGTTCTATCAAATTTCATTTGGACTCTAGGGAATTTGTTCTTCTTTATGATAAAATGTATGTTCTAGGACTAAAGAAGAACTTGGTATCTATATATGCCTTGAAAGACAAAGGGATAAGAGTTTCCTTTATAAGAGGAAAGGTCCTCACCTACCCTATGGAGTCTCGCATGAGATATGTTTTCACCATGGGATCTAGAATTGAAGGACTCTATAGATTCAATGGAAGACCATTGCAGGCATTGGTTCATAGTAGCAATCATAAAAGTGGTTTATGGCACCGGAGGTTGGAATATATACATTATGAATCCCTACATAAAGTAAGAAATTTGGTTTCTGGTATGCGTGATGTTCAAGCTTGTCATGATGGTGTATTTCTGAGAAGCGATAGTGGAAAGAATACAAGGGGTACATTCTCCTCTAGCAAAAATAGGACTAATGATATTCTACAATGCATTAGCTTTGACATTTTCGGACCCATCCTTGTGCACTCCCTTGGTGGATACCTCTATTAAATACTCGTTATTGATGATTACTCTAGGAAAACATGGTCATTTTATTTTAAGCATAAGGATGAGGCATTTGACATGTTCAACAGTTTCAAGGCATTGATTGAGATCAAACAGAGAAGAGAATCAAATTTTTTAGGTCTAAAAATAGCGGAGAATATACTTCAAATGAGTTCGTTGAATTTTACAAAGAGACTGGAATTAAGAAAGATACTATTGTACCATATAATCTCGAGCATAATGGTGTGGTTGGAAGAAAGAACAAGTCTATCATGGAAGCTTCCTGAACCATGTTACATTATAAAAAGTTGTTAAAGTTCCTTTCGGGAGAAGTTACAGATACAGCGATATATGTTCAAAATAGGGTTCCTCATCAAGCTCTAGATTAAAAAACTCTCCAAGAAATGTTTATAGATGTGAATCCCAATATTGGTCATCTAAGGATATTTGGTTACCCCTTGTATTTTCATGTGTCGAAGGACAAGAGGAACAAGATGGAAGCCATTGAAAATAAAGGTACATTATTTGGATATAATGAAAATTCTAATTCCTTTATAATATATGAATATGGTCAAAGGAAAATCGAGTTTAGCAAGGATTTAACCTTTAATGAAGATTTTGACCTGGGAAAATCAAGGGACATTCCTTCGCCATCTCTTGTTGAGAATAAATATGATGATATGGACCTACTAAAAATTCCATCTATGACGGAATCTAAGAATGGTATTGTTGATGATCCCATGGAGCCTATGGACCCCTTAGATCCCTCTCCCAGTGACCCCCTTGCCAATAATAAGCCTCTTTAGCTTCGTGATACATTACAAGATGCTAAGAGACATGCTACTACTATAGGAACCTTTAAATAAAGCAAGAAGCCATGCTGGTAGCAAGGATACATTGTAGTTATGAGTAACATCATATAGCCTAAACCTGCCACGTTTGAAGGTGCTATGAAAGAGAAGGATGGAAAGATTCCATGGTCGTAGAAAATGAGTCTATTATAAAAAATGATGTGTGGGATTTTGTTTCGAGACACAGGAAATTTTTTTGTAACTTCAAAGTGGTTATACAAGATCAAGCTTGGAGTTGATTGGAGTGTTGAAAAATATAAAGTGAGCTTCGTGGCTAGAGGTTTCTCCCAGAAAGAGGGAGAATATTATGATGACATATTTTCACCTATTTCTTGATCGATTAATATTGTCCTTACTTTCAGTCAAGGATGGAATCTTTAACAGATGGATGTGAAGACTACATTTCTCATGGCATACTACAAGAAGAATTATTTTTTGAGTGAAGTTAAATATAGGAAGACTCATGTTTTTAGGTTGAAGAAAAAATTATAGGGTTTGAAGCGAGCCCCCAGATCTTGGTATGTCCGCATTGATAGTTACAAGGTAAATCTTGGATTCACGATAAGCAATGTTTATCTAAACCTCTACCTCAAAGTGTTCCAAGGTATGATTTTGATTTTTTTTGTATATGTTGACAATTTATTCTTGATAGGTAGTGAGCCTTTAATGCTTGATTGTAAGTGGGAGATGTATTCTAAGTTTGAAATGAAGGATCTTGCCTTCATGCATTACTTCTTTGGATTAGAAGTGTGTCAAATACCTGGTGATATTTTCCTTTATCAAGTAAAATATGTCATGAAACTATTGGAAATATTTGGAATGTTCAATGAAAGTCCTTGGCCACACTAATGGAGATGAAATTCAAAAGGTTATCTGAGAAATTTTGTTGAACATGACTTATCGAACCCCTATGAGTATCGGTAGTTTATTGGGGTTTTTATCTCTAAATTGGTACTGATGGGCTACTCCACTAGACAACCTAGAGTAACTACTTCAAACCAGTTTTTGACTGAAAATTTGCCAACTTGAGAGGGCTCTCTCAAAGTAATTATGATTTTTCAATTATTATTTAATAAGATGGCTAACTTTATGATATTATCTTGGATGTGATTTATTGCAGGTGAAAATTGTATAGGGTTCACTACCATTGGGTTTATGGAGTCAATGTTATGAAATTCAATGACAATGGCTCTCCTTGTGGAAGTTGAGGCTTGTAATTTTTCAATGATAGGACAACATACACACAAAATTACTCAATAGCTTAATGTTCAAAGGAATTCAGAGCATGAGAAACACGAATTCTGAGTAATTAAACATCAAGATATAGAAATCAAAATATTAAGACACATAGGACAAAAGTTCATTGAAACACAAAAAGAATCTCAGGTGAAGAAGAAAAACATAGTCATTGTATATTATTGATCATCAAAAAGCTTTAAAAAGTGGTAGTGTCAAGTAACATTATCCAACCCTATATTCTTCAAAGTACTGCCTATTAATAGGCTTTAGTCATTTACATAGGTGTTGAGCAAATCCCCTCTGCGGACCGAGGCGATCCCTCTAGCCCTAGTGTGGGTCTAGCAACAAGGGAACACGTTGGGCTCCTAAATTCCTAGCTTATAAATGAAATATGGATGGAAACAGATATCCTACCTCGATCCAATGCTTTTGTCGTGGCACGCGGAAACGATCCTTCAATCTTTGTCTTCACACTTTGCGCTCCGTGTTAGTGACAATGATGTGTTTGCACAAAGATCAATCAAACGATGAAAATCATATGTTATCCCCTTCAAGCTTGTTTCCAAAAATAATTGGGGTACTTGCCAGAAATGGTGGGGTAAAATGGAAACATTTCTTAGTCATGTTGTTAGTATGTCACTCTTGAACATGACACTTGTCTACAATTTGTGTCGGTTTGGGGACATCCCACATTCGTCATTTTTCCTCCATGGGTTTGGGTTATCTGTTTTGACCTCTCATATTCTCTTTTCCACGTCACCATGACCTCAGATCCCTTGACGTCAAATACTGCCAAATTCTAGAGTCGTGTCGCCACTATGTTCAACAGAATTTCCTTCTACAATTTCCAACCCCTAATCCTTTGTTTACTCTTGATTCACTATTATCTTATTCCTCTATCTCATGTCGATGATGTGGGAAACATTATGGCCCTCCTTCGACCAGTCACTTTCTGTCGACTTCAGCTCATTATCCAAGAAGTTGATCTAGAGACTCCCTTTTGGCACCTTAGAGCTTTCATGCCTCAATGGAAAGTTCTTCGCATTCGACGGCATGTTCTCATCATTGGCCTTCGATCGAGTGATTTCGCAGATGTTCAACTCCAATTCATTGTTCACATTCCGCGGATTATACTAGTTGTACCTTGAGAACCATTGTCATTACTGGTGGTTTTTCTCACGCCTGTTAACAGCTTTCATCATTGGCTGGTAATCAGGTGACTTTCTTTCATGTTCAACTTCAGTTCATTCATTCGCATGCTCGAATTTTTACTTGTTCGGGTCGAGATGGAGCGCAAAACCTTGGGTTTTGTCTAATGAAATCTAGGCTATGGGAAAATTTGGTTTATCATGACTATATGCATGACTCTTTTGATTGGATGGTTGCGACCATACATGAGTCTATTTGTTGATCCTTTTCATTAGATGTTTGCGTCCATACCTTGGATCTTGTTATATGTTATTTATTATGGATGGTTGCGCCCATACCACATATTCATGTCTCAGAGATATCATTTGTACTTGTTCTTGCAGGTCTTCCGACGGTATCATTTTGGTTTGGGCATGTTCTCATAAAGCATTTCACCCCTCCCTCTCTCTCGTACTTCATGCTTTAGGGGGCATCTGTTACACATTATTTTGTCACCATCCCTAGAATCCCCATTCTGCACATTGGAGGACCATTTCAGTGACCCCCATGTATTGTCATACATTTCCATAAATGTCATTGCATCCCTTGGCATGTCAAGATCATAATATTTTTTGATCATTCCTCAAGCAGACCTTCAAAAGCATATGACTTTGGGTCGGTGCTGGTAGGCATTTATGGCCTCACACCCATGAAGAATTTAACACTAGGCCTCGCATCCTTTTGACGCTCTGTCTCATAATGGCACTCACGCTGAGATGCTTTTGGAAAGTTTTTTAAAATAGAAACAAAGCTCCCATGCTTAACATTTTCGTGAGCATAGTCATCATGGTTTGTAATATTCCAAAATTTGCACGCAGCAATTTGGAATATTAGATTTTGTTGCTTTCACCTAAGAGAGGAATAAATGGGTAAGGAAGCCCATGAACAATAAAAAAATGAATTAATCCCACCTTAATAAGGAAGGGGATCACATCAGGAGCTGAATTTTACACTTTCAGGTGTGAACAAGGGAAAAACCAATGTGGACATAGTCAAGTTTGACTATGTCAACATGCATTCTTGAGGAGGAAGAGATCACCCAAGTAAACTAGCTCAATGTGAACAAGGATCAGCCTTGACACACATATGAGAACTGGATTGAAGATCCCTTAGTGTGAAAAGAGGCATTGCAGGTGTATTTTTCCCATTTGACCAAGTCAACAGCGTTGCTACAAGGGAGAGGGAAGCCAACAAGGACAGTGCAGTTTTGGAGGAGGAATCTTCACTAGGAAGTCACCTCAACAATGTGTGGGGTACAGTGTGAGGAGGCTCACCAAAGATAAAACGGAGGGCATAGAATCAATAATATCATTCATTATTCAGCTATATTTGGTCTTTTGACTACTTGCATGCTCTAGCTGTTCAGCTGTGGTTGCAGCACTACTTAGTGCAAGGAATTCTCAGGCGAGAACTCCATCCTTTCTTTGGATCAGCTTGCTTAAGGGATCAAAGGGAAGGATATGAGCTTAAATTTCATCATTTGGATTAGGGCCAATCATTCACATTCATCTACAGCATATTTCCCTTTAGAAACTACATCATTTATGCAGGGGCAGCAGCAACAGGGTTACACACTTAGATTTTGTGCTAGTCTTTGAGGAGGAGGTGTTTATTTCCCTTCGGTAGATCTAATAAAGAGGTCCTAGGGCCATTTTCTGAATTATTAAGATATTTTATGTCATATTCAGCCATGCTTAATACAGAATTGCAGAAACTGTGTTATTTGCTGCAGTACTGCTTTTCATACATGTATAATGCCGGAAGCTCTTGTCGGGTGTCTTGTTTCTGATGTAAAAGAGGTTAAACCTCCATTTATTTGCTACATGATTAATATAAACCTATTATTAGTCTTATTTCATCATTTTATATATAAACCCTCATGGGAATTACGCTCTCATAGTCTTCATAAATTCTGCAGTTGAAAAGTCATGTGATTGGGGTGTTTTTGAGCTATCTCTAGCTGGGGAGATCTTTTTAACTTAGCTAGAATGATTTTTTTAAGCTAAAATTAAGTATGGAATATTTATGATGTATAAAACACGGGATCCAAGTGCCATTTCCCATATTTATTGTGTTATTTTCTAAAAATGATGTTTTTATGGTCCAGAAGGCTGCATTTCCTCATGCCAGGAGAGGATAGTGAGGCAAATCTCTGCTACTGATCATTCATTTTCTGGTTAAATGTCTCTTGTGAATCTTATAAATTGATATACATTGTTATGTACATGATTTTTTGAATCCATAACTTTGGAATATCTTTAGATATTCTATTTGTTGCAGAAAAGCCCTATTTTGGGATATTATAGTGGTATCAAAGCTTCCATCTTGGCTCATCCTGTGGATTTCAGATCCAACAAGAAAATAAGAAGAGGAGGAGAAGCTTCTCACAGAATAGAGAATTTGTGCTGAGGAAACCAAGACATGACTCCATTACTTGGAGGAATGACAGAAGAGGATATATCCCTGCTTCTTTTCCAAACCCTGGGAGGTATTGAAGAAGATCTCAAAGAGATGGAAGGCAAGGAATGTAGAAGATTTATAAGAGGATTTGAAGCAAGCACTATCTATTCACATGATGGGTGTAAGCATTCAGCCACACATGCAAATCCACAATGCAGTCTATTTCCCACATTGACTGCAAGAAGGATGGAGGAAGAAGGTGCACCAAGGGAGGAGACCTTGAGTGACTACCTTCAGGAATATGAATCTCAGTCATGGAGATTCAAAGAGAACTTAGACTTCCAAGAGTTTTACAAACTCAAGGAGGCAAGATCCCCATTTCCTAAAAATCCCTCTTCTATTTGTGAAGACATGGAGTCCTTTCCTTCAAGGGATGACAGAGACCAAGGGTCTCTCATTGAGGATGAGACATTATTATGCATGGAAGAAGAGGAGGAGGATCAGCATCAAGGGATGATGAGCATTCACCCTTACCTATTTCTGAAGGTTTCTGCACATAAGGAGGATTCTTCTTCTCCATTGGAGGATACTTGTACTAGCGTTGTCACAGCCATGGGGGAGCAGCCCTCATCATCTTCAGTTGGAGCAGCCATTACATTGGATGGAGAAGCCCTTGCTGCACTACAAGAAGTTCTCGCATCTCACCAAGGTATGGGAAGATTTCCACTTCTATTTACTACAACAAATCCTTCTAAAATTTGTGGAAATTTGTCTTCATATGACCCAAGATCAAACATTATTGTTGAGGTAGAGCAGCAGGATTTCACTGCGTTGTGCAAGCTTAAATGGTTCAAGGAGAAAATGAACCATCATGCTCATGGACCCCTGTTGAGTTACACACAACCCTTGAGGTTGGAGTGTGATATTTTGGAGGGATTCATGAACTTTTAGAGGGAGTATGAGGCAGCAACTATATCATGGGAGAGGCTATCAGCGCTGTCAAAAAATAGCAGTGAGGGGTATTTTCCTTTATCACCTTTGGATATTGATGGATTCAAGATGGTTATGGACATGAGATATTCTCTAAGAGATCTCCAATAAAATGCATTTCAGTACTTCATGGCATGCAGAGAAGAGGAACTGGTTGTGGAGGATGATAGCCAACATGGGAAGAATGCCAAGGTGAAGAATGACAGGAGGCATCCACATGGGGTTGAGTGGATGTGGGGGAAGAGAAAGAGGCTGGTGAGCCACTTAAAAAATTATGATACATGGCAGCAAGAGGCAAAGCTGCGTTGGCTACTCTTGAGAGAGTTTGGCCATCATGAGACATATCCTTTTTCCAAGGGTATGTGGATGGAAGGGACTTGGCAGGGTACCTGCATCACAGAGCACCAAGGAGTGTGGATGCATTATGATGATATGGTCATTATGTTTTCACCACATGAGTTTTATGATGGAGGTATGATGAGGCAACAAAGACATTTGTTGCTTTGGAGGATTGGGAGAGAGAAAGGGTAGATTTTCTCTCACACTTGGCATGATGCTACAAGAGTAGGGGATGGCACTATCATAGTGCAAGGAGGCTACTCCTTAGCCTTAGATGATCTAGAAGTACTTCCACCTTGGAAGGAACTTCTTGTATGCAGCAACATTATGGGAGGAGTCTTTGACATGGGGCATGTCAAAGGATGGATGTATGAGTTGGCAGGAGCCTATTTGCATAGGCCAATAGCACTGTCACTTTGGAGCAGGAACTTGTTGATGGAGTGTTCCCAATATCACTTCATATTTGATGCACTTGGTGGGCATGGAGGAGGTAATATTGGTAGAGTAGGGGATGGACTCATCTGTTATTGTGGTATGTTCTCCTTGACTTGGATTTCCAGGCATGAGAAGGGGATTTTTCATGCAGCATGTGGTTCATTCCTCTTCATATGGGTATGCCATACCACTATGGAGGATTCATATATGGATTTTGTCACCCCCTTGCTTTCATTACATGGTAAGAATTCTATTTTTGCACTTATTTATTGTTCAACACAATATTTGCATGCTCTTACCACTTTCTTGCAGTGAATTTCTCTACAAAGGGGCAAGTTTTTCTTTAGGCTCAATGGACCAATTTTGGCCAGCTATTATGATGGAGATAGCCATCTACTATATGATCTGGGGCAAGTGTTTGGTCACTCCTTGTATGCTCAATTGATACATTCAGCCATCTACTATTTTCTAGTAGATGTGGTGACTTACACAACTAGCCATCTGTCGAGAAACAACTTGCCATGCTATTGTCTAGAGCTGCAGTGGGGAAGACTGTGCTGTGACCACTTGGGAGACTGTTGGTACCCTCCAGCACCACATAAAACCTTCAGTATTTCTCTCATTATTATGTTGATCATGATCCTATTTGCTGATATTATTCTTGCCTTTATGAGGAGCATGATTGGAGGAGGAACACATGGGGTGGATGTGTTCTTTGGGGAGGAGGATCCCCACACTTACTGCATTACATGTTCTGAAGGGAGCATAGGAAGAGACGTGGCCTCTACAAAAAAATATTTGTTTCTTTATGAGGAGGGCCATGAGATGGATGGGATTCCATATGGTGGTGATTTCTTATCCATCATGTATAATATGGTTTGGGCCAGCTTGATTCACAATGCTGGGGAAGGGACCTTTGGAGGTCTAGTTTCTTTTTTTCATTTGAGGGAAACATTATTGCAGCCCCAGATCAGAAAATTATCTACACTTATTTTAAGTGGAGAGGAAGATAGCGTGGGGTAGGCTATCTTGTCTACCATGTTGAGATTTTCAGCCCACCTATTCTGCATGAGCTCAAGGTGGAAGAGGTTCTTCATGAGTTGCCATCCTGGAGGGTGACTCATTTTGTTTGGTTGATAGCTTGGGGAGGAGCGATTCAAATGGGGATGATGAAACCCAATATATATCAGCCCTCATGCCTCAAGAGGACCTTCAAATATCCCATTTTTTCCTCCATGGATGTTTCACTATCACATGATGTCAACTATTTGGAATGTTCACTAGAGGACAGCATGTACACTTGGGAGGGGCAGCTTGGAGATGTGTTGATGGAATAGCACCTTGATCCATGGGAAGTCTTATCATATGAGGATGCTACAGGGCGAGAAGAGGAGGTTCTCTAGTCCTATATTTTTAGTTGCTTGAGGACACGCAACATTTGAGAGGGGAGGACTATAATATTCCAAAATTTGCACACGGAAATTTGGAATATTAGATTTTGCTGCTTTCACCTAGGAGAGGAATAAATGGGTAAGGAGGCCCATGAACAATAAAAATATGAATAAATTCCACCTTAATAAGGAATGGGATCACATTAGGAGCTGAATTTTACACTTTTAGGTGTGAACAAGGGCAAAACTAATGTGGACATAGTCAAGTTTGACTAAGTCAACATGTGTTCTTGAGGAGGAAGAGATCACCCAAGTAAACTAGCTCAATGTGAACAAGGATCAGCCTAGACACACATATGAGAACTGGATTGAAGATCCCTTAGTGTGAAAAGAGGCATTTCAGGTGGATTTGTCCCATTTGACCAAGTCAACAGTGCTACTACAAGGGAGAGGGAAGCCAACAAGGACAGCGCAATTTTGGAGGAGGAATCTTCACTAGGAAGCCACCTCAACAATGTGTGGGGTCCGGGGTGAGGAGGCTCACCAAATATTAAAAGGAGGGAATAGCATGAAGAATATCATTCATTATTCAGCTATATTTGGTCTTTTGACTATTTGCATGCTCCAGCTGTTTAGCTGTGGTTGCAGCACTGCTTAGTGCAAGGAATTCCCAGGAGAGAATTCCATCATTTCTTTGGATCAGCTTGATTAAGGGATCAAATGGAAGGATATGAGCTTAAATTTCATCATTTGGATTAGGTCCAATCATTCACATTCATCTACAGCGCAGTTCCCTTCAGAAACTGCGTCATTTATGCAGGGGCAGCAGCAGCAGGGTTGCACACTTAGATTTTGTGTTAGTCTTTGAGGAGGAGGTGTTTATTTCCATCCGGTAGATCTAATAAAGAGGGCCTAGGGCCATTTTCTATATTATTCAGCTATTGTATGTCATATTCATCCATGCTTAATACAGATTTGCAGAAACTGCGTTATTTTCTGCAGTACTGCTTTTCATACATGTATAATGTCGGAAGCTCTTGTCGGGTGTCTTGTTTCTGATGTAAAAGAGGTTAAACCTCCATTTATTTGATACATGATTAATATAAACCTCTTATCAGTATTATTTCATCATTTTCTATAGAAACCCTCATGGGAATTACGCTCTCATAGTCTTCAGAAATTCTGCAGTTGAAAAGTCATGGGATTGGGGTGTTTTTGAGCTATCTCTAGATGGGGAGATCTGTTTAACTTAGATAGAATGATTTTTTTAAGCTCAAATTCGGTATGGAATATGTATAATTTATAAAACATGCAATATAAGTGCCATTTCCCATATTTATTTCGTTATTTTCTGAAAATGATGTTTTTATGGTCCAGAAGGCTGCATTTCCTCATGCCGGGAGAGGATAGTGAGGAAAATATCTGCTACTGATCATTCATTTGTTGGTTTAATTTATCTTGTGCATCTTATGAACTGATATAAATTTTTATTTCCATGATTTTCTGAAGCCCTAACTTTGGAATATCTTTAGATATTCTATTTGTTGCAGAAAAGCCCTATTTTGGGATATTACATGGTTTTTTCGACTAAATCAAGTCAAGTTTATCCCTTTGGCTTGTTAGTTCCTACAAATTTGAAACTCCCCAAAGGGATAGACCTCTCCTCCACCTTATGTGGAATACCAAACCTCCTCCTCCTCTCCTATCAATTCTTCCTCCTCACATTAATTCAGCTAGCTGAATAGTCATTAATATAGCTGGCATGTTGAAGAAAGAAGAGAAGAATCCATTGTTGAGAGAGAGTTTAATCCCATTGCCTCATTGATTTGAATTTCGAATGAATGCTTGAGATGCGCCCGACTAAACCTGTCGAAGGAGATCTGCAACGTCAAGGCATAAGGCTATAAACTTCTTTTTCATATATCAATAATACATTCCTGGTTTCTGGTTCCAACTTTGTTTCTATTTATATAAAAATTGTTTAGCTCTCCTTGACTAGCTGAATAGTTGTAGATGAATGTATATTCTTGTATGTTGTCATCGTTTGTTTGATCTTTGTGCAGACGCATGAACATCATCACCAACACGGAGCGCAAGGCGTGAAGACAAAGATCGAAGGATCGCTGCTCCATGCCATGACAAAAGCATTGGACCGAGGTAGGATATTTGTTCTCGTCCATATTTCATTTATAAGCTAGGAATTTAGGAGTCCAGCTTGTTCCCTTGTTTCTTGACCCACCCTGGGGCTAGAGGGATTGCCTTTGTCAGCAGAGGGGATTTGCATGCTCAACAAGTTACCCACCCTAGGGCTAGAGGGATAGCCTCTGTCAGTAGAGGGGATTTTCCTGCTCAACAAGTTGGCGACCATACTAGACTCCTAAATTCCTAGCTTATAAATTAAATATGGACCAAAACAGATATCCTACCTCTGCCCAATGCTTTTTTCGTCGCACGCAGCAGCGATCCTTCGATATTTTTCCTCACGCCTTGCACTCCGTGTTGGTAACGATGTTCATTCGTCTGCACAAATATTAAACAAAAAATGACAGCATACAAGCATATACATTCATCTACAGCTATTTAGCTAGTCAAGGAGAGCTAAACACTTTGCATATAAATAGAAACAAAGTTGGAACTAGAAACCAGTCATGTATTTTTTATATATGAAAAATAATTTTACAACCTTATGCCTTGACGTTGCAGATCTCCTTCGACGAGTACAGTCGGGCACGTCTCATGCATTTGTTCGGCATTCGACTCAATGAGGCAATGGGCTTAAACTCTCTCTCAACAATGGATTCTTCTCTACTTTCTTCAACATTCCAACAATACTAATGACTGTTCAGCTAGCTGAATCAATGTGAAGAGGAAAAATTTATAGGGGAGGAGGAGGTTTGGGGTTCCACATAAGGTTGAGGAGAGGTTTATCCTTTTGGGGAGTTGCACATTTGTAGGGACTAACAAGCCAAAGGGAGAAACTTAACTTGATTCAGTCAAACAAACCATGATGACTCCACTCACAAATTTGTTAAGCATGGAAGCTTCATTTCTACTTTAAAAATATTTCCAAAAGCAGCTCAACGCGAGTGCCCTTTTGAGAGAGAGTGCCAAAGGGGGTGGGACCCAGTGTTAATTTCTTCATGGGTGCGAGGCCATAACTGCCTACTAGCACCGACCCTAAATCATATGCTTTTGAAGGTATGCTTGAGGAATGATCAACAGAGATTATGATCTTGACATGCCAAGGGATGCAATGACATTTATGGAAATGTATGACAGTACACAGTGGTCACTGAAATGGTCCTCCAATGTGCGGGATGGGGATTCCATGGACGGTGACAAAATATTGTTTAACAATAGGATCTTACCACATGGCTAGATCATCGAACCATTTGATTTTGACACCTCACTTAACAATAAACTATATACCTGGAAATAAAATAGACACCTAATGACTTTAGACTTTGAATCCTATTAGGACTCTACTTCCTATTTATTACATTCACTAACTGTGGAACTGGATAATTACATCAAATAAATCCAAGTGCTCCAGTGGAACTAACCATCATAAACACATAAATAAACCCACTATATTTAGAAACCATCACCCTACTTTTAACGAAAATATAATCATGATATTTGGTCACCGTCTTTATGATGAGATGGAACAGATGACACCTTTGTCGAGGAGAAAATATCTACTGGAGTGTTCCACTGATAACCTTTAATGCATGCACGTGGTTGGTTTACCTATAATACACTTTCAAAACACTAAAATACTACCAAATATTTCTCGCTGCAAAGACAGAGTAAAACAGGCAGTTTCGTAGCATGGTTTTGTAGCAACTCCATTTCACCCATCTATGCCAATTTTCAGCCTTCTTCTTTGATTTGGATGTATTGGTTATACAAGATGAACTAAATACATCTTTTCTCCATCTTTTATTTTTCCAAAAACTGTGGTTTTTTACAAAGAGTCACCTATAGGGATTTCATAACGAAATCTAAGCTTTGCTACGAAATTTCCTAATTGGCATAAAAACACAAAATTTTCACTTTTCTCCAAAATTTCACCTTCAAGTTTGGAAATGATGTTTCTTGAATGCTACAAAAATGTCAAAAATGTTTTAGGCCAACTCTTAAAGCTTTGGAAATTTCATCTTTAGCAATAGGAGGCTGCATCTCTTCATGCTCATTTATGACTTTGATTTTGAGTCCTCTTTTCCTCAGTTCTGACTGAATCATCTCCATTTGATCTTATAATTCGCTGACCTAAATTTTGAGTCTTTTTATTTTAGATTGTAACCATATGTTTCTCTTCCTGTTTTTTTTTCGTTACCTTTCTCAAAGGAAGTGTTATTTTCATCAAATTCTTATTATTAGTTAGTGATTGATCATATTGATTCCACTGATCATTTACTTCTTCCTTGAAATATTCCATTAGATTTCTATCTACCTTGGCCTCCTATAATTATAACTTGATCTCAATGACCTCTTCTATGGCCTCTCTTAACTATTCCTCCAATACCTGCACTTCAGTTTTTTCCACCGTCTTCTTTTTTCTTTTCCTTTGCACAAAGACCTCTTCTGTTGCTGGGGACAATTCTATAATGTCTTCTATGATAGGATGCTTGTCTTTGTCAACTTATTTTGTCTTCTTGTTTTCCATGACACCCTTTGCAAGTTGCAGCCTAGTAAGTGGTTTCCTTGGTTGAAATAAGAAACCTACATCTTCTCCTGCAAAATCAAGCTTTGTAACAATCTTACCTTTCTTTTTCTTATTTTTTTCACCTTCAATGCTTCAGCTCTAACAACTGGATTCTCCTCAATATCTATAGCTTTAAGGATGTCTTCAATATTTCCCTTTCCAATTGTTTGACTTCTAGTTATCCTCCTACTACCATGCTTACTAATCTTCTGTTTGTTGCTTGTAGGTGAAGGTTATGGAATTTTTGCCTCTTGTATCGGTTTCGTTTCGACATCCATTGGATCTATGATAGGCTCTGCCTCTTCTTCATTTACACCATCTGTCATAGCTCGAGATTTATCTTTTTTATTTGATGGAGAAGCTTTTTTCTTTGGATATTTTTTAGGTGTCACTGAATCAACTTCATAACCACTGAGAAAAAAGGAAAGTAGCCCAATGTCTGTCTAATTTATTAAATTCCTCCAGCACTAAGAGTTTAATAAAACCATGGTGAAAGATTGATATCTCACTACCTTCAGCCCTGGCTTGAACCTTATCAGGCATCTTCCCTAAGCTCATAAACAAAAAGAAAGCCTAGATCAAGGGAATGCTTACCAGTAAAGTGAAATAGAAGCATGAAATGGTATAGGTAAACCATATGAAACCTCCCCTCACAAGTAAAGTACTTTTGGATCACAAACAGTAGTTTAGAATAATTCTCCTTCATATAACTCCTTGGAATCCCAGATGCCATGTCAGCTCCAATGTATTTTGGTTTAAAAAAATCATCACAACTCTGCATCTTGAATTTAGTGGCTTTGAACCACTCTTCACCCTCTCTTGGTATCTTTGTGTCCTGAGAAATAGTATCAGGTGAAACTGTAAAATTTAAATCCCCTACCTTCGAAGTTGTGCCTGTAAATTTCACTGCAAAATCCTTTGATATTTGAGCATGAAATCCTTGGAGTTTTTGACATAATTGCAGGCATCCGACATTGTTGAATGCTTCCAAAAAACTTGGGTCTTAATTTATTAATTTGTGGTCCATGGGCTCGTATCTCACACAAGAGCCTCCCTTGTTGACTTTCCTCTTCATATCCATCCTCTCTTATAACCACATTGTCTCCTTCACTGCGACACCTGCAAAGAGAAAAACCAAACAACAAGTTGCTTGCGGTGGGAGTCATCTTCTCAAAGATGATAGTGGATTGTTTCATGTAAGACTCGAACAACAGATGACAGAGAGGTACTTTGAGATGAGTTTAAAAGATATAATTTGAAAGTGGAAAACATGATTCCAAATGTGGGAGTGAAATATAATGATGAGGTTATTTACACTTTTTCTTGCTTGGGTGATCATGATAACGAATTAGATGACCTCACCTTTATCCGTAACCATTAGAACTTTGAAAACTCATCGTCCTCTATTTGTATGCTGAAAACCATGATTCCGCAGCGAAAATAGTTATAAACCTAGTAGATAAGCTCTGGACTGGTCAGGTGATTTCGTAGCAAAATCTATCATTCTGTAGTTATATTCATTGTGAAACCATGAAAAAACATACAGGTGCCATTACCTTGATTTGAAACCATGCGTGTTAACCTAAAGTGTAATTTGGTCGATATGACTGATACAACATGACTAATGGAGTATTTTATACTTAGGATAAAGGTTTATTCCATGGATATTTCATCAATTTCATGAACCAACCTATTTATACAAAATGAAACCTAGGTGAGTGACCCTATCAATCAAAATTTAAAATTTATGTGTGATAACAGGGGCATCGATGTTCCTTGTGAACACCCATCCATATATATGTTTTTCGATTAACACTTTGAGTCAATTCATGACTGAACCTCTTCATGTGCATTGAGTCGTTTCCAAGCACGAGTTGAGATATTTTCATAGGACGATTAATCTAGGTCTGAGATATTATGTTGGAGATGTAAGACTCCATGGATACATTGATGTTGATTAGTCTAGAAACGTTATTGATAGAAAGAGCACATCAGGGTGTTGCTTTGGTTTGGGTTCTGCCAAGATATCTTGGATGAGTAGGAAGGAAAAGTTTCATAGCTTCGAGTACAACTGAGGAAAAATGTATTGTTGCTAGCATGGCTAGTTGTGATGCGGTATGTTTAAGGAAGCTCTTTGGAGAGTTTTTTTAGGAGGTCCTAGATACGACCACAATATATTGTGACAATAAGAGCGTCATCCATTAGCATAGAATCTTGTGTTTCATGACAAGTACAACCATATTGAGATCAAGTATCACTATATACGAGACATGGTGTAAAGAGGAGCCTTGAGACTCCATCATATTTTGGTTGATAAGAAAATAACAGCCATACTCACCAAGAATTTTCCGAAAGGGAAGTTATTGGTCTTCAAAGAGAAACTTGTAAAAATGGATGTAACACTCTTGTGTAAGGGTGTTGGTCGATCGAGGACACTGAGCTATGCTCTTCCCCCCTATTTGATCTCACAGGAAGAGGAATTGAGCTAGAGATCTCCTAGGGTTCAGGGAACTTTGGACAATAGATATGTTTTATCCTTACCTCATGGTAAGTAGTACCCTACATATTGTCTGACAATATGATAGTTGAGATCCTTACCACATGGTAAGTAGCAACCTGCCTATTTTCAACTTTGAGACTTGACAAACTATACCCCAATTGGAATCCTACCCATAAGTTGGGATTATTGGGATTGTTTCTTCCCATCTGGCCAATGGGTAAGCATACTTGGGATAGTTGTGATCCTTACCTCTCGGTAAGTAGTATCCTACCTAAGTGAGAGGATGAAGGTGTTATTCCACTGACTCTTAAGGGTCAAGTTGGGAATATCAATGAATGATAGGATAGTTGTGATCCTTCCCTCAGAATAAGTAGTATCCTTCTTATTGTCCTGACGATAGGATAGTTTTGATCCTAACCTAATGGTAAGTTGTATTATGCCTATTGTCCTTGAATAGAGGGTGGTAGCTTTAGCTCCCCTGTGATTTAAAATTATTCCTCTTTTAGATTCGAGAGTGTTCAGCGGATGAGCAGATTTGAGCAAAAAACGACATTTGATAAGATGTTAGAGATGAGATTCATGATGGAGTCAAAAATTTCTCCCTAGCTGAGAGGGAGTGTTAATTTGGTAGCTTAGGGACAAATTCCCTCCTTTGGACAACCTTACTCATCCAGAGAAGACCCTCTTTTCCCTTGGAAGAATTTAATTTGGTCAAGGAAAAATATATTTTTAATTTGAAAACCCACCTCATTTGGAAATCACATCAATCATCTTCGTATTCTCTCTCCTTGTATTGTTTCGCACAGGTTTGAAGCTGGGAAACTAAGTTCACACATGCAAATGGATATAGGCAAATGTGAAATTATGCATTGACTTCTTGCTGGGATGACTGTTGAGCAAGTTTGACTTGGAGTTTTGACTTTATTTGACTTACATATTTTCAATTTTTGGAGGTTGATTATTTTGTGGAGCAACCAAAATTTTTTGGGCACTTTTAACTGATTTTGACTATTGACTTTGACCTGTTAAATCTGAAGTTCGACTGCAGGGTTTTCTCACTCTGTTGACTGAGTTTTGACCGAGATCATTGGAACTATTTTGACTGAAGTTTGAAAAACATGAAAGGTCGAATATTTTGAATGTTGACCGATATCTTTTGGAGGATTTTGACCATTGAACATTGGACTAGCTAGGGCATATTTGACTATTTTTGACTTTGACATAATTGCAAACTTTAACTTATTGACCATATTTGACTTTGAAGCTCATTTATTGGATATTGGTTAGTAGATATCTTGGATAGTCAAAGAATCAACTTTGACTCTTTTGTTGATGAATTTAATCATTGTATCTCTGTGTTAAAGATTTTATGACAATCTAATAAGAAGAATAATATGAAAGGGTTTTCCCCGTTGTGGTTTCTACCTAGTCTTTAACCAAATTTGGTGTCTCTTGTTATTTCTCTTGATTGTATTCTGATGTACATTGCATTTATTGTTTTATCTACAATTTTTATTTATAATTTGAAGATTAAATTTGATTTCTAATTGAATCAAATATTGGGTAAGTGATTATAACAACATAGAATAGTGGAAAATTAACTTGCATGATTTATGGTACAGGCGGCCAAATCAACTGATTATACGAAGGGAGAGTCGCCAATGTAAGATATGACGAGTGCATTTTCCAAAATTTTCATAATGAATGGGCATTAAAGTGTCAATATTAATTCTTTATTAATACTTATGCCACCATTACCTAGAATCATACTCTATAATTCATAACTCATCCACTGAAAATTGTTAAAACCATCGCTCTCCATAAAATTTGGAAGATACCTCATGGAAATTATTAGGCTTCCAATTTCCTCTTGTAATAATGACATTCAAAGGAACGAGAGTTAAAAATACCATGGGAGGCTCACTTATCCTTCACAAACACACTAAGGCAGTTATCTTAGAAGCCCATGACCACATTCGAGATATTTTTCAAGAGGTTGGATGGAAGGAATATGTATGCGGATTAAAAAACTGCAATGATGATATATCATTGGAATTAGCCCCAAATTTCAAGGCTAACAAGTTTTTTTTTTGTTGGAATAGTTGTAGAAGTGACAAAGGAGGTTTTGGTAGAGGTGACAGGGCTTCCACGGGAAGGGAAACAATGGTATCATAAACATACTTCCAAGATCGAAATTTTGTAGAAATTCCTAAAGTCGGGAGAAACTTTGTTGAATATGAAAACATGATTAGATCATTGGTCTTTGTAAAATCCTTGGGGATGGGTCGCTTCACTTATACATAGCTACATCACATACGAGGGTCATTATGGGACCATGTATCTTCAGCACATCTACCTCCTCAACCATCTCAAACATGGTCCCACTATCAACTTGTCATACTTCTTACTCAAGACTCTACAAAACATGGCAACCCATGCACATAAAGTGAATAGGTTGGGAAATGTTCTTTCACATCATTGATTTATCAATTTTCTCATGTAACAGGCACTAAACAGAGAAGGAAGAACATGGGAAGAGATTATTGTAGCTCTAGTGGTTGCAACTCCACTACATGAGCCTCATGTTGTTGCAAATCCACCTATTGCAACTACAAAAGAAGAGAATATATTGTTGTAACTCCCTTGGATATAGAGTACCTGCCAGTTCCTATCGAGTAAGAAGGGCAAAGCATTATAACACTGCAAAAAGAAAGAATCCCTTAAGTAGAAATAATTAGAAGTAAGTCAACCACCAAGAGGATGAGAGGGTATAAGAAGATGTCCCCCTATGTTCCAAGGAAGAAGAGGAAATGATACACTTTTTTTGCCACCCAAACCTCTTATTCCCCACAAAAACCAACAAGGGTAGAAGAAACCACAAAGAAACAGGAATATATCACCCCTCTTGACACATAAGAACCAACAGGGGAAAAGGACCTAGGATTTGATGAATTTGGGATAGGTTACCTTGTTTCTCTATAAGAACCAGTAAGGAGTGTGCTTGGGGAATGATTGTTGGCAATATGATGCAGAGTGTTGTCCTTGATGGCAAACCACTTGATAGAGTGTTTTCCTTGAATGACAACCCACTTGATGAAGATGATGGCAACCTAATTGATGAAGTTGTGCTTGATAGAATATGTCTTGATGAACTTGTTAAAGGATGTAAATCTGATGTATCTACAGTGAGTACAGAAGGTAATGAAGAAAGGAATTCAGTTTGTGCTAGATCTATGATGAAAAGAGTATGTCTCAAGGCATACGCGGATTGGTGTAGGATAAGTCGCGTATGCACGCGGGAAATAACGTGCCAAGTCGCGTATGGGAAAAAGCGCTCATAAAGTGCAAAACCAGGGGTAACCACCATGGTATTGACCCATTGTATTGAGTAATGATTCGTCTATGTGACCCCGTCCAAGAATACCATCGGAAGTAATGAGGTTTTGGCTCATGGTATTGAAAATGAGTAAACCTATATAAGGAGAAGAAATTCATTGTGCAAAGTGTGTGTGTGAGTGCAAGATGTCTGAGCTGGAATGAATACTTCTCTCTGAAGTATATCTAAATGGAAAGGGTTATAGTTGAATGATAGATCTGAATGCATGATGCACCAATGAAGAAAATGATGAAGAAGGGTATCTAGATCTGAAATGTATTTGTACTTGCTAGATCTGTTAGTGGAATGATTAGATCTGAGATGAGGCAAACCTCTGTCTGAAGTAAAGGGTAAAATCTGTGTGATGTATCTGTTCTGAAGAATTGCAATGACCTAAATGTCTGAAGAACCGTATGCTAGTTCGCCGCAAGGAAGCGCGTATATACGCGGGTTTGCTGAAGAGAAAGCGCGTATGGGCAGAGAAATTAGTTCTGTAATATGTACAGAAGTATACGCGGGTTTGTATGGTCGAAGGCGCGTATATACGCAGGATCAGTGAAAGAAAAGCGCGTATGATAAACTAGGTGTGAAAATTGATGAAACGTGGTCCATAAAGGTGCTGAGGGTTGTAGCCTTCAGTCAGGGGGTTGTAGCTCCCTTCCAGGTGAGGCTGGTAAACGAGATCAGGGGTCGGAGCTCCCTTCCAGGAGAGGCTGGTAAACGAGTCAGGGGGTTGTAGCTCCCTTCCAGGAGAGGTTGGTAAACGAGCGCAGGTGGGTGCCTGCGTGCTGGTAGGAGGCTGCACCAGCACATATGTTGTAAGATGTTTTATTTATAATAAAATATTGAAGGCTGAGCAATGGCAGCGGTGGTTTTCTCCCGAATTGGGTTTCCACCTAAAATCCTGGTGTTCATGTGTGATGCTTATGTGTGATGGTTTATTCTGTTCTTACTGCACATTTTTATTGTTTCTTGAACATCTGATGAATGAATGTGGAATGATATAAGTGTAGAATTATTGGCATAATTAGATCTCTGTGTATACGCGAGTTTCATAAAGGGTATCCACGTATATACGCGATTATGTATCAGGAAAGTAGCGTATGGGTTTAGAAGTAAGAAAAAGTGAAAATTTTTTAGTATGCCCTAAATACTGATTCACCCCCCCTCTCAGTATTTTTCCCAACAATTGGTATCAGAGCAGGTTCTTCTGCAGAAGCTTGATCGCTTGAAGGAGATCCGTAGCAATGGGAAGTCATGAAGGAGTAATTTCTATAAAGCCACCTCTATTCAATGGAAGCAATTTGATATTCTGGAAGGTACGAACAAAATCATATCTGCAAAGTCTTGGTGCAGAAGTATGGGCAATCGTGGAAGAAGGCTATCAATATCCGGCAAGTATTCCTACTGACGCGGCTGAAAGGAAGAAGTATGAAATCAATGCCAAATCAGTCAATGTCCTATTAGGAAGCATGTCTGAATCAGAATTTGCTAAAGTGATGTAGCTAAAATCAGCAACAGAAATATGGGACAAAATCATTCTGAGCTATGAAGGAGATACAAAGGTAAAAAGTGCAAAACTCCAAACTCTCAGAATTGAATATGAAAATTTAAGGATGCATAGTGATGAAAGTATTGCCAGTTTCTTTTTACGTCTAGATGATATTGTAAATCGAATGAGAAATATGGGTGAAACCATAGCCGATACTACTCTGGTGGAAAAAGTCTTAAGATCTTTGACTTCAAAATTTGAATCTAAAGTTTCAGCTATTGAAGAAAGGCAAGATCTGCAAACTTTTATTGTTGTTCAATTACATGGTATCCTAACTGCTTTTGAAATGAGACAAGGAGGTCCTTCTCAAATCAAAGAAGCTGCTTTTAAGGCGTCTGCAAAAGGAAAAGAAAAGGAAGTTTTCAAGGAATCCAGCTATATATCTGAAGAAGAAGAAGAAGCAAATTTTGTGAGAAGACTCCAACTAGGAACCGGAAGATTCAAAGGTAAGCTTCCGTTCAAATGTTTTGATTGTGGAAGAGTTGGTCATTATGCTGCAAAATGTCCTTATAAATAAACTTCTGCTAAAGGGAAAGAAGTAGCAAGACGAAATAAGAATCGATCTAGCACAAGAAAAAGTTACTATATTAATGAAGACAGTGATGGGTTATCTGATAGTGAGGAAGAATGTGAACAAGATATTAGACTGCTCATGGAAAAATAATCTAGAGAAGAAAAGGATGCTTTTGTGGATGCTCGAGAAGACAATGATTTTCTTGAAGAAACAATCAACTCAAAGTAAGCCTAGAAGAAAAGAACATAATCATAGAGACTCTTGAAAATCAGCTTGAAGCAAAGGAAAAACGCATTGAGGAATTGGAGTGTGAAGTAGTAAGTCTAAGGAAAGATAATGAGAAAGTGAAAACTCTCAATTTTAGATTTGCTAAAGGTTCAGAAACCTTAGATGAGATTATCAAGATACAACGGTCTCCTCTTATAAAAACAGGTCTTGGATATACTGGGGAATCTTCCCAGACTTCAGCACCAAATTATCTGAAAGCTGCCACAGCTGGTTCACTACATTCAGCCACTCAGCAAGGGAACAAAGGATCTTTACAGGTAAAGCATGATCATCTCAATTCAAGGAACACTAACAGGGAGATCTTTCAAAGAAGCTACAACCAACAGGTAAATTCATATAGAAGATTTCATGATCGCAGAAATTTCTACTTCAATGGACAATGTTTCTCATGTCACAATTTTGGTCATAAAGCTGTTCAATGTGTTGCATATAAAACCATCGTGACAAGAGAAGCAAGAAAGAAAAGGATGAATATTGAACCAAAGAAGAACACCTATAACAACTTTTCTCCTCTTCAAAACGAAGTTGAATGTACTTGTTGCAATAAATTTGGTCATGAAGAATCTGAATGCAGGAGCAAGGTCCAGCCAAAAGAACATGTTCCCTCAAGCTCTAAAGTGTGGAAAAAGAAAGAAATACCGGTTGAAAATTGTGGGATAGCGTTATTTGCAGAAGGTGAAGAAAATCAATGGTACATTGATAGTGGGTGCTCAAGACACATGACAAGTGACAAAAGAAAACTTCTTGCATATAATGCTCTAGAAAAGGAAAAGAAAGTTACTTTTGGAAATGATACTCCTGCTGTAATTAAAGGAAAAGGGTCTGTGTTTCTAAAAGAAAAGGTGAAGGCTAATGATGTCATGTATGTGGATGGATTAAGGCATAATCTGTTAAGTGTAAGTCAAATGTGTGATCAAGGAACAGAAGTTGTCTTTAGTTCAAAAGAATGTGTGGTTCGTGATCTTGATATAGGTAAAATTATTATAAAAGGGAAAAGAAATCCAAGCAACCTGTATGTACTGAAGAATTGCAAAGATCAATGTTACTTATGCAAGTCTTCAGAAAATTGGCTATGGCATAGAAGGCTGGGGCATCTGAGCTTCTCTCAAATCAACAAAGCAAGAAGACTTCAAGCTGTTCGTGGTCTTCCCAATATTAATCTACCAGAAAGTATCATATGCAAATCTTGTCAATTCGGTAAGCAGACCAGAGTACGATTTAATGCCAAAGAAGGATCATCAAGTGAGCCTCTTGAACTCATTCATATTGACATATGTGGACCTATGAGGAAAAAGTCACCACGTGGGGAAGAATACTATATCTTATTTATTGATGATTACTCTAGAATGTGTTGGATCGGGTTCATCAAACACAAAGATGAAGCATTTGAAAAATTTCAGATCTTCAAAGCATTGGTAGAAAATGAATTAGATCTAAAAATCAAGTGTCTTAGATCTGATCGAGGAGGAGAATATACATCAAATGAATTATTTGAATTTTGTGAACAACATGGCATAAAAAGACAATTCTCTGTAGCAGGCACTCCACAACAAAATGGCGTAGTAGAAAGAATGAATAGAACAATTCAACAAATGGCTAGAGCTATGCTCGATGATTCTGGAACTCCTGACATGTTCTGGGGTGAAGCAGCACATACAGCAGCTAACATTCTCAACAAGGCTCATGTTCGGGTAAATAGTGACAAAACTCCATATGAACTCTGGTATGGAAATTCTCCCTCTGTGAAGCATTTTAGAGTTTTTGGAAGTAAATGCTTTATCAAAAATAATGATGAAAAGCTTGGCAAGTTTGAACCTAGATCGGATGAAGGGATATTTCTTGGTTACTCATCTACAAGCAAAGCATACAAATGTTACAATAAAAGGCTTCGAAAGATTGTTGAATGTATTGATGTTGTTATTGATGAGTCTCCTGCAGCTCCTAAAGAAGAAAAACAAACAACAAAAGAAGATGATGGTGACCTATGTCCTTCTACATCAAATAGAAATGATATAGACAATGGATCCAATGAAGAACCTGAAGATGATCTATCTGAAAAAGCTCCATCCAGATATGTTCAAAAGAATCATCCTAAATCTCAAATTTTGGGAGACAAGGAATCAGGTGTACGAACAAGGAGAACTCTTGTGGGATCTTCTAGTCATCTGGCACTTCTATCCACAATTGAACCACACAATGTCAACCAAGCTAGCAAAGATGAATGTTGGAAGCAAGCCATAAATGAAGAGTTTGATCAAATTGAAAAGAATGACACTTGGGAATTGGTACCAACACCACATGATAAAAATGTCATTGGAACTAAATGGATTTTCAAGAACAAGTTAAATGAGAATGGGGATGTTGTAAGAAACAAAGCTAGACTGGTTTGCAAAGGGTATACTCAACAAGAAGGTATAGACTTTGAAGAAACTTTTGCTCCCGTAGCTAGACTTGAAGCCATCAGAATGTTTCTTGCTTTTTCAAGTTATCAACAAATCAAAGTCTATCAAATGGATGTTAAATCTGCTTTTCTTAATGGTGATCTAGAAGAAGAAGTATATATAGAACAACCGAAAGGATTCATTTTGGGAAATGATGAAAATCTTGTTTGTAGACTTAAAAAGGCTCTATATGGTCTCAAACAAGCTCCAAGGGCATGGTATTATCGTCTTGACAAATATCTTCATCAACAAGGGTTTTCAAAGGGGTCTGCTGATAGCAACTTATACACAAAAACTGAAAATGATAAACTATTGATTGTGGTTGTATATGTTGATGATATCATTTTTGGAAGTAATGAAGAATCTATGAGTCAGAAATTTGCTTCTGTTATGCAGCAAGAATTTGAAATGTCTTTACTTGGAGAACTAACATTCTTTCTTGGCTTACAAGTACATCAAACTACAGATGGTATATTATTATCACAAGAAAAATATCTCAAGCAAATTCTGAAGAAGTATGGCATGGAAGAATGCAAGCCTGTAAGTACACCAATGATAACTGGATGCAATCTCAGTTCTCATGATGATTCTCCCATGGTGAATCAACCAGAGTACAGATCAATGATAGGAAGTCTACTTTATCTCACTGGGACTAGACCAGACATTATGCATGCAGTTGGGATTGTTGGACGATCCCAAGCTAATCCAAAATAGTCTCACCTTCAGGCTGTCAAAAGAATATTCAAGTATCTACAAGGAACTCAAGACTTTGGACTATGGTATCCAAAGAATGTTGATCTTACTCTTCATGCTTACACTGATGCAGATTGGGCAAGAAATGTTGATGATCGGAAAAGCAAGAGTGGTGGTGCATTCTATATGGGACCCCGATTGGTATCTTGGCTCAGCAAGAAGCAAAATTCTATTGCATTATCTACAGCAGAAGTAGAATATGTGGCTGCCGCATCTTGTTGCACTCAACTCCTTTGGATGATGCAAACCTTGCAAGATTTTCAAATCAAATGTACACCTCCTGTCCCCATTAAGTGTGATAATACAAGTGCCATCATTATCTCAAATAATCTTGTTATGCATTCGAAGACCAAGCACATTCCCATCAAGTATCACTTCCTACGTGAACAAGTGCTTGAACAAAAGGTGAAGTTGGAGTATGTTCCTTCCAAGGAACAAGTTGTTGATATTTTTACCAAACCTCTGCCCAGGGAAGCATTCGAGTATCTAAGACAGAAACTGGGAGTAGTCTCTGCCAGTCAAAAGAACAAATCTGCTTAAATTCAGAAGATTAAATTGAATACGCGGTTTTTATGAAACACAGTTGCGTATATACGTGAGTATATTAACATACATCCACGTATGGATAATTGCTGACGATTTTTGGTTGGGGGTCAGCATTTTTAAGTATTGTTTGGTTATTCTGGTTATATTTTTTTCTGACAGTACATCTGATATGAAGAAGATAGGTACAGGAGGCATAAGTTCAGGGAGAGATGAAGGAATGTGAAATTTTCTATAATTCACTTTCCATACGCGGGTTCAGTGAACTAAAGACGCGTATACACGCGAGTTCCAGCAGACACAGTCGCATATGCATTGATAATAAGAGAATTGGGATGACAGCTGAAGATCAGGAGCAGAGGTTCAGGGGGAGCATCAGTCTAACTGCTAATGATTGTACTGTTAGCATTATTCTGGTTATACTCATGCTAATGAAATGATACATGGTTTCTTATGTTGAAGATTATGGATGAGTCCTGTTTGCTTTTTGATGAAGAGTATTTGTTACTGAGATGAAAGTCTTATAATTCATAGATAAGGACAGATCATGCAGAGATTGTTGCTGGTGACTTGCTGTTGAAGGTGTTCAAGCTGAGGAGGAGCCTTGGTCATATGGAAAGGATGTTTGAATGCACATTTTCAGGGGGAGCCCTAGCCTTGCTTAATGTAATGCATTGTTGGCATTATGATGATTCTAAAATGTGATCTCTTTCTTGAGGTCTTTTTGATAGTGGTCATAAAAAGTGATATTTGTAATTTTATGAAAAGGTCATGATGAGAACTATGATGTAAATTTGTACTATTCAGTCATGGAAATTTGTAAACCCACTTGGTTGGGTAGTTGAGTTGAAATGTGTAAACCCACTTGGTTGGGTATTTGAGTCTCTTATGTAAATCCACTTGGTTGGATCTTTGATGTAAGTGTGAGTCTTTGGTGATAGGAAGGTCATAGAGTCATGTACTTCATTGAAAATATATTTGAAGATTCAGCATGAGCTCAGGGGGAGCTTGGTCACTTCAGTGTACATCAGATCTGCAGAACGCTTCCTTCTACATGAGGAGAAAAACCTTGTGTTGGTTTTGATCCGCCCTTTTCCCTTGATTTCAAAGGGGGAGAGTGACATGGTGTCATTGTATTCTTAATGTATCTATCTGTTGTATTGATCAAACACCATCGTGGTTGCCATCAAGTCCAAAGGGGCAGATTGTTGGCAATATGATGCAGAGTGTTGTCCTTGATGGCAACCCACTTGATAGAGTGTTGTCCTTGAATGACAACCCACTTGATGAAGATGATGGAAACCTAATTGATGAAGTTGTGCTTGATAGAATATGTCTTGATGAACTTGTTAAAGGATGTAAATATGATGTATCTACAGTGAGTACAGAAGGTAATGAAGAAAGGAATTCAGTATGTGCTAGATCTATGATGAAAAGAGTATGTCTCAAGGCATACGCGGATTGGTCTAGGATAAGTCGCGTATGCACGCGGGAAATAACGTGCCAAGTCGCGTATGGGAAAAAGAGCTCATAAAGTGCAAAACCAGAGGTAACCACCATGGTATTGACCCATTGTATTGAGTAATGATTCGTCTATGTGACCCCGTCCAGGAATACCATCGGAAGTAATGAGGTTTTGGCTCATGGTATTGAAAATGAGTAAACCTATATAAGGAGAAGAAATTCATTGTGCAAAGTGTGTGTGTGAGTGCAAGATGTCTGAGCTGGAATGAATACTTCTCTATGAAGTATATCTAAATGGAAAGGGTTATAGTTGAATGATAGATCTGAATGCATGATGCACCAATGAAGAAAATGATGAAGAAGGGTATCTAGATCTGAAATGTATTTGTACTTGCTAGATCTGTTAATGGAATGATTAGATCTGAGATGAGGCGAACCTCTGTCTGAAGTAAAGGGTAAAATCTGTGTGATGTATCTGTTCTGAAGAATTGCAATGACCTAAATGTCTGAAGAACCGTATGCTAGTTCGCCGCAAGGAAGCGCGTATATACGCGGGTTTGCTGAAGAGAAAGCGCGTATGGGCAGAGAAATTAGTTCTGTAATATGTACAGAAGTATACGCGGGTTTGTATGGTCGAAGGCGCGTATATACGCAGGATCAGTGAAAGAAAAGCGCGTATGATAAACTAGGTGTGAAAATTGATGAAACGTGGTCCATAAAGGTGCTAAGGGTTGTAGCCTTCAGTCAGGGGGTTGTAGCTCCCTTCCAGGTGAGGCTGGTAAATGAGATCAGGGGTCGGAGTTCCCTTCCAGGAGAGGCTGGTAAACGAGTCAGGGGGTTGTAGCTCCCTTCCAGGAGAGGTTGGTAAATGAGCGCAGGTGGGTGCCTGCGTGCTGGTAGGAGGCTGCGCCAGCACATATGTTGTAAGATGTTTTCTTTATAATAAAATATTGAAGGCTGAGCAACGGCAGCGGTGGTTTTCTCCCGACTTGGGTTTCCACCTAAAATCCTGGTGTTCATGTGTGATGCTTATGTGTGATGGTTTATTATGTTCTTACTGCACATTTTTACTGTTTATTGAAAATCTGATGAATGAATGATGGAATGATATAAGTGTAGAATTATTGGCATAATTAGATCTCTGTGTATACGCGAGTTTCATAAAGGGTATCCGCGTATATACGCGATTATGTATCAGGAAAGTAGCGTATGGGTTTAGAAGTAAGAAAAAGTGAAAAGTTTTGAGTATGCCCTAAATACTGATTCACCCCCCCTCTCAGTATTTTTCCCAACAATGATTCACTGCTTTTTTAGATTAAAATTAGAGTGATGAGGCTACTACTCCTACAAACATAGTTGTTGCTACTCTCGAGGGCACAACTACTGCTACTCTTATAGACATAGTTGTTGCTACTCCCTAGGATGCAATCATTGCCACTCTTGTGGGAACACTTGTTGACACTCTAGTAGAGACCAATGTTTTTGAACATGAAGAAATAATTGTTGCTACTCCCATGGGCACACCTCCTTCCACTCTTGTAAACACCAGTGTTACTAAACATGTAGAACGAATTGTTGCCATTCCCATAGAGCACAAAAAGGTAAATTATTTTCCCTCTTTACCTATCTATACATCACTCATTCTACAAAATAGGTTTCAAGAATTAAGAATCGTGAATTTCAAATCATGATCAATGCAATGATGAAAAACTCAAATGAAGGGTAATCCTTTAAGGGACTATACTATTCTTCCCTGCCAGCAAATTCTCTTGCTACCAGAAAAACCACTAAACAAGAAAAGGAGAAAATCCCAGATGAAGAAAGAGGAAATAAGGATGTGGTGGTAAAAACCATAAGTTCCAAAGATGGTAAAATTGTTTAGACTAAAAATAGGACAGAGGAAGATAAGCAGATACAAGATAATAACTCTGAAAAGGGGATAAAAGCACAAAAGAAAAAATTGAAGCATGTACTGTCTTCTTATGAGGGAGAGGTGATACCCCTCAAATAACATAAGAAGGTTGTTGTTATCACAAAATTGGACCTAATAGGCTGCTAATTAGGAAATTTCATGCAACTGTTTCAAACCAATCTTTTCATTGAGGCTTAGCCTCCTCAGTCTGAGAGGGCTCTCTCAAGGGTGAATGATATGGAGTAAAGATATAGATGGATAAATCTATTTAGGAAATAAACTGGTTATGATGCATGTAGGTTGAAAATAACATCAACATGTAGACATTGGGCTTATGGATTCAAAACTTTCAGTGATTCAGTGAGTTTACTTGACATGGAAATTGAGGCAGGTCAGAGTCTTTAGAAATAGGACACACACATGAAACATGAAAATACATAGTCAATTCATTTATAAAGGAAGTCAGAGCATCTCATAGATGAATTCTATGTAATATAAATGAAAACCACTGCAAGTAAGATACATAATAGGTACAGATAGAATAGGAAAGCACTAAAATCTCCTTCAGAATACAGTGCGCTACGAAAGTAAGGCAATTTCATAGCGCTGCAAAACAAGCCTTTATTTTCAAAAATTTTAACTCTTTCTTTTTGCATAAGGTTCATCATCATCAAACACATCCTTCATGCCAATTTCATCTGTTAATACCCTCCAAAACTGGTCAAAAATTCAAAAACGTAGCTATAGTTGTTTTGTAGTGCTTTGCTACCCTTCAAGCCTAGAGGTGCTACGAAATTGCTGAAAAATGATGAAAATGCAGTTTTTTGCATAATTTTCGAAAATGAAAGCTATAAGTGCCAAAAACTTGTAACTAACATGTCTTCATCCTTCAATAACCATAAACCAACTCACTTTAGGCTCCTTGACGCATTTCTTCCTCATTTACAATTGGTTAGGCTATTGGTTCTTCAATCACTATCATTTTAAACCCTTTTTTCTCTAATTCTTCATGAATCAATTCAAGTTGCTCTTCAAGGTCCTTGACCTAGTCTTTAAGTCTTCTATTGGTGGCTTTCAGATGAGTGTTCACCTTTCTGACATGCTTGGCTTCTAACCTTGCTAGAATTGTCCACTTGACAAGTTGTTGTGTATTGTCTAAGGTTTTTGAAACAGTGTCCACCTGTTCTTCCCAAACTGCCTTCATATTTTCAAATTTAATTTCTCAACACTATGTTTCCTAGCTTATTTTTTCATGACAGCAATTTCCTGATTTTCGAATTTCAATTTCTCTTCAAGGAGCTGAAATTATGTTTTTTCTATCACCTTCTCCTTTCCCTTTTTTGATTTGTTGACTGTATCCTTTGTTGTGGGTGATGAGAGGTCAATAATCTCTTGAGGTGTTTGAGATATCGCAGTAGGTAATTGAACTTCTTTGCTGCTCTCTAACAATTTCCTATCATGCCTTGTCATGGAATTTCTTTCTTGGAAAATGAAACCTGCATCTTCTCCCTCAAACTCTAATTTCTTTGCAGATTTGGCCTTCTTTAACTTTTGCCCAAATTCCTCTATGAATTCAGCTTGGACAATAGGTGTTTCCTCTATGTCAATGGCATGTAGAATATCCTCTAGATTCCCCTTAGCTTTTGCTTTGTCTTCTATAGCCACTGTCTTCTCTTTCAAAACCACTGTTTTCCTTCTAGTCATTCTTTTGGTCCCTTGTTTGCTAATAGTTTGTTTCTGTTTTGTAGGCTTGACCACCTTTGATTTATGTTTTGCAAGTGGGACATTTGGTGTGTCAAGACTCCACATTTTCTCTAGCTCCTTCATAGTTTTCTTACTTGGCTTTTATCTTGTAGGTTCATTTGGTTTTGCAACCAAAGGTTGGCTTTGTTCTGCTACTAGTGATGATGGAATTTTCTTAGTTTTAGGAGTTTTTGAAGGAGTTGGAGCATCTAATTCAAAACCACTGACAAACAAGAATGAGGACCAATCTCTTCCTAACCTTTGAAGTTCATCTAAAACCAATAATTTCATTAAGCCGTGATGAAATAATGATGTCTCACTCCCCTCAGACTTTGCTTGGACCTTATCAGCCATCTTTGACAGACTTCGATGCTGATATAAAGGTAAGTCAAGGGAAATCTTACCAATGAAGTGTAGAAGTAATTTGAAATGGTATGAGTATACTTTGTGATATCTACCTTCACAGGTAAAGTACTTTTGGATGATGAGCAGCAATTTTGAATAGTTTTCTTTAATGCAGCTTCTTGGAATAGCATTGTTGAGATCCATATCAGTGTGCTCAGGCTTCATGAACTCCTTACACTGCTTCATGTTAAACTTGAAACCTTTGAACTAGGTTTCTTGACCTTTTGGAATTTTTGTAGCAGCAGCAATATCCTCTGGTGTGATGGAAAAATTTAGCATTCCCACTTTAATGGTTGTTCCACTGAAATTCAAAGCAAACTCCTTGGATACCTGCATATGACAGCCCTACAATTTCTCACAAAACTGTAGGAAACCTGCATTTCTGAAGGCTTCCATTACTGTTGGATCTTCAGTGATTTCTTTCATGTCTTCAAGTTCATATCTCAAACACTGTCCACCCTTTTGTATTTTTCTTTTCTCTGCCATAGCTTCTCAAAGAATTGCTCAACCTCGCTTGATGGTTTTTAGCCTTGCTTGATAATATTCAAATTAAACTTTTGAAGAAACCAGCCTCAAGTTTGGCTCGATACAATAACTCTCCAGAGCTTAGATATCATGCATTGAGGAATGAGAAATGAGAATGACTAAATTAAGAAAATATTTGAAGTTTAAATGTCTTCTAATAACTCAATGATGACTTATTCATTACCTAAACTAACCATGATGACTGCAAACATGGGTATGTACCTTGATTTCATCACTCCATGACTCAAAAAGAATCTAACTTACCCTTTCCCAACTTTTTCTGACACCTAACAACTCGACTGACAAGACAGACAGAAAACCGCTCTTTCGTAGCGCCTCTAGTGTTAATTTGATTGTTTTTTCTATGAAACTATCAGCAGTTTTGTACCGAAAAGTGACTTTTTACAGTGCAATTCTCTATGAAACTGTGGTTTCTTGGCTAATTAGGTAGTTTCGGTACAAAAACTTTGGAAAATGAAATGAATCAGAAAATGATGAATGATGTGACATGAAGGAGTTTGAACATGAGTGGGTTTAGACCTTAGGGTAAACTTAAACCACAAAAATTTAACATTTCCCTTGATCAAACTTAAAAATGACTCCTACAACCCTATTTTGACCCATGAACCTATGTAACCTTGTCAAAATTATGTTTGGATTTTTTGAGTGATAACAACTGTTAGAGAGCTAAAGGAATAGTGGGTTGAGATAATAGATATTTATAGATGAAAGGGGAAGTAGAGGAAGAGGAAATGGAGGAAGTGGATCAACTGGACCATAGAATCAACAAATTGAAGATCCAAAAGGTTCAGTTGGGAATGTTGGTGGAGGTTTCCCTCCATTGTTGACCTCCCTCTCCTTAATACAAAATTTTTATTGCAAGAGATATATATATTGTTTCATAAAAAATGAACTAATGACTATCAAGCCTTTTGAAATTACAATTCCTCTCACCTTCCTTGCAACTTACTCAAAATGCACTGAAAAGGAGAAGAACCTCCTTTTTGAACTCTATCAGCATGATGTTTGGTTATTTCATGAAATTTTTTAGAACCCAAATAACTTTGTGGATGATATTCAATTCAGAGCTTCTACTTCAATTTTATCCAACCAAGTTTATTAGGTTGTAGCTCTCAAAGTTACAGAAAATAATTTTGACAATAGTTTATGGATAAGGGGAGAAGACTGCATTCCCTTAAAACTCATCTAGAATCATAAAAGTTGAATATCTTCTCCCCCTTGGGTAGAATTTTAATTAAAGAATAATTAGGAATTTGTTACAAAATTATCTGATCAAATTAATGTAGTTAGGGAACCTATTGAGCAAGGGTGTGTAGTAATATGGAAACAAGCTATGGGAGACATCAGGCAAAAATAAACATTCAACCCTACCAACTTGTTTATTTCCTTGGAGACAATACAGAACTATGTAAGGTGCATGGAATAGTGTGGAGATAACTGGATCAGATTGAACTTCTATTATACTATGATATGGTTCTTGAAAAATCCCTATGAGAAGGAATATAAATTGGCTAAGAAAAAGGAGGTTTCCTGTTGGAAATGAATTTAAGAAAAGGGAGGATACCTCCTTTAGAAGAAACGGAACAATCATATTTTAGCCTCACCAAACTCCATGGGATCCCTACTCTCTTTGACTTTGACTGACCGTTGGTTGCATAAGGGACATGCAACAGTTTTGGCCAGTGGGAGATGATGAGTGTCCAAATTAGCATATTTTCAACACTCATCTAAAAAAAATTGAATATTGTCATTATTCAAATTTACCTCACCTATTTATGTACTTTTCATCCATTATTACTATAGGTATGACTAATCTCCATTTTTCCCACTTTTATACTTATTCGCATGCATTGTGTTGTGAGATTGTCATCTCTCATACTAATATTGCTAAACAAGAGAAAATGAGAAATGGTTGCAACTCCTTTGTGTTTTTGTGGCACCAATTGAAACTCCACGATAACTTTTTCCAACTAAAAAAAATTGTTGCAATTCCATGGGCCATGATAGGCAGATTGTTGACTATCTTTCATCTTGTTGTTGCAACTTCTCTACAGCGCTGCAACTCCAGCGTGGTCATTAAAGGGAATGATGCAACTCCCCTAGGATAAATGAAGTTGTTGCAACTCATGCGTGCCTTGACTTTGTGTTGTTGAAAATCCAGGACACTGCGACATATCGACAATAAGTGCTCTAGTTGTACGAACAACATAGGTTTATTATAATGGAAGGCAATGGAGCTAAGTGGGTGACTAATCAGGAAGGACAACTCAGTTTCCAACGATGCCCATGTGATATGAGTTAGCATTTATTCAAATCATACCATATTATAAATATATTGGTGTAATAGGACAAGTCGCCTTATTCACTCAAGCTGGTCGTCCAACCTTTCACTCAGTTTAGACATTAACATTTGTTATAAATACTTGGCTTCCTTTGAACCCCGGAAAGGAGGAGAACAGAGGAAATTATTGTTGACTATTTTACAATTCATTGTTTGTTATAATATAAATATTCCTATGTTCTATTTACTTAATTTTTATCTTATGATCACGTGGTTGAATATTTTACATTCCCTTGTCTAGCGATATATGGCCCCCTTCTTAGCTTGGTATTTCTATGTAGCATTAGAAGGTAGCTTAGTATTTACAATTCTGGTTAAATTACAAATATTTTACATTGTTGTTATTCCTTTGAGATATGTTTTATTGTAGCTCTGTTAATTTCCTTCTTCTTCAATTTCGATATTTGTTAATGATTTAATCACATTACTTACTTGTTGCTGCAACTCCAGGTTACAAAATTATAGGCACTAATTCCAAGGCTAACTATTGGCTAACAAACCTACATGTTTTTGGATAATCTAGTTGTTGTTGCAACACAAATTTACATGTTTTTTGACAATCTAGTTGTTGTTGCAACTCACCTGTAACTAAATTTTACTTTGTTTTCAGTAATATCTTACGATTGAGAATTGTGTCATGTTTGAATATGGTTTCTGGGTTATCCTAGGTGTTTTATATTAAGAGATAATCCCTCAGTTGTAAAACAAACTAGTGCTTAAGACATTTTGAAAGTGTGTCATAGAAATGATTTTATCATGAGGTCTTTGTTCTATCCCTCTGGAGACTAGTTTTCTAAAACCCTTAATGATCTGGAATAATAAAATATTTCATAATTCCATTCGCTGCTGATATCTTAATGAAAAGAGGAACTACAGGGGAAACTCAAAGTAATATGCTGAAAACACAGAATCTACCACTTTTAAGTTTGAGAGGAAATTCATGGAGAGAGATGAAACTCAACATAATTTGTTGTAAACACGGAATCTATTACTTTAAATCTTCATCAAGAGGTTGTGAAGAGAGGGGAAACTCAAAATAATATGTTATAAACACATAATCTATTACTTTTAAGTTTCAGAGAGAATTTGTGAAGAGAGAATAGATGAAGTGAAGGAGCGCAAATTAAGGTTATTTAACTCTTACTCACAGATGTAATTAAGAGACCAGCTGCTACATTACTTCACTTCATTCAAATAAGAAGGGACACAAAATGGCATAAGAAACACGAATCACCATCAACATTTGTAGGAAACTTACTTCTTCTTTCATTTACCCATCAAGAAAATAAGTACCAAATGTAATCCTCAAGAGGTCTGGAACTCAGAACCCCCACTTCACTCTTTCTCTCTTCCTTAAATACAAACAAAAGTAGTTTTTAACTGCTCGAGCTTCTTGAAACTCCTAAACTGCCTAAACTGTTAAACTACTTATTACATTGCAATCGAGAACACCATTATAGCTTCAATATTAACAAAGAAAACAAAATACACTTGGAATATAATCCTTTTGTTGAGTCTGATTTGTTGCTGATGTGTCTCCTTCTGTTTCGGCTGTGATTTCCTAACAGTACGCATAAACACATCTCCACCCGACTCTTCCCATACTTTTGTGTTTCAAACACTGTCATATGCTACCCGACTATCCCTCTTCTGCGCGTGACAAAGAAACTACTTATTACATTGCAATCGAGAGCACCATTGTAGCTTCAATCTTAACAAAGAAAACAAAATACACTTGGAATATAATCCTTTTGTTGAGTCTGATTTGTTTCTGATGTGTCTCCTTCTGTTCCAGCTGTGATTTCCTAACAGTCTGCATAAACGCATCTCCACCCGACTCTGCCCATACTTTTGCATTTTGAACACTGTCATCATGTCATCTTCTCCTTTGCTCTGCATCGGGTCACTTACCCGAGTCTCTCTACCATGTTTTGCCTATTTCTTCATAAAATGGCGTACAAACCTCATAATCCCAGACTTGAAATCCTTTAGATTTCATCTTGGAACCACATCACATCCATGCCGACATCACACTTCGCATTTTGTTGTCTTTAACTTTTCCTTAGAATTTATCTTTTAAAAATTGTGATGTGCACTATGCAATCGGGTCCCACCTGGCATCACACATCACACTTCAGCAACTTTATCACTTACCTCCCATAGTTATCCTTTAAAACTTGCAATTTGCGATTTGCGATTGGGCCCCACCGCATCGCACGTTGCACTTTGGCGATTATAACACTTACCATTTGCACTTAAATTTTAAAACTTGCGATGTGTGGTATGCGAGCCAGGGCCACGTCACTGCCACATCATCTGCCATGTCACCTTACCATGTCATCATATATCAACTGTGATCTGTGGGTTCGGGGCCATGTCATCTTCCACATCACCTTGCCACATCATCGCATATCGCACTTTGGCGAATTTAACATTTACCTCCGCACTTATTATTTAAAAATTGTGATTTTAGATTTGCGATCAGGCCCCACCGCATCGTATATCACACTTTTGTGATTTCAAAATTTACCTCCCACGCCTATCCTTTGAAACTTGCGATTTTCGATTGCAATTTAATCTCCATCGTCCATCTCTTCGCTTCAATTCTGCGCTTTGATCCTAACCGTCTATTTTCCACCTTTGCGCCTCCTACTAAACTCTTAAGTTTTTAAGGGAAATGAGCCATTTCTTCACCTTCGGGAAAATTTTTTTTTTGCTCCACGGTGTAACCCTCCTGAGCTTATCCGGTGTTCTGTCACGCTAGCCCCTCCTAAGCTTGTGAATGAGCCCAACTCAACCCTGTTAGGTGTGCAATGTTCTAAACGTTCCCATCGTTCCATCTCTTGAACTGTTCTGCACGTGAATGAGCCCGACTTGACCCATTCTACATTCTTTTCTCTTTGCTGCTCCTCTGGCTTATATTACACCTCAAATTTTGATGCTTCCTTGATTTTGGTTCTGGTGCACATGTGATGACGAATCCTCATTGAGCTTGTGGTTATCCTTTCCAGTAGATTAGAGGTCTTCTTGGAATTTTAACAACTATTCCTCAATAACCTGGAATTTCTCAGAACCTCTCTTGACTTTTAGCTAAGTTAAATTAGGCTACAACATCTGACTCCAATTGGGGACAGCATTTTGGTATCAAAGTGTTGAGAAATCGTAGATTAGTAGCCTTTATTGGGAATGGAGTCAAGGAGCACTTATAGATCAGTAGCCTTTATTGGGCATGGAGTCAAAGAGCACTTGTAGATCAATAGATTTTATTGGTCATGGATCCAATCCCAAATGGGAGATGATCCAGTATGAAAACCTCCAAAAACCTGCTACACTTTGGACTCCTTCCTTTATTCTTAAACTGAAAATACCGAAATGAAAATACTACAAATAAAAATGCTTAGATTCTGAGCTTATTTATGCACAACTCCTACATATGTATTCATGTCTGAACTCAATCAGATGAAGTCAACCTTCCAATGGCACCAATCCAACATCTGCATGTTAGGCCTAATGCCTCCATATTGTTGAAATTTGAAGATCGTAATAGGGAGATACCATGAAAGTTTTCCAGATACCAAGCTTTGCGCATACCTTTGCATAGATGTTGGTGCTGACAAAAGAAGTTTCCATATAGTCTGCTACTTGATCATAGAACTGATGAGACCAATTTTCTGTTGCCTCCTTTTCTTGAACATTTTGCTGATGTAGACTTCTTTGAACGGGGCAGCTTCCTTCAATGTTTAACTCCCAGAATTGAGGTTGTATACGAGAAGATTGATTTTTGTTTTCTGTTGATAACCATTTAGGCTGGAAAGATAAATCCAATTTTTGTTCCTCATCATGTTGATGTTCTTCGTATAATGCCAACTCTTGACAAAAATCTTCGTCCTCCTGCAAACACACCTGAGAAGCTTCACTAGTTTTTTCTCTATTCACAAAATCATTAAAATTATGAAAATTGTAATGATCTTCCAGGCTTTCAGTGTGTATTTCAGTTGTTGCAATGAATTTTGGACCAAAATCTTAGGAATTCTTGAATTTTTGTGTTTCAGAAATACAGGAATCCCCTGACCCCTTTTGAAAACCCTTATTCATATCTAAATTTGCATTCTCTTGTAAAGAAATTCCAATGTTTTCTTGACATGCCCTCTTATCTTCAACAAAACTTGTTCTTTCAACATGACAAGAGAAATTTCTTCAAGCCCACACATTATCTTCGATTTCCTGTGCATAAAGAAACATCAGCTCTAGAGTGCAAGGCTTTGTATCCTTGAGATAAAAATCCAAGACAACAGAAAGAGCGCTCAAATAGTAAACCATAGTTGAAGCTTCAGGAGGCCGAATCTCTTTTGGCATGCTGAAAAAATTATTTGAAACCTCCTATTAAACTCGGTGATTGATTCATTGCTCTACCTCTTAATAGAATATAATTCCAAAAGGTTTTTTTTCATATGACTTACGCTCACCCCAATACCTAATAAATATATCTTGAAAACCTTGCCAAGAACTAATTGAACTTGCTTCCAAACACTGGAACCATTGTTGAGCACCCTTCTTTAATGAATGAAAAAACATCTTTAAAGCCACGTCTTCATAAACAACTTGAAATTTGTCCAAAAAGTACTCAAATTCCAAGATATGTTGTTCAGCTGAAATATCTTCCTCCTCTCCAAAAAACTTGGCAAAAAATTGAATCCTTTTGAAGGATATTGATGGAGGATTGTGGGCAGCACCAAGGGTTTGAAAATCACCTTGGTTCCAAGCCGGAAAGAAGCGGATTGCTTATGAGGTAGAATTTTATCACCCAAAGATGATGAATCATCACCTTTATGCCTAGACTATGACATATTACTTTCAGGAATAGTAATGCAACAGTCATCTCTCCTTTCATATTTAGGAGATAAAGTTGTGTCAAGATCAATAATAATATCGGAAGAAAAGTCTTCTTTCTTCAATAAATAATGTACATTTTGGGGCTTATAATATTCTGAGAAAATAAAGCAGGAAACAATCTTCTTAATATGTAAGGGAAAATAGACCACTAAACTGATAGTGAAAAATAAAATTTCCTTTAAAAGATTCAAACTCTAATATCGGTATTTTCCACGGTGCTTTCTCATTTTCTTGCCCGCATAATTCCTCATCTAATGAAACCTTCATCAGTGGAGTCGCCATGTGAATCATAAACAACCAAATTTGTATCTAAATCTTGTTCACCATCAAGAAATAGATTTCAATACCCAGGGAAAAATAACTTTTTTGCCTTTGTCCCCGAAAACAGCGCCAAAAAATGTTGTATCTTAAGAGACAATCCCTCGGTTGTAAAAGGAACCAGTGGTTAAGACATTTTTAAAGTGTGTCACAGAAATTATTTTATCATGAGGTCTTTTTTCTATCCATCTGGAACTAGTTTTCTAAAACCCTTAATGATCTGGAATAATAAAAGATTTCATAATGCCATTCACTACTGATATATAAATGAAAAGAAGAACTGCAGGGGAAACTCAAAGTAATATGTTGAAAACAAGGAATCTACCACTTTTAAGTTTCAGAGGAAATTCATGGAGAGAGATGAAACTCGAAATAATATGTTGTAAACACATAATCTATTACTTTAAAGCTTCATCGAGAGTTTTTGAAGAGAGGGGAAACTCAAAATAATATATTGTAAACACAGAATCTATTACTTTTAAGTTTTAGAGAGAATTTTTGAAGGGATAATAGATGAAGTGAAGGAGCACAAATTAAGGTTATTTAACTCTTACTCATAGATGTAATTAAGAGACCGCATGCTACATTACTTCACTTCATTCAAAGAAGAAGGGACACAAAATGGCACAAGAAACATGATTCACCATCAACAGTTACAGGGAAATTACTACTTCTTTCATTTACCCATCAAGAAAATAATTACCAAATGTAATCCTCAAGAGGTCCAGAACTCAGAACCCTTGTTTCACTCTTTCTCTCTTCCTTAAATACAAATAAAAGTAGTTTGTAATTGCTTAAGCTTCTTGAAAACCCTAAACTTCCTAAATTGTTAAACTACTTATTACATTGCAATCGAGGACACAATTGTAGCTTCAATCTTAACAAAGAAAACAAAATACACTTGGAATATAATCCTTTTGATGAGTCTGATTTGTTGTTGATGTGTATCCTTCCGTTCCAGTTGTGATGTGCTAACAGTCTGCATAAACGCATCTCCACCCGACTCTACCCATACTTTTACGTTTCAAACACTATCATCATGTCACCTGCTACCTGACTCTACCTCTTTTTCACGTGCTTGTGGTGTTTAGTCTTCTCTTCTCCTTTGCTCTGCTTCAGGTCACTTAGCCAAGTCTCTCTGCCATGTTTTTCCTATTTCTTCATAAAATGGTGCACAAACCTCAAAATCCTAGACTTGAAAACCTTTAGCTTTCATCTTGGAACCACATCGCATCTGTGCCGATATCGCACTTTGCATTTTGTTGTCTTCAAATTTTCCTTAGCACTTATCTTTTAAAACTTGTGATGTGCGTTATGCGATCGGGTCCCACCCGACATCGCGCATCGCACTTCAGCGACTTTATCACTTATCTCCTACAGTTATCCTTTAAAACTTGCAATTTTTTATTTGCGATCGGGCTCCACTGCATCACACATCGCACTTCGGTGATTATAACACTTACCCTTTGCACTTAACTTTTAAAACTTGCAATGTGCAGTATGCGGGCCAAGGCCATGTCACTGCCACGTCATCTGTCATGTTATCTGGCCACGTCATCATAAATCAACTGTGATATGTGGGGTTGAGGCCACGTCATCTACCATGTCACCTTGCCATGTCATCGCATATCGCACTTCGGCAAATTTAACATTTACCTCTGCACTTATTCTTTAAAACTTGTGATTTGCGATTTGCGATCGAGCCCCACCACATTGCGTATCGCACTTCGGCGATTTCAACATTTACCTCCCTCGCTTATCCTTTGAAACTTGTGATTTGCGATTTGTGATTTAATCTCCGTCGTCTATCTCTCTGCTTCAATTCTGTGCTTTGATCCTGACCGTCTATTTTCCCCTTTGCGCCTCCTGCAAAACTCTTAATTTTTTAAGGGAAATGTGCCATTTCTTCGCCTTTGAGAAATTAGTTTTTTTTCTCCACGATGTAACCCTCCTGAGATTATCTAGTGTTCTTCCGCCCTAGCCCCTCCTAAGCTTGCAAATGAGCCTGACTCGACCCTGCCCGGTGTGCAATGTTCTGAACGTGCCCATCAGTCCAACTCTTGAACTGTTCTACACGTGAATGAGCCCGACTTGACCCCTTCTGCATGTTTTTCTCTTTGTTGCTCCTCTGGCTTATATTACACATCAAATTTTTTTGCTTTCTTGATTTTGGTTCTGGTGCACATGTGATGATGAATCCTCGTTGAGCTTTTGGTAATCCTTTCGAGTATATTACAGGTCTTCTTGAAATTTTAACAATTGTTACTCAATAACCTGGAATTTCTCATAACCTCTCTTGACTTTTAGCTGAGTCGAATTAGGCTACAACACTAGGCATGTGACATTTCATATTGGTTACATCAAACCAATAATATCATTATCCTGGAACAGGTTAGTTTTAGTAATTAACATGCTTTCTTTTCTACAAGTGTGATTTACTTTTCCTGCAAGTGTGCTTTATTTCATGTAAGTGTGGTGTGTTTCGCTAGATCAGTGACCTATGAAATCATCTCTATCTTGTATTGTTACAACCATCATATTACTACAACTTCATGACACATAACAATTTTCACTAGCATAGATTGTGCATGACAGTTTGCAAGTTCTAGATGGACCTCAAATTGGAAATTTAAATGCATAATTGATTAATATCTCATTAAGATAATTAGAAGTAACTATAATTTTTGTCACTCAGCTACGAAGAGGAGAAACTATGGGGATAGACCACACCCTTTTTGGACAGGTCCCTCGAAGGAAGAATTAGATTCATCAATTAACACTAAAGTGATACATCCCCCAAACCATTTGACAATTCTCCAAGAAAATTCAATATCTAGTAGCATCAAGTGCATGAAAGTCTAGGAAAACCAATCAAAGGCCTTTGAAAAATCAGTTTTAATCATGAGGGAAGGGATAGAATGTGTTTTTATATTGTGCTTCATGGATAGAATGTGTATCTATACTATGACATAACATTATACAGAGACGGATATCAAGAACACCTAAGAGCAAGAATTTCCCCAACGAAAATATAAACCAAACCCAAATTGTGAATTGAAATTGTAAATTTAACAACAAACCCATGCTGCCACTGAAAATTTTGTATAAAACAAAAAAATACATAGAGATATAGGGCCTAGCACTTCCAACTCTAAAATCTTCTGAAACAAGGAAACACCAATAACCATAAACACCCACCAACATAATAGAAATTTATTTATAGACTTGAGAATTAAAAATACAAATAGACTACATTAAGAATGTTGAGCTAGGCCTGACTCTAAAAACATTCGAAACAGAGTAACACTATTAACCATAAGCACCCTCCACTGTAACAAATAATTAGTCACAAACTCAAGAATTAAAAGGAAAAGTAGACTACATTAAGAGCATTGAACCCATTCAAAAGAAATTGGTTAATGAGACTCACCATCATATAACGGAAGACCCAATTCCATTCAAAATGAAAGGCCCATCAAAACCATTGTTGCATACATGGAATATAATAGTATGTTACCACGAAGAAAAAAAAATGGAGGGAAAGGAAAAATCCTTGCCTCCTTCCGCACAAAGAATGTACATTGGCCAATGTCTCATGCTTGAACAATTAAAGCCCAAAATTTCCCACATATCGAACCCTGCCATCTTAATTGTCCATTACCATGTCACTACTCTGAAGGGACAAGTGTGAGTCAAGCACACATCACAATGTAGTGGTTAAATGTTGAGAGACACCCCAATTTGGGAAATTTATTTTAAATTGTTAATTATGGTGTATTCAATTTATTCTTTTTCTTTGAGGTAGATATATTTATTTGTTGTCGTTATTTATTATTATTATTATTTGTAATTATTGTTTTTTTTATTTTTATTTTTTGAATTTTAAATTTATTATTTTTACAGGGAGAACGGTGGCAAAGAAATATTTTCTTAATATAGTGATTGACAAAGTGTTTATATTTGAAAAAAATGTAATTTTTTATTTTTTGGTTCACGTTTGACAAAAAATGGATTATTTTTTTTTGTTGTTATTGTTTTACTATGGTGAATCGTAAATTCATTGAAGTAATCTGAGTGAGGCCCAAGATCAAACCTAGCAGTTGCCACTATAACACCAAGAGTATATTCAACAACCTGTAAGCCAAATATACTAGAAATTTATTAAAATTGGATTTTTAATACCAAAGCATCCATCACTTTCAAAGAAACTATCCGCCATGTTTTAAGGGCAATCAAAATCTCCCCTCTCCTATGTTCGTTTTTCTTTCTTATTTTTAATTTATGTGAAATATTGACATTATTCTCCTCATGGGGGAGAACATGAGCAAGGAGACATTTTCTTAAAATAGTGATTGGAAAAAATGCTCATATTTGACAAAAATTGGAATTTTAATACCAAATAATCCATCACTTGCAAGGAAACTATCCACCATGTTTTTAGGGCATTCCAAATCTCCCCTTCCCCAACTGTAGAATATTCATATCAATTGCTTCTTCTTTTAATTTTAGAATCTAATGCAACCCAATCTTTTAAACATGGGCTATCCACTTCATTACTTGTAGAACTTATCTTCTTTTATAGTAAAATAGCTACGAATCTATTGATATTATACAAAAAACGGTACATATTTATAGCTTGAGGCCATAATTATGGGAAGTCTAACCTTTGAATACAAATATAATTATTCATACTATAACCTATTTTCCTTGCAAGGAATAGAGTAAAATAATAGACATATAACTATCGAACAGATCTTTACTGTGTCCACTAACATGTGATGTAACCACTTTAAGATACTAAAAAATAACTAATATAATATAAGGACTTGGAATTGTTGCTTCTCATTCTCATTCTTTGAGGCTAAGTCCACATAAATGTATAATTAAAGAGTGGTTTTAGTTGCCCAATCATTAGTTCTATTGTCTACCCTTCCTCATTTAGCTCCTCAACCACAACTTTGATTCCTTTCATAGATTTCACCAATGCTTCATATTTTTTGTCAATGAAGTTCAATTTATCTAAAATTTCCTAATGTTGGTCCCTTTATGTCCTACAAATTGAGCAATGAAAGACTTGTAGTGCAAATAAAGCTCCAAGAGATTTAAATATTTGGTGTCTTAGCTTATGGAATAACTTATATTTGGAATATAATTTGAAAATTTTGCATCCACCTTATCTATAGAGGTGTCCCATCCTCTTGAACGAAGTTCTCAATTCTTTCCTTTTTTCTCTTAACTAGAGTTGAAAATCTCTAGTGGCATATATTCTGCTACCATAGCTTCCATTTGAACCCTAGTTCTCTTATAATTTTTCCTTTGCTCTCTTGAATTCATACAATCCCAGGGTTTGCCCACCTCACTCCTTTTCTCCTCCCAATGTCCTCAATTTCCATTACTTCTTCTTTTTTGTCCTCTATCTTTGATATGTAATCCCCTTTAATAGAGTTATCCTATTATTGTTAAATCCTATCCTTTACTAGCAATCAAAATGGAAACTCTCGAACTACAGGAAAATTTTTAAGAAACCCTCCAAATTTTATATGTACAATAAATGGGTGAATCACCATGGTACATAGGAAAATGTATAGACTATTTTATCAATAATATAATATGCATATGTAATTTTTTGGCAAATCTTTCATTGAATTATAAAATATTTTTAAACCTTGGTGAATCTTTCACCAAATTAGAAAACACTATAAAGTCTTGGTAAATATTTCACAAAATTAGAAAACCTTATAAAATCTTGGTTAATCCTTCATAATATATACAACCATATATAATAAGACAAAAAAAAATCATTAAAATACAATATAGTCGTTTTGATGTTTACGAAATAAACATCATGGAATATGTTTTTTTAGGTTCTTATTATACACACTTGCAAATATATATTTGTGTTTCTATCATTTTTTACCACAAAGGTCTTATTATCCTGCAAAGGGAAACTAGTTGGAGAGGCACCCCCAAAGGCATGTGATGTTGAATTGAAAAGGTTATTTTTCTCAAGCTAGGTATTGACACCTCCATATAGCTCACTCATATTTTTTGTAATTCATAATATATAGGATTCACATGACAATAAGGTCTAAGAATAATTTTCTCAAATTATTTTGCTTTCTTATACATTGCTTCTCTAACAACTAGATACTTCTCCAATTCCTTGGCTTAAAATACACCAACAACTTTAGGACTTGGTGCTTCATAACCATTTGTGGGTATTTCACCTCCTTCTTGGCTCATAAATATTGTAGTATTTGTTTTACTTTATTGTATAGTTCACAACTCTAATGATATTCAATTGGAAAATTGTTCCTAAAAATTGCACAAAATGTAAAGCAACATTGACTAGAATATAAATCGGCATTGAAACTTAATTTCCTACATGGTAAACAAAATGTAATAACACAAACTCATTAAAAAGCCACAAATGATGAGTTCTAAAATATAACACATAAATTTAACAATAGTTTTTACATCTTCATTACTGGGTAGAATATGTCACGAAATAATTATCATCTAGATATTTTTCACTTCAAGAATGATAATGCACTAAACATATTATCATCCTCCATTGAATACATATGATGATCTTTTAGTATTGGCATCAAAACTATAATTGCATTAGAGGAATTCCAATCTCATGATAATGGGTCTCCTACAATGAACACATAGTAACCTAGTGCATAGACCATTTTTCTCTTCTCAACTAAGTAGCGATCATTTCCTTTTCTTACTAACCAAGAAGCATTTTCAAATAAAATATAAAATAAACATAGTAGATTCTAAAATGTGAAGAGTCTTTATTCATGCCATGAAATTAAACGAAATAAAAAATATTTCCTTGAGCCATCAAATATATAAATAAAATAATAATTATTATGGAAAATGCATTAAATGTCCAAAAAAAATTGAAGTCATATATTAATCTTAATAACATGCATTTCTTAAATAAACATGAAAAAAAAAGATAAACAAAAGGCTTTTTAACTCAACAAAAGGTTCAATTAAACATCAAATGAGACCTAGAAGCATTCAAGGGATTATCATAATTGTTAACCAAAATAAACCCCACAATTTCAAACTTCAAAAAGTGCTCCAAATGCAACAAACAAACAAACCATTAAGATTTTCCAATATATCGGAGCTAGAAAATAAAAACCTTCATCTACTTGAATGAGCATGTTCTTGCTTAGTTCAAGCCCTATTAAATCATTTATTTGTCCTTTAATACAAGGACATTGTCTATGTGAAGATATAGGACCTCACATTATGAAATTATAGCTTCATTTCCTATCATTGACAGAAAATAATTAAATTAATAGTTAAGCATCAAGACATCAATCTTAAAATAACTTGCATCAAGGAAATGTGGCTCCAATTTCATAATGAAACATAAAAACTATAGAATTTTCAACGTCAAGTTGGCATATGGTAATCTTGTTATGATAAATAATTTCAAACCTATACCAAAAATAGAGGAACAATGAATCGAATCAAATAAGAAGAAACACAATATTTCTGCTATTCCATTCACTATTTCTTGCACCAACAATGGAACACGTAGACAAAAATTAGTGTCTGCTTGACCTTCATATATATTGGACTAGAAAAAATGTTGCAATATATCAATTTCCGAGTTCTTGTATTGGTCGTCATTTTTTTTATTCCGAACACAATCTTCTTTGGATGGACTATAATTTGGAGCCTCCAAAGCATTATGTTCCATATCATGTTCATTGGAGAATTTTGTTATATTGTTTTCACCCCTTCTATAATAATTTGATTGCCAAGGAGTTGGTGATATTTCACATGGAAAATTGTTCATGTCATAATTTCTTATATATGTATCAATATGTTTATGAAGCGTATTCCTAACCTTTGACTTCAAAAATGATAGTGCATTGAAATCCTCTCATCCTCCACTGATTCCAACATTATGGTTTGACCCAAATCTACTAATTTCAAATATTTTGGTATATTTTCTTGTAAGTATTGTCGGGCACCTAAAATTTTCCATAATCTTGTTGTTGCACCATATTCTATAGGTTTCTCCAAAACATGAAATTTCTTTCACATTGTTTCAGCAAAGTGTGTGCCTTCTTGAAACAATTTTAATGGATCTAAAATACCTTGAGTCTGTTCTTCATGTATTTCGGCCTTATGGAAAAAGTAGTGCAGCATTTTTTTTTTTTAAATTTAACGACAAATTCATCTTTTAAAATGTTTTGACATTGTTGATTATTCCAATATTGAGGATACACCATAACATGGCCTCCAATAATTCATCTCAAGGAAATCATTTTCTTATCTCTGATCCTAGTGATTGTGGAATTTATGTCAAGTTGTGTCTTACTGAAATGACAACATTACTGAATAGACCTCTTGACATTAGGAAATATTTGGTGATATGTCTTGTCTCATCAATATATTGAAATGGAACCATATACCTATGCATTGTCTTACACAAATTCCTTTTTCATCAAACTTCAAAAAAAATGAGTGTTTTACATATTGATGATTATACTAGTCCAATTTGTAAATTATGACCTTAAAAAACTCCATCATTGTATACAAATTATCCAATGAAATGCATGCTAATTTTCTTAAATTTGTGTATTTTGTAATGCATGTTGTGAGACTTTGAGACATTTTTACAAGAATATTCATTTCATCTAGCATAATAATAATTCCACTCAATGTAATAATGTCTTTATGCCAATTAATCGAATGAGAATAACTCAAGGTTTATCTACACATAAATGATGTTCGTACATCACCACTACCAAAAATTGGTACTCACTACATAGCCTTTGAGTTGGCCCATTCAATGAGATCCATCTTGTATTAACATCTTTTAATACCTTGTTTCAATTCGTAACATTGTCAACAAATTTTTCAAACTCTAAAAGTCGTTTAAGACTATGAAAAAAGTATACATAAGCCTCTCATGCAATATCTTCAACTTTTGAGATTAGTTAAAACTTTCTTACTATTTTAAATGCAAGATACATTCATTATATTCAGATCCAGGGAAAAATATTTGTGTATATTTGTTTTATGTTCTCGCCATTATTTTTTTTTTTTTCTAAGAATTCATGTGTAAGTAATTTATGTATAGGGTTAAAACCAACATTAGGTATCAGATTTATTTTGGCTTCAAGGGGACGATTTTTCTACTAATGGGTATTTCTCAGGCCTATCGTAAACCCCTGTTCAGTGGGAGATCTGTGGGATTGATTATTGCAGTGAAAGAAGATGGTGAATAGTGGAAAGATAGAGATCGAGAAATTTACTGGTCATTTTTTGAGTTGTGGAAGCTCAAGATGGAGGATCTGATGGTGGATCGAGATCAGTGGGTTATTGTAGATCTAAGCACGACGCCAATAGGAATGTCGACAGAAGACTAGGAAAATTTATATCGGAAGGTGAAGAGCACAATATGATTGTGTCTCTCATATTAAATATTGTTGAATGTATCATGGGAAGCTATGGTGAAGGATTTGTGGGTTGAGTTAGGGACTTTGTACCAATATAAGTCTCTGGTGAACAAATTTTTCCTGCGGAAAAAGCTGTATAACTTGGGGATGAAGGATGAAGGCTCAGTGAAAAAGAATTTGAACACCTATAATATCGTGGTAGCTAGTTGTTATATATTTATATAAAAAAACAGACGAAGATAAGTGCATTAGTTTATTGTGTTCTCTACCAAATTTGTGGGATAGTCTGGTTGTTGCAATAGGTAGCAATATAACTACCTTGAAGTTTGATGAAATAGTCTCATCCTTATTGTCGAAGCAGATGAGACGAAAAAATATGGAGATCCAGAATGGAGATGCCTTATCTGTACAAGGATGGTCCCAGAACATAAACAAAAATAATTCCTCAAGTGGGAGATCTAAATCTAGAGGGAGATCTAAACATCCAGGAAAACCTATAAAGGTGTGTTGTAAATGCGGAAAGGAAGGGAACTACAAAAAGGATTGTAGATCTAAAGCTTCTAGGAAAGGAAATGGATCGGATGATGCTCCTTCTACATAAGCAAAAACCACCTCAGATGAAGTCGGGGATGTGTACTTGGCTTATTCTTCAAGTACATATGTAGATGATGAGGCATGGTTGATTGACTCAGGTGCAAAATTTCACTTCACTTCACATAGGGAGTGTTTTTGTGAGTATGATAAATATGATGGTGGTGATTTCTTCTTAGCGGATGACAAGAAGGTCAAAATCATCAGGCGCAGAAAATTCAAGCTAAAATTGCAAGGTGGAAGGATTAGAACACTTGTTGGTGTTCTGCATATTCCTTCATTGGCCAAAAATATAATTTACATAAGCAAGATGGATGATGCAGGTGTGAAAATGATGTTTGAGAAAGATACCTACAAGATGGTTCAAGGAGCATTGGTATTGATGTGGGGTGTTCGAATTAGAACTTTGTACAAGCTTCCGGGCAGCATTGTTATTGATGGATGCAACAGTTTTGTGTTCTTGAAAGTGTAGAAAAAAATATAATGGTATCTGGAGAAAATACCATGTTATGGCATCAGAGGCTTGTTCATATTGGAGAGAATGGACTTCAAATACTGCATGGTAATGGTATGGTAGAAGGCATGTCTAATTTCTCTCTAGGTTTTGATTTCTATGAACATTGTGTATATTGGAATCAGAACCAAGTGATTTTCCCCTCTAATGCTAAGAGGGTGAAAGGGATATTATATCTTGTGCACAGTGATGTGTTTGTACCTATGTCAGTTCCATCACTGGTTAATTATGTGTACTGTGTCTCTTTTATAGATGACTGATCAAGGAATACATGGATATATTTCCTCTGGAAGAAATCTGAAGTCTTTGACAGGTTTAAATAATTTAAGGCTCTCGTGGAAAATTAGACAGAAAATAAGATCAAGGTGTTGAGGACAGATAATGGTGGAGAGTCCTCCAAGAAGTAATTTGAAGAGTTTTGTAAGAAGTGTGGTATAGCACAGCAGAATAATACTCCATACACACCTCAGGAAAATGTATTTGCAGAAAGAATGAACAGGATGTTGATGGAAAAGGAAAGAAGCATGTTCAGTATTATCGGGTTAGGACAGGAATTATGGGCAGAGGTATTGGAGACTGCATGTTACCTATTTAATAGATCACCTTCATCGGTGTTGGAGGATAACACTCCACATGAGGTATCTACTAGTAAGAAACCCTCTTTCACATCTAAGGATATTTGGTTGTGATGCATATGTACATGTTCCAAAGGAGAAAAGAACTAAATTGGATAGTAAATCTCAAAGGTTCATATTTATTGAGTATAAGGATGGTTTAAAAGATTATAAGATTTGGAACCCAAAAACAAGGAAGGCTGTGTATAAACGAGATCTGGTGTTTAGAGAGGTGAATATGTTATTAAACATGAAGCCCTACCAAAGGAACCTGAGAAGATAGAGTTTAAGCTAAATGAGGAAGAATAATACTCTACAACATAACACAAATCAGAAGAAAAAGAGCCACAGACTCCAATTTTGACAAGATCGGTTTGAGGGAGAAGGAAGCCATAGAGGTATAGTTCATCTGCTTTTTGTTCAAATTTTTCTTTATCTATTACTGATGATGATACCAAAATTATCATGGAGGCAGTGGATTCAAAGGATGGAAAACCCTGGAAAGAGGCCATGGTTGATGAAATGGCATATTTGGACAAAAATAAGGCTTGGGATCTCGCGGAGTTGTTGGTTGGAAGGAAACCCATTGGAAACAAATGGGTGTTTAAGAAAAATATGAATGCAGAAGGAAAGGTGGAGAAATAAAAATCTCTATTGGTAGAAAAAGGTTATTCCCAGGTGTCGAGAATTGATTTTGGTGATATGTTTTCTCCTATTTCCAAGTTAGCTTATATTATATTATTTTTATCTATTGCTGTTGCTTTTGATTTTGAGGTAGAACAGATGGATGTGAAGACAACATTTCTTCAAGGGGATCTGTAAGAAGAGATCTATATGAAGAAACCAAAAGGATTTGTGGTGAAGGGTAAGAAAGAACTAGTATGCAAGTTAAAAAAGTATGTGTATGGGTTAAAATAGTCGCCAACGATGTCAGAAATTTGATACATATATACGAGGGGTTGGCTTCAAAAGATGCAAAGTAGATCATTATGTGTATTTTAAATTAATTGGTGACCGTGTTATTTAGTTGGTCTTGTATGTGGATTATATGTTGTTGATTGGAACTGACAAAGAAATTATCCAGGATTTGAAGACCCAATTGTCCTCCAAATTTGGCATGAAGGATATTGGTGCTGCAAACTATATTTTAGGCATGGAAATTAAACGAGATCGGGAAAAGAGAATCGCTGGTTAAACCAGAGGAATTATGTTGAGAAAATATTGCAGAGGTTTAATATGCAGGATAGTAAACCAGTGAAGGTTCCTATTCATGTAAGTGTAAAGTTATATGGTTAACAGTGCCCCAAGGCATAAGAAGAGGAAGAGGACATGTCTCGTGTTCCATATGCGAGTGCAATTGGTATCCTGAAGTATGCAATGGTATGTACTAGACCAGACATTGTACATGCAGTGGGAGTATTGAGCAGGTTTATTTCAAAACCAGAGAAGGAGCATTGGAAAGAAGTGAAGCTAGTTTTTCAAGTATTTGTGTGGCACTAATGATTATGGTTTGTGTTACCAAGGAATACCAGGATTGGGAAGATTTTTGGACATTCATGGCTTTTTTGATGTTTCCTGGGCTAGAGATATGGATCAGAGAATATATACAAGTGGGTATGTGTTTAACCTATTTGGAGGATTATTCAGTTAGATTAGCAAGAGAAATTTTGTAGTGGCACTTTCAAATACATGGGTTGAATACATTGTTAGAAAATTAAATATTACATAGCAATGAAACACATAAATTATGTGGAAAACACAAGCACACAAAACACATAAAACCAGAGAGACACATATATACGTGACTCACCCAGTTTGGGCTACGTCCACCCTGAACAGCCGGTCATTCCTTTCTATTATCCAGCAAAATGAAGAGACACAACCTACAACAGATCCGTTGTAATATCCTCTGTTCTCTCTCACAGTCTCCCTCTCTGTTTCTCGCTCCAAGAATACACATACCATACACAGCCACAATACAATACCCTCATACAATCGAGGGGGTGCCTTCTAGGGCAGAAAACCCTAAACTAAACATAACTTCTACCGTCAGATCATCCGCCTAATGAACGGCCCAGATTGACTAGAAATTACTATACTTTTACAAGGCAAGTTTACATATGTTTTTAGCTTCGGGGGCGCTACCCTCGAAACCCCCCGCCAGGGGGGGGTCCATAAAGTCGCAGCCACCCCCCCCGGACCCCCCAGGTAGCGTTTAATTACAGGCGGCATTGCCACCCCATTAAGGTACAGGGTTCCAACGTTGTGATACAAAATAAACAAGATAATAAGGCTCCACACCCAACAATCTCCCACTTGAAGACTAATTGTAGCAACTGCACTGCTGCTTCATTTGCTAGACAATAACTCCTCTTTGGACCTGGTTTTTCCTCATCTTCATTTTCATCCTTGAATACCAATTGAAACTAAGCATAATATTAGTTTCTCCCTAGTTACAACTTTTGTTAGCATATCTATAGGATTCTGGCTAGTGTGTATCTTTTCCAGCTTCAACTGTCCATCTTCCAATACTGACCTTATGAAATGGTACTTGAGTTGTATGTGTTTAGTCCTGGAATGAAATTATGAGTTCTTTGCAATATGAATGGTACTTTGGCTATCACTGTATAACGTGCCCATATCATGCTTCTTACCCAATTCATCCATAAACCTTTGTAACCAAATCATTTCTTTACTGGCCTCTGTAGCAGCAACATACTCTACTTCTATTGTTGAAAGTGCAACAACACTTTGGATTTTTGAAACCCAACTGACAGTTGTTCCACCTACAGTAAATACATATCCTGTAGTGCTTCTCATGTTATCTCTGTCACCTGCCATATCTGCATCAACATATCTCTGTAGAGCAATGTTTGAACCACCAAAGCATAATGCTTGATTTGTGGTACCTCTCAAATATCTGAGAATCCATTTCACTGCCATCCAATGTTCTTTTCCTCGATTGTTCATGTACCTTCTTACAACTCCCATTACATGTGCAATATCAGGCCTTGTGCAGACCATTGCATACATTAAGCTTCCAACTGTTGATGCATATGGAACTTTAGACATATAATTCATTTCTTCTTGGGTCTTGGGGCACATCTCCTTACTAAGTTTGAAATGGCTAGCAAAAGGTGTACTAACTGGTTTTTCATTCTGCATATTAAATATTTTCAACACCTTTTGTATGTACTCATTCTGAGACAGTGTTAATTTGCGATTTTTCCTGTCTCTAGATACCAAGGATTTGTTTTGCAGCTCCCAAATCCTTCATTGCAAATGAATTTTCCAATTTTATTTTGAGCACATTTATTTCCTACATGTTAGACCCTACAACAAGCATGCCATCTACATACAATAACAATATAATATATTTGCCATCATTTTTCCTTTTCAGATAAACACAATGATTAGAGTGACATCTAGTATAACCTTGTTTAGACATAAACTTGTCAAATTTTAGATACCATTGCCTTGGAGCCTGTTTTAAGCCATACAAGCTCTTCTTTAGCCTGCACACTAATTTTTATTTCCCTTTGAACTCATATCCTTCTGGTTGCTCCAGATAGATCTCTTCCTCCAAATCTCCATGGAGAAATGTTGTCTTTACATCTAATTGTTCAAGATGTAAATCTTCTGCTACTACAAGACTTAAAATAGTTCTGATTGAAGTCATCTTAACAATGGGAGAAAATATTTCATCAAAATAAATACCTTTCTTTTGTGCAAACCCCTTCACCACAAGTCTAGCTTTGTACCTCTGTTTTCCTCCATCGTCTTCCTTCAGCCTGTAAACCCATTTATTCTGCAATGTAGTTTTTCCTGCAAGCAACCTGACTAAGTCCCAAGTCTGGTTATGCATTAAGGAGTCCATCTCTTCTTCCATGGCTAGCTCCCACTTCTTCCTGCTTTCAACCTGCATTGCTTCTTCATAACATTCAAGTTCACCAGAATCAGTCAACAATAAATAATATAATGAAGGACAGTATCGTTCAGGGGGTCTACTTATCCCAGTAGATCTTCTAACACCACTTTCAAGTGTTTGAGGTGCCTGTTGCTGTTGTGGTGGTTGTTGTTGTTGTTGCTCTTGATTATTATTATTTTCAGGCACCTTTACCTTTTCTATGATCTCATCAAGAACTGTGTATTATTTGTTTTCTTTTCTGTTTCTTTTCACATAGCTTGATTCTTATACAATACCTTTTCATTGAATATTACATCTTTGCTCCTAATGATTTTGTGATTTTCATAATCATATAAGCGATAACCAAAATCATTAACACCATATCCAATAAAGATACATTTATTTGATTTTTCCTCAAGATTGGTTCTGTTTTCTTTATTAATATGGACAAAGGCCTCACAACCAAAATGCTTTAAAAAAGAGTAGTTTATCTTTTTACCTATCCATGCTTCCTCTGGAATACCACCATCCAAGGAACTTGAAGGCCCTATATTTATTAAATAAACAACAATATCTATAGCATCTGCCCAAAATTGTAAAGGCAATCTTGCATGCAATCTCATGCACCTTTCACACTCCATGATTGTTCTGTTCATCCTTTCAGACACACCATTTTCTTGTGGTGTTCTTGAAACTGTCTTCTCTCTGCGAATTCCATGCTCTAAACAGTAGCTATCAAAATCTTTGCTGCAATATTCACCTCCATTTTCTGATCTGAGACACTTCAACTTCCTTCCTATCTCAATCTCAACCAAATATTTCCATTTCTTGAAAGTATCAAATACATCAGATTTATTCTGAATACAATAAATCCAAGTTTTTCTAGTTGCATCATCAATAAAAGTAACATAATAACGAGAGCCACTGAGAGATGATACACGAGCGAGGTCCCCATACATACGTATGCACAAGCTCTAATTTTTAAACTCTTCTTTTCTTTCCCAACTCTAAGAAATCTGACTCTCTTTTGTTTTCCATAAATGCAATTCTCACAAAAATCCAAATCAACATTCTTCAAACCTGGCAGCAAATTTCTTGAGTGAAGAATTTTCATCCCCTTCTCACTCATGTGTCCGAGCCTATGATATCATAATGCTGAATCTGCTCCTTTGTAAGTTAAAGCATTAATAGAGTTAGAAATACCATTGCATAAATACAATGTGCCAACCTTTTCACCTTTTTCTATTACCAGCGCTCCTTTGGTGAACTTCCAAGTTTTATCTGTGAAAGTTGTCACACAACCTTCACTACCTAACTGCCCTATTGAAATAAGATTTTTCTTCAGATTTGGAACATGCCTTACCTCTTTTAGTAGACATTAGTTTCCATTCTGTTGTTTTACAAGAACTTTACCCATTCCAACAATTTTATAGGGTTTATCATCACCCAAAATAACTTGTCCAAAATCTCCTTGAACATAGTCATGAAAATATTTCTTATCAGGTGTGGCATGGAATGAGGCCCCTGAATCTACAACCCATGAATCAGTAACATTTTCTAAAGAAAGAATCAAAGCATCTTGTAACACATCACCTGTCACATTTTCTTCATGATTGTTTTCTTGATGTGTGTCTCCTTCTTTTCCCTTCTGAGATCTATAGTCTTTCTTTAGGTGTCCTTTATTTCCACATTTCCAACACACTATCCCTGATATAGACTTGGATCTGCCTTTCCTTGATTTAATGTGATATCCCGAGCTCTTTCCTCTTTCCATTCTTCTTCCCCTAGACTTTGCACTCAAAGCATTACCCGATGTCTCACTGGAGCTTTTATGTCGCATTTCCTCACTAAGGATAGCACCGACAACATCATCAAACTTTAAAGTACTAGATCCAGAGACAGAGTTACTAATGGCCATAACTAAACCATTCCAGCTTTCTAGCAATGAGCACAAAAATAACAAAGCTCTAACTTCATCATCAAATTTTACCCCTACAGAAATTAACTGACTTATAACTGTATTAAAATCATTTAAATGGTCTGCAACAGATCCACCTTCTGACATCTTCATATGAAATAAAAGTTTCATAAGAAATTCCTTGTTTGAGGTCGAGGGTTTTTCATATAGTTTCGCCAACACCTTAATCAAACCCTTTGTTGTTGTTTCCTTCAAAATGTTGAAGGCCTCACAGAGCGCCACGAGCACAATATCTTGTTCCAAGTGCCTTTATTTTGAGAATATCCATTACTGCGTCTGTCATAGGTTGTCCAGTTCTTTGTTTTTCCGCTCAATGGTAAGGTATAGATCTTTCTAATATAGATAATCTTCCATCTGCATCTTCCACAGCGGGAAGTTTTGGCCATTAAATTTCTCAACCCTAAATTTACCATCTTCTACCAGTGCTATCACTCGAACTAGGAAACCCTTCTTTCCTACGATTTTATCAGGAAATAGGCCTTCGGCTCTGATACCAGTTATTAGAAAATAAAATATTACAGAGCAATGAAACACATAAAATATGCGGAAAACACAAGCACACAAAACACATAAAACCAGAGGGACACAGATATATGTGGTTCACCCAGTTTGGGCTACGTCCACCTCAAACAGCCAGTCCTTCCTTTCTATTATCTAGCAAAATGAAGAGACACAACCTACAGTAGATCCGTTGTAATATCCTATGTTCTCTCTCAAAGTCTCCCTCTGTTGTTTCTCGCTCCGAGAATACACATGCCATACACAGCCGCAATACAATACCCTCATACAAGCGAGGGGGTGCCTTCTAGGGAAAAATGCCCTAAACTAAACATAACTTCTACCATCAAATCATCTGCCTAATGAACGGCCCAGATTGACTAGAAATTACTATACTTTTACAAGGCAATTTTACTTTCGTTTTGCTTGGGCATGCCCCTCCACAAAACCCCCCGCGAGGGGGGGCTCCTAAGTCTTGACCACCCCCACGGACCCCTAGGAAGCGTTTAATTATGGGCGGCGTTGCCGCCCCATTAAGGTATAGGGGTCCAATGCTGTGATACAAAATAAACAAGATAATCAGGCTCCACACCCAACATACATGGAAGCCACTCATGCAAGAAAGCGATAAGCTTGGTTGAAGAGATTGTGTTCAAGTATGGGGTTGGTACAGCGAGCTATAAGGATAGTCTGTGACAACCAAAATGCAATTTTCTTGGCAAAGAACCCTACATGTCATTCAAAGACAAAGCATATTGATGTTTAGTATCACTTTGTGAGGGATATGGTTGAGGACAAAAAGGTGTTGTTGGTAAAGGTGGACACTTTGAATAATGTTGCAGATGCATTGATGAATTCTATGAGAAATGAGATTTTTCCTTGGTGTAGAGAAACAATGGGCATTGTAGGGCTGGACCAATTACTAAGCTCTCAAGTGAACCCTTTTGTGGAAAGAAAACAACAAGTGGGAGAATGTTGGATGTGTGTTATATTCTTTCCATGACTAGTCCCACACGCGGACAGGGAAAATTTTAGGGGCTAATATTCACAAGTGGGCTAATTTTCTATACTTTTTCCAAAAAAAAGATTCGCTAATTTCCATTTTTATCCAAAAATGATTCGCCGAAATTTTATAGTATGAAATTATTTTACACTAAAAATCGCCAAAAATTTATTTAGAGACTATATAAAATTATTATAAATTTGAATATTTTTTAAAATATATATCCAAACATTTTATAGATTGCATATTATGGACTAGTGGGATTCGCCAAGGTTTCTAAAATTTAAGATAAATTTCCATCCTTGAAATTTTCCCTGCACGCGGATGGGGTGCATTCCCACAGATGGTAGGCGGACTTACCCATGGTTTTGTGCATGGTTTTTGCACATGGTTTTGGGAATGATGGTTGTATGCCCATCGTATTTTGTAAATCTGGTCAAGGGAACTACAATTATGTTATAATCTAGGGTTATGGTTTTGGGTTTATGAATGCTTCGGCATGTATATATATGTATTGTAACATTGAAAGGAATATAATGAAAAATCAGCTTGGTAGTCTCAGTTTTGGGATCTAGGGGAAAATATTTGTGTAGATTTATTTTATGTTCTCGCCATTATTTATTTTTTTGTTCTAAGAATTCATTTTCTGGTAATTTATGTACAGGGTTAAAACCTACACTATTATATTAACTAATAATTATTGCTCTAAATTGTAAATAAATTGTATCTATTTATGTATCAAAAATATTTATTAATGATACTCATTCAGTTAATTTTTTACTCCCTTTTTCATGTTGACGTCAATTTTTTAGTCGGGTTTTTCCTCTAGCTACTTTATTCCAACACTTTCCAAAATGCAAGATGACAGATTATGACTCTGATAGTTTGGTGAAGGGCGGGATTTCTAAGTCTCGAGGTGACTTTTTCATGGACGCAAATCAACCGTCGAATCGACATTGATCCCATGCAAACCTTGAGCTTGAGGATCCTAGAGTAATTTCCCCTCGAACCGAGTAATATTCTCAAGCCCTATCAAAACATTAATGTAGAGGAGTTCCGTAAAACATTAAGGGCTAATAACATGCCTCGATGGTTATAGGCGAGGATGTAAGTTTGGTGGAGGTGTCGATTTTTCTAAATAGAGCTCTTGTGGGTATATTTTGTGGTAAAATTGTCGAGGCTTCGTTTGTGAAAAATTGGTTGTAGGAACATTGGACCTCGGTGGTCAGATTTGTTCCTCCCTTCCATACTTTAACCAGAGGTTGGTTTTGTTTTTTAATGTGATCATGAAGCGAAGTGTAATCTATCCTGGGAAAGGAGTGGTTTTGGGGGAAATTTTTTCTATATATTCAAAGGTGGTTAGTATACTTTTACCCTATCCAAATGTGTATGAAATCCTAGAAAATTTTGGTATTGCTACCTAAACTTCCTTTAGTATTTTGGTCTAGGGGTATTTTCAAAGCTATAAGAAATCATTTTAGTACTCTTATCTGGGTAGAAACTGACTATTTTTCGAATACTGATAGGAGGTGCGTGTAGAAATTATACAAACAATATATATATATATATATATATATATATATATATATATATATATATATATATATATATATATATATATATATATATATATATATATATATATATATATATATATATATATATATATATATATATATATATATATATATATATATATATATATATATATATATATATATATATATATGTGGATTCAATCCAATCAAGCAATGTACTAAATCTAGATACTTAATCACTTCTACAAATCAATTGTGGAAATTAAAAACGCAAACACCAATCACATGAAGCAAAGAAAGAATCAATCAAACCAAAACACATATAATTTCCTAGGGAATGCTTACTGCTCAAACCCCTCTATCATATATTTTATATTCCACAAGGAATCATGAAAAAATTACAATGCACTCTTCTCACAGGAGTCTCCTACACTCTGCTAATCGTCTCACACTGATCCAGACAAAATCGGGCCAACACTTAGCAAATTTTCAGCCTCTCTTCAGGCTGACTTTCTCACACAATTCATGAGGAATGCAATCCCTATTATTTAGGAATTTCAGCCTTTATCAACTACGCTAGTATCATGGGAAATCTTGTGGTGTTTTAACTACATCTAGGCATTTTTCTAATAATACAACTGATAGTCAAAATCCCTTTCACCTAGATCTTAATGGGGTATCCACTGGAACTGACATGCATTCAACTATTAATAGTAAATCATCAATTTCGTGTGAGATCATTGATTTTGAATTAAATAATATTTAATTCACTTGATATCTCACTAGTGTATCAAACGGTTACAACTAGCACAATTGACTTTAACTTGCTTAACTGAGTTAAACTGATTATAAAATGCATTAACTAATGCACTACTGCACTTTGAACTCTATTACAACTAGAATTGCTCTACATGCCTCACCAACTACCCTCAACTCAAAATTCATGAGCTAACTGATTTTATCACACTCAGTTAACTACAAGTTATTTTGAGATTAGATTACATTTTATTGTCCATATTAATTAAGGTATAATTAAAATAGACATGCACCAAATTTATCCCACACAAGTGTAGGTGCTGCTAAGACCTATGGTCCCACACTAGTGTAGGTGTTTCTTGGACCTCCTCGTCCCACCCTAGTGTAGGTGCTACTTGGACCTCCTGGTCCCACCCTAGTGTAGGTGTTGCTTGGACCTCCTGGTCCCACACTTAGTGTAGGTACTGTCATGTTGTTTTTGGATGCCAATTTCACTTTTTCTTGTTGCAAACTTCGACACTCCTTCTCAATAAGAAAGGAATGTCCTTGCATGAGACATGCAACACTTCTCTAGTGTTTCTCGCACATGCAACACTTCTAAAACTAAAGAGCATCCAAACAACTGAATCAGTATAATGCATCTGCAATCAAATTATTCTGACAGTTGCTAGCTACTGCACATGTCTAATGGATTCTTTGCGTTGTTGACGTATGCATGCATGCACTCTGCACTACTGACAACTCTAATCTATGCTCTAGTACCTGACACCTGTCACTCTTATTTTTGTCTTCCCAGCATCTGACTGCATCAATCTAACTGATCCTGCTACTGTTTTACTGTGGGCTCCTCGTAGCTAGGTTTGATCCATGAGATGCACCATCTCTAGGACCCTGCCCAAATTTCTTCTTGGGATTAATCTTGCATGTCGCCCCACCTCACACCTGGAGGTATAGTTACATGCACTCCCTCTTCCCATCTAGCTCGAAATTTCTATGCTTTAGTGGTTTCTTCCACTCCATGATCCTCCACATGTGGTTGCTCCACATCTTGAGGTTCATTATTTGGAACCAAGAGTTCCTCACCTGCATGCAAATCAAGCTCCCTCTCAAGGGTCAATTTCATGGCTTTCTCACACTTCCCAATGGTTGGAAACTCTATAGAAATCACATCTACATCAATTCTATAGATATTATTCACATGAATCATAATCTTCTTAGCTTTTCCTATTGCTTTGTGTCGAAGGAAAATTTTTCCTTCATTGAAAACAACATCATGGCCTCTATCCTCCAACATTGCAACTGAAACAATTTTTTTCTTAAAGCCTGGTACATGCATTACATATTTTAATAAAAATGGTTTACCTAACTATCTCTGGAAAGTAATTGTACCAATCCCAGTAGCACTATACCTTTCGTCGTCACCCATTTCGATATGCATTTGGAGGTTCTTCTCCTCTAAGCTACTGAAAATTTCTTTGTCTCCCGTCATGTGGAAAGATGCACCACTATCCAAGTACCAACCTGATCCCATCGCAATTGACACCATGCATGCGATCAGCGAGAATTAAAGCTCAAATTGTGAGGCCAAAGCCTCACCAGCTACAGATCTTGAAGCCTTCTTGTTGTTCTTCTTTTGTGGACAATTAGTGGCATAATGTCCATGCTCGTGACAGTGAAAACACTTCACTCTGGACATGTCTCGCTCCTTGCCTTCTTCACCGGACTCAGATTTGGAATGGAATTTCTTTCCTTTCCCCTTCTTTTCCTTCACATCCAAAGCACAATCTTCTTCATCTTCATTCTTAGATGAATATCCATCTCTAGTATTCCATATGAACTCCTCTTGCACCAAACCCGACCAAATTTGTTCCCAATTTGGTAGCTTCTCCCTCCCATTGACAAAAAACTAATAACTATGCCAACTCTTGGGAAGTCCTAGAAGAGTTAGGCTCACAAAATCATCATCTGAGGCAGTAGTTCCTACACTCCCAAGCTCATACTGACATTGGACAAAAAATTTTAAGTATACCATAATAGTGTTGTTCTTCTCCATCTTGATCTTCATCAGTTTATCTTTCATTTCCAATTTCCTATGATCATTACTGCTCTCAAATAGATATGTCAAAGATTTCCACATTGCATATGGTGTCGCTTTTCCATGGAGACTTGAGACAATGTGGTCTCGTACTCCCTCCAGTAAGATCTTCCTCGCTCTTTCAACTTTCCTTTTCCATGCATCAATATTTGCAGCATCTGTCGCAACGGGTTTGGGAACATCGTCGTCAATGAATTCCTTCAAGCCATTTTCTTCAAGTACTGCCTCCATCCTGTATTTCCAAGAAATGTAGTTAGAGCTTCCCTCAAGTGCATACTCCAATCTCAAGCCATTGAAATCCATTTGAATCTTGAAGTAGTTGTAGCACCAAGAAATTCTTCTGCAAATTCAAATTCTATTCAGTCACAAACTCAGCTCCTCCTCCACTATTGTGATTTCCTGTGCTCTGATACCATGTAGAAATTATACAAGAAATATGTATATCATGGATTCAATCCGATCAAGCAATGTACTAAAGCTAGATATCAAATCTCTTCTACAAATCAATTGCGGAAATTTAAAATGCAATTGCCAATCACATGAAGCAAAGAAAGAATCAATCAAACCACAACACAGATAATTTCTCGGGGAAAGCTTACTGCTAAAAACCCCTCTATCATATATTTTGTATTCCACAGGGAATCAAGAAACAATTACAATACACTCTTCTCACAAGAGTCTCCTTCACTCTGCTAATCATCTCACACTGATCCAGACAAAATCAAGCCAATACTTAGCCAATTTTCAGCTTGCCTTGATCACGCAATTCATGAGGAATGCAATCCATATTCCATAGGAGTTTCAGCCTTTCTCAACTGCGCTAGTATCATGGGAAACCTTGTGGTGTTTTAACTGCATCCGGGTAGTTTGCTAATAATACAACTGATAGTCAACATCTCTTTCACCTAGATCTCAACTAGGTCTCCACTGGAACTGACATGCATGAAACTATTAATAGTAAATCATCAGTTGCATGTGAGATCACTGATTGTGAATTAAATAATATTTAATTCACTTGATCTCTCACTAGTGTATCAAACAGTTACAACTAGCACAACTAACTTTAACTCACTTAATTGAGTTAAATTGATTACAACCCGCATTAACTAATGCACCACTGCACTTTGAACTCTATTACAAATAGAATTACTCTGCATGCCTCACCAACTACCTTCAACTCGAAATTCATGAGCTAACTGAGTTTATCACACTTATTTAACTATTCCAAGTAATTTTATTGTCCATCTTAATTCAGGGATAATTAAAATATACATGCACCAAATTTAGCCCACACCATTGTAGGTGATGCTAAGACATGTGGTCCCACACTAATGTAGGTGTTGTTTGGACCTCTTGGTCCCACCCTAGTGTAGGTGCTTCTTGGACCTCCTGGTCCCACCCTAGTGTAGGTGCTTCTTTGACCTCCTCATCCCACACTTAGTGTATGTGCTTTCATGTTGTTTCCGGATGCCAATTTCATTGTTTCTTGTTGCAAACTTCAACAGTGCGCCTATATCAATATAGAAAACTGGATTATTGGAATTTCCCTTTTATGTGTTTTGTGTACTTTGGAGTCGATCATCTAGCATTCAATTGTCTCAAAATACCTCTTGTTATAATCCTTTGTGCAAGCTATGGATGAAAAATGCAGCAACTCAACCTCAATTTTCTCTAGATACAAATAATGTGCGTTTTCACCCTGTTATGGTTAAGGATTTTTATAAGTCTCTTCCTTTTATGGCTTCGAGTATGGGAACATATAATACTTTTCCCCCTATGGTTAATAATGTCTCCTATGTTGAGGTTGCTAAATTATCCTATAAGGTTCTACCTACTTTAGATGTGTTAGAGGCTCTTCTTCCCTCTTCTAATGCCTCTATGCCTTCCCCCCTCCTTGCACTTTATCGACTAGGGTGCCTCTTACTAATCCTAATCTCCTTGTGCCTTATATGTCTTCCTCATCTGAGATGTATTCCTCTTCTCAAACCTTGGGAACCTTGTTGATTGTTGTTCAATTCCTAGGATTTCTTCCTCTGAATATAGTGGATGTAGAAATTATTAGTTGCATTCATGTTTGAAGGATGACTCTTCCTCTCAAGGTGGTTTGGCTCAAGACGGGACAAAAATGGGGAAATTTGGTAGAAACTCTCACATATCAAAAGCACAACAATGATCCAAAGAAGATATTCAGTCAAGGAAACAAAACATCATAATTAGGTTGCTTAGAGTATAGAAATATTAGGATATGGTGAAGAAATGATTGTGATTTTTTTTGAATTTTAGGGGTTTGGTCGTACTCAAGAAAAATTCCCTTAAGCAGCTCCTTTCTCTTCAAAATCAAAATGTAATTATGTTTCAAGAGACCATGACAAAGGGAGAAAATTCTTGTTCCATTATGGAACCATGGCTCAAGGTTTGGTCATTCTACTCCTTATGAGCTATAGTTTTCTTTGGTGGTTTGATCACTACCTAGAGCCCTCGTATTCACTCGTTGCAATTTTTTTCTAACAATAACTCTATCTAGGTTGATCTAGAGATGAAGGACCTCGTTGTAATTTGGGTATTTGTTAAATTTTATGGTCCATATTTTGAGCATAATTATTTTTTGAAAAATGCGGCAGGTTCGAATTTCCTTAAGGTTAGAGAGATTATGATTGGGAGGCGATGGGTTCAAATTTCCTTAAGGTTAGAGATATTATGATTTTTTTTTTTTGGGGGGGGGGGGGGGGCAGGGGGGTGATCTCAACTTTACAACCTCCCTTAGTGAAATTTTGGGGCCATAATCCTCGTCTTGTTTTGTTGGGATCCTTCTTCATTCATATTTTGAAGTCTCTAAAAATGGTTGATATAAGGTCCATCAAACTTGTCCCTAGATGGTGGAGTTCTAGATCTTCAGAAAATTTAGTCTCAAAAAGGCTTGGTTGCTTCGATATATCATAATATATTTTTTTTTCCATCCTCACTATCAAATCATCGATAGAGTTTGGAGGACTTTATGATCACTATCCAATTCTTATTTGAATTGAATCTTGAGAAAAAATATTTTCGACTCCTTTTTGGTTTAATAGTTCCTGGCTCAAAGAAGAGGATTTTGTTAATTTGATTAAATCCAGCTGGTCACATGTGGATCCTGACATAAAATTTCCTTCATGCAAAATCTTTCTAACAATTTAAAGGCACTTAAGAATAAAATCAAAGAATGGAGTATATCCTTCACAAAGAAACAAGAATACTCTATTTTGGAAACTGAAGAAAAATTTGATGATATTTAAATTTCAGATACTTCTATCCTTTTTTTAAAATAATACTTGGACACTCTTAGTTAATTGGAAGTTAAAAAGTGCAAAATTTTAGCTTGCAAAGAAGAATTATGGCATCAAAAAAGTTGTGTGATATATATTTTTGAAGGTTATAGTAACACAAAGTTCTTTCATAACTTCGCCCATTTGAGGAAGAGTACAAACACCATTTGGGAGGTAAAAAATCATTATGGAGACATGGTTTTTGCTTTGAAGGAAAAGGTGGAGGCGGGAATCAGACACTTTGGTAACTTCTTCTCTAAGCCACGAGGTTATCCAATTATGGAGATTTTAGTCATTTTAAATTCTTTCCCCTGATTTATTATGGATGAGATGAACAAGGTTTTAGAAGTGGAGGTCATGGATGGAGAGCTTCAACAAGCCCTTTCTATTATACAAAACAATAAAATCCAAGGGTCGGATGGATTCACAATGGAATTTTACCTAGAATTTTTCGATATTTTTTTTAACTGATATGTTAAAAGTGATAAAGGAATCACATGAAAGGGTGTATGTTAAGTTATTTAAAGTCGACCTTTATCTACTTGACTCCTAAAAACCAAGAGGTAGTCTCTTTCGATTATTACAATTCAATATCTTGCTGCAATGTGATCTACATGGTGGTTTGAAAAATTATTGCTACCAATTCTTAGTTCAATCATTTTAGAAGAATAATTTGGCTTTTTGCAAGATCGCTAGATTAAATATATATTTCCCTATCTTAAGAAGTTATGCACTCAATAAATACCTAGAAAATCCACGCCTTAGCCATGAAAATTGACCTTTTTACGACTTATGATTGGGTCAATCGGTCCTTTCTAAGATTATGTCTGGTTAGTCTGGGAATGAGCCCTCAAGTGATCAATTAGATTTTAGGTTGCATCAAATTTGTCAATTTTACAATTTTAATAGATGGGAACCCATCTAGTTTCTTCAAACCTTGTAAGGAACTGAGAAAAGGATGTACGTTGTCTCCTTTGCTCCTTTTTTTGGTTGTTGAAGTTATGAGCAGGCTTATCAGGAATCTGATTGGAAGAGAAAGTTTACTAGGCATAAATATTTATGAGAATGCTAATATTACTCATATATTATTCGTCAATGATATCTTATTATTTCTTGTAGGTTATACATACAAATTATTGCCCATAAAAATGATTTTAGAAAATTTTGAGTTGGTCATGGGAAAGCACATTAATCAGGAAAATTCTTTGATAACGTGGGCTTGCATCCCAAATGCATTACACAACATTATTCCTCGTTTCTTCTCCTTCACAACTCAAGATTTGGAGGAAGGATTTGAGTATCTAGGTTTCTATTTGAAACCAAATGCATATCAAAATATCAATTGTTCATGGTTGATTAAGAAGATTTAAACCAAGATTGATGTATGGGTCAATAGACTCTTATCCAAAGGGGGGTATTTGATATTGGTAAATTCCTTCCTAAAAGGAATTCTTTTTTATTGGACATAAATTGTTGATGTACCTAAGGGAATATTGGAGAAAATTAGAAGCATTTGTGCTTGATTCTTGTGGTCAAGTGAGAGACAGAAAGGACATATTACATTAGTAAAGTGGACTACCATTGTCAAGACAAAACTTCTTGGAGCTTGGGGCTTGAAACATTTGTTGTTGTTCTGTCAGTCATTAGCTGCAAAATGTTTCTAGTGTTTTATAAATGATAGAGTGATGTGGGGAAGGAAAATGTGAGATAAATATTTTCAAGGTAAATCAGTTATGTAATGGATAAGATACCCAAAAAAACATGTTGTAAATGTGTCAATCGTTAGGAAGGTGATGGTAAAGGATTTTCACTAATTGGAAGTTGGGTTGCATGGAAAATTAGGAATGGGATGAGCATTCGGATTGGTCAAAATCCCTGGTTTAGCGCAAGGGACTCCTACCTCCTCTTTGACAATTTGATCTCTTCATCAAGTGATACAGGCATCTTCTATATAGGATATGCTAAATCAAATCTTAATCGAGAAGTAGGATCAAGAGTGTGATGCTCATATATGGATCTGGGCCTCTAAGGGAAGGAAATAGCATAATGGATTCAATATATCGATATTTTTGCCTCCTCTCATATTCTTTTAGAGCCAGAAAGTGATGATATCCTTGCATGGTCAAAAAATGCTATCATGGGGCAGTTCTTAACAAATCTTGGATATTCCTAAAAACTAAAGGAAATTTTCTGTTGAGAAAGGCAATGGTGGTGGTGGGTTTTAAGAAAACAAAATGGGCCTATGAGGGTGTTTTCATAGTGAAAAAAACCCTCCAAAAAAAAAATTCCTAAGCCAATTTTGCAGCCTACATGAACTTTTGCTTCGATCCCCTTAGTGTCGTCATGTTGTTTGATTTGTTATTTGTGTGTTTTCTCCTAGTGTCACATCCTCCTAATCCAATGTTTCCCAAGGGTCATCACATAACCCTTGGAAGTGCTTGAGTTATCTAGTCTATGGTTATGTGAACTCATGACTTTTGTTGACTTAAAAAATAGAATTTTCGCCATTCACACACTTGAAAAATACTCAAAAGCATATAAAAAAGCAAAAAAAATAAATAAAGCACTCCTTAAGGCAAAAGTGCACTTCAAGTTGATTAAAGCATGTGCACTCCTTTAGGTTGAAGAAGTGCACCCTCCTTGAGTGCACTCCTTCATGTTGAGCAAGTGCACCCTCCTTGAGCGCACTCCCTCGGGTTGAAGACATGTGCTCTTCCCGGATGCATGCATGATAATTTTGTTGCATGTAGATGCACTCCTAAAAAAAAGGAGCCTTCTTAACTTCCATTAACTAACCCTTTCACTCATTGACAAGTGGTGATCATGCATGAAATAATTTTTCATATAAAATCTTTTAAATTAACCCAATTAATTATCCATTTGCATAATTATTCTCATCAGGGTTGGGTGCCCAACTATGGATCAAGAAACTCTTCATCAACCAACATTACATGTAAGTTTTGGATGTCGAATATATTCATTTCCTTTCATGATTAAATTGTAGACCTTACTTTTCTTATTGACAATTCTTTTTATTTCAGTTTATTTACTGGTGTTTCTGTTAAATCTTCATTCCGGAAGTGTTAATTTTTTTTTCAATGTTGAAACTATTTACATTCCTCAACGATTCAAATTTCATCATGATTGCGATAGGGTCCATATAAGCTTGTTGATCCTTCTTCTTCTCATTCCTACCATGAAATATTGTTGTCAAAATTGTTCTTGGGATTTTCACATGAATAGGGAACTTCTAGAACTCAAATCCTGATCAACCTTGAAAATTGCACCCAAAAAAATCAAGTTTTCCTCTTGAGTGCACTTATTCGTCATGAAGAACTGTGCCCTCCCTTGAGCGCATGAGCACACCAAAAATACTCGAATGACTTTGCTTCATCCATTCTGCATGCGCCATTGTAACCTCCTTGCCTTTATTCAACTCCTAAAAGCCTGAAGGCTTGAATACATGCTCCTTAATCCCTTCGAAGTGCGCCAATTCGCCCTTTCTCTCTCCTTGAGTGCATGAGCGCATTGTGAGGGCTTGAAGGTTTGAATACATATTCCTTCGCCCCTTCAGATTGCGCTAGTGTGCCATGTCTCTCTCCTTGAGCACATGAGCACACTATGAAAGCATAAAGTCCCGACAACCCACTCCTTCATCCCTTCGGAGTGCACTAGTGTGCCATTAATGATTTTCTTCTCTTGCTTGAGCACACTGTAAATCCCCAAACTATCCTTGACTCATATTCGTGCTTTGAAAGGACGCCATCCTAGTTTGCATGCCTATTTTCTCACACATGCAAGTGGTTTTGTACTATCGTTGATAGTTTTTCACATTCAGTTAAATTTGATGGATCTTTGTACATGGGTTACTAAGATATTTTTGCATAGTTAGGTTCCTTTAAGCTATTTTTTTCATTATGAGTGTGCTACCAAAAATAGGTGTTTGTGCTACAAATATTTTCACCCTTTCATCATCTGTTGGAGCCGTGCATCCCTCCGCACATAAATGTTTTCCAAAGAAACTTGAAAGGAAATTACTGAAGAAGTTTTTGAAGTTAAAAATTCGACCATTCATATTTATGCGGATACACAATGCTTCAATGATAATTCCATTGAGGTCACATTCGGTAGTATAAAATACACCTGCATGCAGAAGAGGTTTGTTGAGAACTTGGAAGACATACAATTTTACATCAATATTAAGAAGTCCATAATGCATAAAATCGAATGCAGACTCCCAGTCATCCCATGTGTAGAGGTGATTGAGTGGATTATCACACACATGGATGACTCTCATCTTGTGTTATATAGTGAAAGTGGTGGTCAGATCACCACCTATTATGGATAAGATATGCATACATACCATAAGATGCTCAGGCCCATAGAATATGCAAACACTAAATTTTACACCAAATGGGTCGACTTCTACATAAGTGACATCATAAAATCAAGTGTCGAGAGCCTGGTAAGTTTCTCCATTGCCCATCCACAGTCTATCCAACTAAGATTATCAAACATGTATATCATTATCTGATAGCCATGTGTTGGATGTTGCATGGGCGCAAGAACGCTAAGGTGTTTGAGGAGAATTGGATATATATGCTCAATGGTGGTAACCTGCGGTAAAGTCTTCAATTGGGTAGATATATTTTCATTTGAATTGTAACGTCATGTGGAGTAGGAAAAATCATCTTTGAGGAAAAACCAGGCACCATAGTTCTATATGTATTTGTTTCTTTTAGATGGAATCTGTGCACAATACGCTTTCCTAGAATTGTACTGGAACTAAACACCTCAGGAAAAATTTCTAGTTTACTTCCACTGCAAAATTTTATCAGAATCAAGCTTCATAGGCGCATATGACAAATTGGCTAAGTGATTCTTTGCAGTTATTTTTCATATTATATTCGATATTGATCCTCCTTGCATGACCTATTAGTTGAAGGAGTCACTCTGAGATATCATAGATTGGTTTGCAGCTCATGAGGGTACATACATCAGATGTTTCGGTTGTCAGACATCCCCTCATCTCATGTTGCGATAAGTGACCAATAAGTGGTCATGCAAGAAGTAGCAAATTAGTTGGATAATGGATTGTCAGGAGTTATTCATAGGAAGAAGAAATCCCCTTAGCCTAACTTCCCTTTGAGGATTCTATTATATGAATTAAATAGCCACAAGGCAATAGTAGTAGAAATACAAGAGTTGGATTGGTTGCACTTTGCGATAAAATACTTTCATGGATATGATCCCGAGAGAGTGTGTAGACAACATTGTGAAAGGATCGGGTTCAGTTTGGGTTATTCATAGATATATAAAACATAATATGAGAAGGTAAATAACTGGTATAATGGAAAAAAAGGCACATCCAGGGATGGAAACCAGTTCACCCTAAGATCCACCAGATCAGGACATGCATGTACAGGAGGCAGAACAGATAACCCATCAAGTAAAGAGTGCTCCTAGGAAGATATTGATGATGTTGGAAATGTGTCAACCAAGGGGTATCCCCTATGTAAATCCCCAATTGGACCTCACACCTTTTGGAATAGGAGCCCCATATAGAGTATCGGCCTAGTTTCCATGTATTCATATAGATTTTCCTTAGCTATAATTGTCAGCAAGAGAGAGGAATGTGTATGTGCCTTTAAAAATCAAGTAAGTGTGTCTGGTGAGTGTTCGGTTGCAAGTGTGTCAAATTTCTTCTACTGTGGAGGGAAAGAGTAAAGTGAGCCTCTAAGAGAGAGGTAATAGTACCACCCAAGTAGAGTCACATGCAAACAAGAAGGATCTGTCTAACATCTAATGGAATAGTTCACAAAAGGATGCAGCAGTCGTTACAACCAGTAAATGAGAATGATTTGTCTAGTATCTTACAGAATATTCCACAAGGATGGGATAGCAATAATAACCATTACAACACATTATCAATAATATAAGTACTAAAATAACCGAGATAGTTCAACTACTTTAGCACCGATTAAACAAAACATGAAATACAAACATCCGCAGAATAGTCTTACAAATATTCATAATCCATGCATGAATAACGTGATGGCCTTGAAGGCTTATGTCATTAAGTAAAATTTCCAAGACACATGTATATAATGAACATCACTAGCTCCAATATTGGAGCGTTGGAGCCACTCTTTTCTCCCCAAAAGAACTATTTTATCTCGTTAATGCCTTGCGGGAGGAGGCAAGGTGAAAATTCCTTTGCTCATATAATGAGGGTGTATATATAACCAAGAGGTGATGCTTGACCTTCCTTCTGACTCTTTGACTACCCTCATGACTGGGTGGGAGAGAGAAATTGCACAATTTTGGGATTCGATGAGCTAGGCTAAGGGATTTTTCATTGTTTCAGCCAATTGCGCAATTATGGGAGGCAAAGAAGGCCTCATAATTACGCAGTTGCATATTTCAAGAGCTTAAAATTTGAGATTGAGCTTAGAGATTTTGCAGTGTACAGTTGGGCCCAGGCTAGAGGGTTCAACAGCGCAATTTTGGAGGCCAAGGCTTGGGCTTGAGCACTGAAATTGCGCAATGCACATTCCTAGGAGGCAGGAGTTATGCATTGCGCAGTGTCAAGAGGCAAGATTGCATCTTGAGGGTTGTGACTGCGCAATGCGCATTTCAGGAAGGCAGGATGAGGCTAAGTTTCTTTAATTTTCAGAAATTTTTCTAAGTGTGGGATCAATGAAACTGATGTGAACAATGATAGGAATTGTCTGTGATCAAACACTTATACATTTGACGACACAACCTAGATCATTTGGAACACATGATCACATACCTCCCTAAGTGCGACAACCTTTGTGACAACTTACAACAAGTGCAACACTAAATATGCACTTTGTGACGACACTTATACAATAGTGCTTAAAAAATTGGAAATGAGTTTGATCGATGCCTACATGGTAATCTCAAGTCATTTTCACAAATATAACCTCTTAAAACCACCAAAACAAGCTTATGTACATCATGCGACATTCAACATGTAAAAAGACGATGATTTCTACAATGCAAATGACACTTGCTATATGTGAACGACAGTGAAAGTAACACATGCCAGAGTAAATATAACATGAAAAAAACACTATTTAGAGTGAAATCAAGTGAAAGAGACAGTCGAAAACATGAAATCAACACTTGCAAAAACAAAGGTGCACGAAAGCGAAAATTTGCAAAACTCACCAATGTGGAAGTACAAACACAGCTAGAATGTGAGAAATTTTCTTTATCACTACGCACTAACTGTTGACATGGATTGGAAATCGCACAAGAATAGTCTTGGTTGAATGTGTTATGCTTGTCCAAGCTTGCGTAAAATAATTCACTCATGCACTTGTTACGGACTGAGCATGTGTGAGCAAGTGAATTTGACACTTATAATCCAAGGAGGGAGCTCAAAAGAATCAGTTGACCAAGAAGTGACTAAAAAATGACCTATCACAAGATCCACAATATGCTCCAAAATTCCAGTGTATGCAAAATTTTGGAGGTTTTTGTCGCAGAGACATCACTTGGAAACACACTGGTAGAAATCCAGTTTCTCTGCCTTGGTCAATTATTTTGAGCAAGGTCTAGTTCTTCAGAGAGTATAGATTCATCATTCATATTACCATGGATTCCCCACTTTCCTTGTGCATAAACATAGTCTCCTTCATTCCTTTACTTGGTTAAAAACAAACATAAGACCATCGATCACACACAGTTTCTAATCATGACAGGGTAATGAAGTTCGCAAGCTTTATATTTTCAGTGTATATTTTTTCATCTTTGGTGTTGCTCTACTACCAATAGGCCTGGACAGTACCCCAGCAGAGTCACTTTAGGAACACAAACATTGATTCTCTGTCAGCAAGCCTGGATACTGCCCCGACACAGTCGCTTGCTTCACCTCTCTACACAAGAAGCCTTTATCTTCTCTCACCTTTATTTTTTTATTTTATATACTATTGTGCATTGACACTTATTTATTTCATGGGTGGAAGAGGGATCCTGACTTATTGAGAGAAAGAGAGGTTTTACGTTCAGAGAATCATATATAAGACCTCTGGTATTGGTTTGCTAATTTATATTTTCCCCTTGTCCTTCTCAACTTGATTATATTATCCTAAAAACGCTGAAACATAAAAACCAGTGTGTAGGCATGAGGTTTCCAGAATAGACATGGAGATCATGGATTGACACAAGGATTTCTTAATTCAAGGATCATATTTTCCGTCGGAACATCCTCGACCAAAAGATATAACCAAGACAAGGAAGAAGGACAGAGAGTTAGCCAAATGTTTTAGTGTCACAAAGTCCGTTTCTATTTTGCCACATTCCCTTTTGGGCCAATAGAGCATCTCCATGCAAGGTACCATAAAACGAAAGGAAAGACAACACACAACAAGGAAACAAAACCAGAAGACAAGACAAAAAGTGGCTAAAGAAAAACATTGTGTGAAACCAAAACCAGGAAACACAAGACAACCCATAAGAACAAATGCAAGATGAATGTGCAGGTAAAGTAAAATGAAACTAGACCTACTCCTAACTTAACCAGCTAGAAGTTTGAGGTCATGTATAATGGAATTTCCAATGTAACCATTGTAATTGTTCCCAACCTGCAATAAAAAAGATGTGATCAATTAAAACAAATATAAAACGATGTGTTATAGAAAAGATAAGAACTTGAATAGTTTTCACAAAAAATCAAAGGTCTTTCATTTCAGCAAAAAGATAGGTCATAGCCATCACTTCTAACCAATTTATATTCTTACCTTTTTTATGAGAACCATTATTCAAGAAACCTTGAAATCTTCCCGTGAATGTGTCTCCATCTACACTTAACTCCTTAGCAAGTGTGAGGAAATATAAAAACTTTTTATTTGTGACAAAGCTTGCCAGGGAAGATTATTCCAACCATTCAGCAATTGGATCGTAAAATTCATGTTAATCCTCTAGAAAACCCTGAAATCTTTGAAAATACAAATTTCCAATTAGAGTCACAAGATTTCAATGAGAATCTTGTGAGGAGAAATAGATCTGTTCATATTCAGCAGGCGTGTCAAGACAGTGAGGACTTGACATAACCATCTGTGAATGTGGAAGTGCCTCAAGTACTTAATAGGTACCTTGATAGTGATATGTTAAACCATAAAAATCAAAGGATGTAAAATTACTGTCGTTGGATGTGTTGATGGGAAAATAGTAAGTTGAATGACAATCATCGAAAATGGAATCATGATCAGATAAGATAAATAAATCATCAGATTCCTAGTTTGGAATTACCAAAGATAAATAAATTTTAACAATTCCAGAAATGCTTTGCATAATAGAATCATCTTCCTCACATGAAGAGTGTAACAAACCATTTTCTTGTGGCTAGTTACACACTGCATTAGCACCGTAATCGTCAAAATAAGAAAAAATGAATGCTAGTATAACAAACAAATGAAACCAGTCAGGGTAAAACAAGTGAAGAAGAGTTTGATTCATAAAATAGTCCATGTATTCACTCACGCTCAAGAGGATTTCAGGTGCAGTGAAGAAAAGGATTAGCATCAAAATATTCACAAGAAGGATCAAGAGTTGATTTTTTTCAAAAGAGTGTGACAGGTTTGATTCCTTTGGCCAAAGATAATATTTAGAATAATTTACTTCCTAGTTCCATGATTCTATGAGAGATCTACATTCCAAAACCAATTTTGAAACAGGAGGCTTGCATTAAGATGAATAATTTTGAATCCTATCATAAACAAAATCTTGAAAGTTTGAAAGATCATATCTTCAATGCCAAATATATTTCAAGAAAAAATTTACATCAAGTGAAACCATGCAGAAAGAAGGTTTTTGCGAAGAAAAATAGACTTGACTTAGTTTAGGGGTCTTACCAGAGTTGCGAGATCCTAACATAGCCATCAACAGAAGTTGAAGTGCCTCGGCTCCCTAACAAATCCTAGAAATTTTAAGGATTGTAAAATTGGAACTTTTAATGATTGAAAAATCGCATCTTGAAGATTGAACCAGATCCTGCATGGTGCGAGGATGGATGCTACCACTGGGTTCAATAAGACCACTTCTCACCGGATGGCATCCATCTTTTTCACTAACTTGATCATATTTTACAAATTTGAGAATCGGGTTACTCAAGCCTAAATATTCTTATGATCGCAAATCTAGAGATGGATAAATTTCATGACCAAGGTGATTTTAAGAGTTGTCTTCATGCAAAACAAGAGATGATACATGATAGAAAGGATACTCAATTATATTATTATTTTCATTTTAATCATGGATAATCTCACTACCTTGTGTCAATTGAGAATTTAACTCATCAGATGAAGAACTTGAAGAGTATTGAGTATCTTCGTCACAAGTAGATTCATCGCAAATGGTAGACCACAAGGGATAGTGAGATGAAGAGGAAGTTTCATTTAGGACATTTTCTTCGGTTGGATCAAATTCCAGATTTAATTTGGTCAAATCAACATCTTTTTAAGGAACCAAAAAATTAGATGATGTACCTAGGCATTTGTTTTCGCATACATAAATAGAGTCATCATCATTGGGATGATTGTTTCCCAAGGCTACGGATTGATCGAAAGAATTGGTAAGATTTGATTCACTAATGAGATTATAAAATTAAAAATCATCCAAGAATGGAAGTGCATCATCTTCACATGGAGGATCTTGAAAAAGTGGAGAAACATTGAAAACATCTTCACCTTCTCACTCCCCTTCATGTGTAATGTTACTGCCTTGTATCTAATCGCAATTTGAACTAGAAAATCGAAAATCAAGAGAGTGTGAAAAACTAGCTTGTGGAGCAGATTGATCGGGTGGGTCACGGTACAAAGAGTCATGGAATGTAGACGATAGAGGATAACAGAAATCTAGATCATAACATCATATTGTAGAATGGGGAAGTTAGTCTTCACCATGGCTTTCATGAGCCATTATGGTATTTCCTCCATTGAATATGAGTCATGAAAAATGGAAGAAGAATGAGAATATGGATTAGGAATTTGATTTGTATATTTTCCAACTCTATTACCATGGCACGGAGTCACCCTCATCGAAACTAGAAAAGGAGGAGGACGAAGAAAAAAAGGAGCAGTAAATTCCTCCTTTGAAATTATAGGTGTCTCTTGATTCACAATAGTTGGGGAAGTAGAAAAATTAGGGGGTTCAAGTTCATCGTGAAAAGAGATAAGAACCAAGTGCTCAAACTATTGTTTCAAGAAATCCAAATCCATATCTTCTTCAAGAAATTCATAAAAAAAGGTGAAGGAATCAATCAAAAAATCCTCAACTAATTAATTAGGCTTCATTCTTAAGTGATTTATTCTCTTACAAACATATCGATAACTATACCTATCAAAGGATTGATGAAGATCCCCAAGGAAATGATGAAGAGAATGGATGGAAATAGGTGGCAAGGTATGGAACCATTGATTAACACAACCTTAAAAGATGAGGAAGAAAAGCACACAAGAAAACTCTTCATCATCGATTTCGTAAGATTCACAAAATTTAAAATACTCAGAAATTTCTCGATTATGGATGTTCCATCCTCACCATCAAACTTTAACTAAGACAAGTGATAGAGAGGCTCATCGGGGATTGAAAATTGACAAATGGATAAATTAGAGAAACATCCTGGGAGTAAGATTCGAGGGTGAGTGATTTTAGATCAGAGGTTCAAAATAGATTCAACGATCACAACTTGTCATTTGGCCCTCCTTCGAGCACCATTGTTGACAGTGCTGGATTTGTGTCAACCAGGGGGTCTCTCCGATGTGAATTCCCAATTAGAAATCACACCATTTGGAATAGGAGCCCCATTCATAGCATCGGCCCAGTTTCCATGTATTTTTATAGATTTGTGTTGGCTCTAACCGTCATCAAGAGAGAGGAACGTGTATGTGCCTTTGAAATTAAAGTAAGTGTGTCTAGTGAGTCTTCAGTTGCAAGTGTGTCAAATTTCTTCTATTGTGAAGGGAAAGATTAAAGTGAGCCTCTAAGAGAGAAGTAATAGTACCACCCAAGTAGTTTCACACGCAAAAAAGAAGGATTTTTCTAACATCTAGCGAAATAATCCATAAAAGGATGCGAGTCATTACAAAAATTCAATGATAAAGATATGTCTAGTATCCTGTAGAATATTCCACAAGGATGGGAAAGAGATTAGAACCATTACAACACATTCGCAATAATAAAAGTACTAAAATAACTGAAATAGTTCAACTACTTTTGCATAGATGAAAGAAAACATGAAATACAAACATCCACAAAATAGTCTTACAAATATTCATAATCCATCCATCAATAACGTGTTGGCCTTGAATGCTTATGTTATTAATTAAAAGTTCCAAGACACATGTATACAATGAACATAACTAAATCCAATAGTGGAGTGTTGGAGATATTCCTTGCTCCCCAAAAGAACTAGTCTACCTCTCTAATGCCTTGCGGGAGCATCCAAGGTTAAAAGTCCTTTGCTCATACAATGAGGGTGTATATATAACCAAGAGGTGATGCTTCACCTTCCTTGTGACTCTTTGACTACCCTCATGATTGTTTTACTTCCTATGAATTTTCAACTTTACATGACTCTTCATATTCTGAATGTGTCCTTTGGACTTCCACTTTACAATAAATTCTAAATAGCCAGTTACATAATCCACAATAATGATGTGGCATATGATGACTTGTGATAGGACATGACATGACACTAATGACATGGACTACATGATGATGTGACAGTGCCAAGCTCTCCTTCTTGTTGCTTCTTTCTTTGTGTCTTCTTGAAAAGATGGTACATGTTATTCTTCCTCCTCCATATGACTTGAAGATGAGTCTTCCATGTGATCTTGATCTTCATCTTTTGTTATAATCTGGTGTTCCTTCATCTTCTTGCCTGATGATCACATTATCTCTTTAGCTCCATATGTGTATTCTAGCATGCCCTCCTTCTCCATATCCTTCTTCATCATCTTACCATAGCATGATAAAGTACCTACATCTATAATCCACTCATGACATCACGAAATTAGTCCAATAAACACCTAATGTAAGATGGTGCATAATGATCCACTGACTCAGCTAGAACTGGGTGACAGTCTGGGAAAGAGCCTCAGTAACTCCGCAATTGTGCAGCACTGGAAGTCAAGGGTGAAGCTTCAACTTTGAGACTACACAATGAATGGTTCAGGCTGGACTAAGGAAGAAATTTACGCAATTTGAAAGCTCAGTGTGACAGGATGAGGGGATGGACGTTGGATTATCCTATTGCGTAGTTTTGGAGGAAAGAGGAGCCCAGATGATTGCGCAATTTTGTTGTTAAAGAGCTCAAGGTTAAGGCTTTACCCTTGAGACTGCACAATGCGTAGTACTGGCTCGGCGGGAGAGAGAAATTACGCAATTTTGGGAGTCACTGAGCCAGGCTAAGGGATTTTACAATGTTTCAGCCAATTTCATATTTATGGGAGGTAAATAAAGCTTGGTGATTGCACAATTACATAGTTTAAGAGCTCAAGGTTTGATCTTGAGCTCAGATATTTCACAATTCATAGTTGGGGCGAGGATGGAGGGCTAAATTGCACAATTTTGGACGCCAAGGCTCAGTATTGAGCACTAAAACTACGTAGTGTGAAGTCCTAGGGGGAATTTTTTGTGCATTTCACAGTGTCAAGAGGAAAGGTTTCAACTTGTGGGTTGGGACTGTGCAATGTGCATTTGAGGAAGGTCGGATGAGGCTAAGTTTCTGGGAATTTTTAGAAATTTGGCTAAGTGTGGGAATAATGTAATTGATGTGAACAGTGATAGGACTTGACTATGATCACACACTTATACATTTTATGACACAACATAGTTCATCTGGAACACATGAACAGATACCTCCCTAAGTGTGACAACTTATGACAAGTGCGACACTAAGATACACTTTCCGACGACCGTGACAACACTTGTGCGATAGTGCTTAAAACGTTGGAAATGAGTGTGATGGATTCTACATGGTAAGATCAACTAATTTTCACAAATATAAACTCTTGAAACAACCAAAGATTATGTACATCATATGACACTCAACATGTGGAAATACGATGATTGCTACAGTGCGAACGACACTTGCGATACGTGAACGATAGTCAAAGTTGTTATCCTTTGAGATGATTTTGGTCAATAATCATGCCAAAGAATCTAAAATGTTTGTTTGGGTTTTAAAATATTTGGAGGAATAATGCATAAGATAGATTTTAATCAAACAGTTAAGTTTTTTAAATCTTACTGATAATATCAATAATTCAAAGTAAGGGTTGCTTTTTCATCTCATACAGCAATTAAGCTTTTATGATTTCGATTAAGTAGAATTTTGTAAGAAGATATGATTATTAAACATCCAAATTAAACTATTCAATAAACCATAAGCTGGAAAAATTTTAAACAATGTTCAAAAGTTCAACAAAATATATTTAACATCACCAAAATACTGACAATTTATTGATAAAAGGGATTTACATTAACAGATTGTCAAGTAAATAATTCTTTATAATAATTATAACTTCAGGAGGAATTATAAGGTTGTTGAAACACAGTCAACCTCACCTAGTTATTTTGATGATAATTACACATATGAAGAAACAGAATGACAGAAAACTGGAAAACTCACAAAGAAGACAGAGCTTTACGAGATGAGTTCAGAATCCTGCTTGTATTATTGATGATCAAAAAGACCTAGTACAATTTCTGCTTTACAAAATATGCTCATCCAAGGGTGCAGCCCTTCATAACTCGTGCTGAGATTTATTTATACTAACTTACAAAACTTTTAGAAATATCTTAACTGATTTAAAATAATATGATAATAATAATAAAAGAAGGAGACAAATAGATAGAGTGTCTCTATTTTTCTGGAGACTATTGATGATTCAACCTCTTTTGGTGAAAGTTGTTGCTGACCTGTCCCTTTTTGCTGGAGGTTATTTCTGACCTGGCTCTTCAAAGTCGAATGTGTTGGCATGCTGAAAATTTAATCTTTTCACTCAATGGTTTCACAAAACTTATCCCACTGATCTTCACTTGGAATTTCACAATTTATCATTTTCCTGAAAACTTTATCCACTTCAGTGAATCTATCGAAAGTTAGTTTTTGGATGAACAAATGTTTGACTTGATTCTGAATAATCAAGTCAAACTGTAAAGCTTCAAGGAAAGCTCTGCCTGTAATGTGACCTTTGATACTTGTAAATTTTGTTTTGTCTATTGCAATTGTATACAGCTTTTTGCAATAATCTTCTAACTTGACCAAATTATCATCTAATCCAACTAGACATCGCAAACCTTTATGATTTAAAATGTTAAATTTAATATGAAACATTTTGACAATAACATTTAAGGCTTCACACATGGTCTGCAACTGGTTGATCAAGTTCCTTTTCTCCAAAACCTTTTTTATTTCTAAAATAGTTGCAGTCCTGTCTGAAATGTTGATTGCTTCCAACTCCTCCTTGTTCTTTGAATTAAGAACCTTAATCATATCTGAAGCTTCACTTGGATTCTGTTGTAGCTTATCCTTTCCTTCTTGAATTGTTGTTCTGCATTTGTTGATGAGTTCCTGCTGCTCAAAGATGATCTGAATAGATGGCCATATTTTGGTAATGGACTCACGGATATTTTCCCAAATACTCTGCTTAGCTTCTCCTAAAGTTGATGCCATCATAGTTTCACTTTCCAACTCTTTGATTCTAAGTTCTAATTCATGAGTCTTCTGCATTTATCCTAGATACAAATTATCATTTCTAATATTTGATGACTCAAGAAGTTGAAACTTTTGATTTAGCTTTTCATGTGCTTGCTTCTGAGTGGATAATTCCTGAGCAAGTTGTGTTGGATCAATCATGTTCAAGGTTGTTGAGGTTTTCGTACCTGCAGAAGATGTTTGAGTTGCTAAAGTAGGATCTGCATTTACCTGGAGTATTGATCTCTCTTTCAGCATTTCTTACATATGTTCTTCCATTTTTTTGATCTACAAATTTTGGTCAATAAGTAACTTCATAATTTCCTCCTTGTTAGATTCATTTTGTGCCATTTCTTTAGTCTGTGTGTCTTCAGTAGAGGGCAGCTTAAGTTGTTTTCGCAAGGCAACAATGTCTGCATTTTTCTTCTTGATGATTTCTTCAGGTGCTTTGCATCTAGCAGGATCATATCCTACTTTTACTACAAGTTCCTCTAATGTCTTTATCCTATTGTATTTAGCCAAACAAGATAGTTTCTCAATCTCCAACTGGGATTGCATATTTGAGAGTGCTACTTTTGATTATGTAAGAGACATAGTTGTTGTAGTCATGGTCGAAAATAACATTTCTCCAGACTGCATGTGCATATCCATCCGGTCAATTAGATGTAATTTTCTTGCATCAAATGAGAGGATACTATTCTTATAGTCAGCATGGGTTTTCGGAAATGGCATTGTTGTTTGTAGGAAGGCCATTGTTGGTTCGGATAGAGGTGATTTTTTATTGACAACTCTAGTTTTCCCTCATTTAATTATCAACTCTAGGTAAGTATTTTTATTTCAAGAGTGTCAGCACAGTATATGCGAGTCAACTGGTCTATGGATGCTCTTTTTCAATCGTGAAGAAGGAATTACTAACTTCCTGAACTTGTTTATCCTATGAAGGGTGTCCTGGATGAATCTTTAGCGTAATATTGAGCAACGGGATTTTGTGTTTCTCTACGAGAACAAAACGACAGCTTAACTGAACCGAACAGCAATCTAAATAAACCAAGCAGGCATTGAAATGATAGTGATGGAATTAAACAGAACAGTAGTCTAACTAAGTTACTCAGAAATGGAATCGAATTGAATCAACGGTCTAGTTAACTAAGCAACAATGAAGCAGCAGTATGACTAGCTGTGCAATAATAAAACAGCAGTATAACTAAGCCTGGTGATAATGAAACAGCAATATAACTTAAACGAATTAAATAACTCGTATAGCTATGACTAAGTAATTTTGAAATGGAGTTCTCTATAGGACTTAATTAAGCAACACTGATCAAATGGTTAATTGCTTTGTTATGCTAGAAATAGAACGTAATTCATAGAGAGGAATAATGCTAAAATTAGCTTATTTATGATCTGGAATTCAAATGCAGTGACAGCAAAAGAACCAGAACTATCTAACAAGATATTTCCGCAAATAGGATTGCACTTGTCCTACTCTAAGAACGCAATTTTTAACAATATTAAAGAAAGAGAATCGTATTCGTATTGAATGGAGATATGTGTTACAACTGCATCGGATTCACAAGTATTGGTTATGTATTCAGAATATGAAACCGTGCATGGAGCTCCCAGAGGTTTGGCCCAGACCACCAGAAGCCTCAACACTGTAAAAAATTTAAAAGATGATTATTCAAAACTCTATATCACATCCAGGGATGTTACAAAACATAATTAGACAGATTGTTCCTGAGTTCTCTATTACAAGATGGATATCCTGCCCTGTTCTTCCTCTCCTTTTCTTCCTCCATCCTTTGCCCTTTTAAAGGTGATCTTCGAGAAGTTCAAGAGTGTCTCTTGAACAACAACTCGCTACTTGTGGCTATCATTTGAGTTCTTGGACTCGGATTTGCTTGTTCGCCTTCTACCGATCATTGGAATTGCTAGGACTTCATATGCTCGTGTCCATTGGTTGGCTTCCATTCCCTATTGGTCCAGGCATTCTTAATTTCCTACATGTGAAGACAAAAGGAGTCAATTTCTTATTATAAACCATCATTTTCATCATTATTCTGATTGTTCCCATTTTCATGATCTTTTATTCCTTATTGTTAATGTGAAGAGGGATTCCCTCGAAATTATAATATAATTTAAATTATTTACAAGGTGAAAATCATACCTTAATCTAGGCCCAACATACTCCCCTGCTTACCTAGTTGCATGTCCTCATGCAAACAGATGATTAAGATGTAGATGTGTTAAAGAGTAGGCAGGGTAGGCCTTCTAGTTGTGTGTCATGAAGCCTTGTTTTCTTTTTATGAGTGCAAAGGCAGCGCCTGTGGCTCCTTCTAGAAATTCGTAATTGTGATTATACTCCTCAGGAGGAAGCCAGAGGAGAGGATTCTTGTATCTGCATCCCAACCAGGCAGGCCCCATGCTGTAGACTAGGTTGTTGTATGAACGGAACCTGGAGGCAACAGCCTTGAAATTCCTATAATTGAATGGTTCCCTATTCTTCACATTGTTTGTAGAGGCCATCCACTATAGCTTGGTTGCTACTAAGGCCACTTTATGAATGTCCTCAAAGTATTCTCGTGCATTTTCTATAATATCTTGATGGATGGGTCCCAGCCTAGACTTCACACCTGGCCTTCTCATGAATTTTTTATGTTGGATGATCAGTTGCAAGGGTTTTTTAGGCTCTCCCCTAGCCCATAAATCTAAACTATGTTCTCTTTTCTGAAAGATACCATAGGCTTTGGCCCATCTGATCTGGTTTTTGGCAAATGAAAGGAAGGCTTGCATCTATACATCCCCTATGAAGGGGCTAGGGTTGTTGTCAGTGTCTTCTTCTAAGAAGAATTTATGCATGTAGAGCTCATACAAGAGGTGTTGGACCTGCTCATCCTGATCGTTACAGCATTGGAAAAATTCTTCTATGGTCCTGAAGGTGGTGGATTTCCCTTCTCTAATAGCTTTAACTTTCAAGAGTAGATACCACTCTGTTAGGAACAGGGCATAGTTGGTTTCTGGAGCTCTGCACGATAAAGAATCATCATATATAGAGAAAATCGTAGAGATTTTCTTAGCTTGCTCTAACTGTTCTTGCACTGCTTTAACCTTTGCCTGCTCTCCTCTAAGCTGGGCAAATGTCTCATCCTTTATGACAGAGAGGTCGGTGAACTTCTTTTGCAGTGCCTGATATTCTCGTAATGGTACCGCCTCCTTTCTGTACTGTTTCAGTTCATGTCATACTTGCATTAGCTCATTTTGTAATCTCTGGTTAGTAGCTATATCTACTAAATGGGCGTAGGCAGGGGTTTCCTTTGTTTGGATCCCCTTTCCTATCACAAATTTCTGCTCAGTTTGGGTGGATGTTTCGATGTTGTATGCCATTTCTATATGTACTTCAGCTTCGGTGGTATCTACCAGGTTGGTCTATACTTCAATTTCAGTAGTGGTTATCAAATTGGTTTGTGTTCCAGTTTCCATAGTGCCGGGTAAGTTGGTTTGTATTTCACTTTCAACAAAATTTGTTGGTTCTATTTGAGTCCCTACAATAGAGGTTTATGTTCTTGGCTTCCTGGACCTTCTTTCTCTTTTCAGTTACTTCCCCATATATTTCACCAATTTCTCCAATCTCTTGCAGGTCTTTCTTAATTTCTCAGTTCTCCTCACGTCTGAACCTTTACCTGTTCTTATTTCAGTAGGTGATAGGGGAGTAGAATTCTCTTTTTCAGGGATAGCATCTAGAATGGTGTTTCTAATTACTTCTTTAGAATTGACCTCAATATGAGGGTCATGTCTACTCAACTTAGTGTTCCTAAATTGATGTCATAAATTGTCAACCAGGGCTAGTAAACTGTTGAAGTGAAGTGCACTATATGTGCCTAGGTATCTTCTTCCTACTTCGTTGTGTTTAGTGTTTTTCTAGTGTTTTTGGTTTTGTATTTTTGTGTTAAGAGGAAAAGAACTAAATTTTTGGCAAAGAGAAGTTACTGATCATACTAAAACAGAACAAAATCTACTCTAAACTGTGTATGACACCTAAGAACAGAAAATGCTAATTCACAAATTGCAAAGCTTGACAAGGAAATTAATTCATAACATTAACTCAGTCCAATTCATTTTATTAGAAATATGTTGGAACAACTTGAGAAAAGGATAATTTTGATTTAATGAAGTTCTCTATAGTAAACAACAACTTACAATATTACAGAGAAAATTTCATCCATAGTTAGAAATTTGTTGGAACAATTTGAGAAAAGATTATCTGCAACATAGTAAGGAACCCTATGCTAAAATGACTTATGACACTATTAACCCATTCTGCCACTCGAAATGTTACTATTAAGCCTCATTCAAGGGTTAGAGATCTCTTGGAATAGCTTTGGAAAAAGGTTGTTTGTAAAATTATGAGAAATTGCAGAATGGCCAAGGAGTCAAAATGATATAGCTAATTCTTGTCCATATGATAATGATGTGTTAGAAGAGATTAAGAACAAGAGCAGTTTGTAAATAATGAAGGCCTTTTAAGTCTAATTTAACAGGACTAGAATGCAATTAATAAAACTTGAAATACAATGAACAGAACTGAACTAGAATGCAATTAACCTCCAAAGTATTATAGCTCTATCTCATTCACGTGTTAGTGATATATTGGAACAGTTCATAAGAATGAGATTGACTGTAACATTCGATGTAAGTGAACATAAAACATGAAGTTCAGAAAATTGCCTAAATTAGGAACAAAACAGGGCTAAAGTCACTTATCTAGAAAATATGCACAAAGCCTTTCGAACAGTAGGGACCCTCTACCATCGGATTGGCACACAAATCTCCTCAAGATTGCTTCAGATCATGCATTAAATTTTTACTTCTTTCATTAAAGGAGAATGCTTCAGAAACAGAGTATTATAGTTTTGGAAAACTTAACAACAAAACATCAACTAACTAACTGTCTCTCAGTTCACCAAGTTATTTTTATAAGCAAAATACATAAATGTAATTGAGAAGAAATAGGGATAGGTGTATTTTTCAATCAAAATCAAATTAGAACTCCTGTTGAGGCCTCGTACTTTGCTGAAGACATCTGCAGAGTCCTTGTCCTGGTAGAAGTCTACTTCTTAGTTTTGGTTTCCTCCATGTGCATAACCACTTGCAGATTTTTGCTCAGACTTCGTAGAGGGAAAGGAATCATGTAGGTGAGTTCTGGAATTCAACCATATGCGTTTTTCCTTTAAGTGACACCTATAACCTGTGTGAACATAAAGATAGCTGCGGAATATGCAACTAGCTACAGAATGGCTGCATTCTATAGCTAAGTCTAGTCAAAAATTACTACAACAAAAAAACCACAAAAGTATAGTAATTCAGTCATTGCATGCATTCTTAAAGTGACTTTAATAAATCCTATTGATCTTTTAAGCCTATAACTGATAAAGGACAAATGGAATGAAGTGAAATTTGGTGAAAGGAAAGGACATCTTTGGGGCTCAACATACCCCCACTACAAAGCTTTTGCATGTCCTCATGCAATCAATCCATGTATTCTGAAACTGCTGCTAAGGCATCTAACTTTCTTTTTCTACTTTGCTTGGTGTTCAATGGCATCCTAGGCTTCCTTATGACCAATTTGAACCTCAGGTTTATAAGTGCCCTGCTTAACTTTTTATTTTTCTTCTTCAGCTTCTCACTAGCCTTGTACAATTTTTCCATTTGTATAGAGAGAGTTGTATTCATATTACTTTTCAGCTTGACTTGTTCCCTTAAAATTTCATTTTCATTTTTTTATGTGCCTATTAAGTACTTCCAATTCATATTTATCTCTCCTCAGCACTTCAATTGAAGATTATTGTGGGCTAGGAGTTCTTCCTCTGTTTTCTGAGGCTCTATTTTCCAATGACTCAACATAATTATAGATTTGTTGTTGTGTTGGGTCTACCTCCGGCGTTCCTCTATCAAGATCCTCTTCGTACTGGTACTCAGGAGATCTATCAGTTGGTGTCTCTTCATCCTCAATATCTATGATTCTCATTTGCTTAACTCCTGTTTTCTTCAATATGCCTCTAAGCCTATGGCTTCTTCTTAGTTTAGATGGTCCCTCACCTCTCTCCTTAGCATACTTCCTTATTATTTTCTCCTTTTCAAGTTTTTTCTTGATTTCAGCCAATTTTTAAGAGATAATCTCCTCACTATCTTCTTGTATGGATTTACCAGTTTTAATTTCAACAGATTTGGAAATTTTTCTTCTCCTGCTTCTTCTTACAATTTTTCCTTTAGATGGAGTTTCTCTAGGTTCTTCAAAATGATTCCTCAAGAGGAACTCTTCCCAACTGTCTCCCACCTTTTTTAAATGATGCTCAATTAAGATTTTAACTAGGCCATGGTGATATAGGGTGGTTTCCAAGAACTGAGCCCTCTTTTGGACATTAGAAGCCATTCTCTTTAGGCTATTTAGTAAGAAAAAGGGTAAATTGATTTCTTCATCTAAGAAATGCATCAGAAGTCGAATGTGATAAACATATAGGGTACCAAACCTTCCCTCACAAGTTATAAACTTTTGCAAAATTAACAGCATATTTCGCCACTTATTCTTTAAGGCTGAACTAGGAATGCCTTTCTTGAAAACTGAGATATCCATACCTGGTGTTTTAAGCAACTGCCTCCATGCTTCATTGTGAAATTCCTTGTTTTTGAACCATCGTTCACCTTGCCTTGGTAATTCTGTTGCTTCTGCAATGAAGGATTCTGTGATAATGAACTTGACATCACCTATTTCAACTTCTGACCCGTTGAAGGATGGGGAAAATGTCTTGGTAACCTTCTTATGGAATCCATTGAACTTTTCCAAAAACTGTAGCCACCCAACTTGCTGTAACATCTCTATAATATGTGTGTAGCCCTCTAGGTATTTGGTTCCGACTGGTTCAGACCTTACAATGAGTCCCATGGCTTATTTTCTCTATCTTCAATTTACTGCTCCGTTACTGCTCTCCTATTCAAGGTAAAAATGGCTGTAGAGAGTTGTTTTCACCCCAAAGATGAATTCTCTGTTTTTGCAGACAGGAACTGGCTACGGAAAAATGACATGAAGTGGTTATGGAATGAGTGAAATACAGTGAGGGTAAATTAAACGAATAAATGAGTTTGAGAGCTGTCATGGAGTGAAAGACCGGGGAAAAATCTCGTGAGAATTTCAAAATCATCACTGAATACTTCGGGTTAGTGACGTGACCTAATAGGTCACTTCAAGTACTAACCATTAATTTTTAATAAATGATGATTTGATATAGCGGAATGGAAGGGATTTTTCCATGAATTTTATGATAGGCTTGACCAATATGAATAATCAAAATAACTTTATGAAACATACATATAACTTAACCATACTATAACTTTCATAATCTGTTATCATAATAATTTCACAAGTTACCTTAGCCCTTCTTTTGTTTTTTTTTTTGTGGTTTTTAATATGCTTTGTCTTTCTTTGAAAATCATTGAGCTTTCAGTCTTCATAATCCCTTTGATTTTGCTTGTTGACATAGGTGTGTGTTGGTCACTTTAATTGTTTTAACAATTCAAGCACCACATAAATTGTCAACCTAGGAAGGTCTGTTTATTCCAAAGACAATCACACACTAGATATGCTCAATTCCAAAAGCAAAGAAATGTTGTAGTATTAATCACACAAATATTAATCAAACTGTTCACACCCCACTTTAACAAAGCTGAAGCCTACTTGTGTTACAGCAGAAACAATCCCTCTATTGCAGACTTTCATTAAAAGGATCCTAGGAAAGATAATGAAAGGAAATCATCCTGCAGAAAAGAAGATCAATCAACCATAACAGAGAACAGGACCCTATTCCTCCGAGCAGGAAACTTCAGCACCTATTGTCTGATATTAATCACACTGTAGAAAAAGATCAATCAACGGAAAACAGGACCCTATTCCCTTAAACAGGAATCTTCAGCACCTGTTCCTGATATCAATCACACTGCGGAAAAAGAAGATCAACCTAAGGAAAACAGGACCCTATTCCTTCAAACAGGAATCTTCAGCACCTGCTTCCCGATATCGATCTGTCACACATTCATCTGATAAACAAATAATTGAAAATAAAGTAACTCTCAGCTTCTTAAGAATGAATGGTATAAAGCTAATGCAGTGTTAAAGAAAACAGAGTGCTTAATAAGAAACACAGAACTACATAAGTAATTCTTCAGCAAACAAGGTTAGATTACGGTGCGAATAACATAAAGAGTAACAGACTACAGGAGAAATTGGGTGAATCTTGTGATGAAGGAGGGCCCTTTCCTTCTCACAAGATTTCCCAGAGGAAAGAATTTAAATTGAAGCGCTCAAAAGAAACCTTTATTCATCTGTCGAAAGAAATGATACATTACAACAGAGACTTGCTCTTTCTTGTTCCAAGAAATGTACTCCCGCAGTCTCTAACTCCCCCCTAATGATGATGTCTCTACTTTTTAAAGAGGAGACATCTATTACAGTTACATCATAGAAATCCTATTTTTATCCAAATCTAATCTCTTGTTTTAATACAAGGTCTTTTATGTTCTTCCATCCTGGAATGCTGTTGCAATAGGTACAAAAAATACTAGCTTCAAAATGGTCTGTGTAATAGCTTCCCTTGCTCGTCTTCATCTGGTTGCCATAATTCTTGAAATACGCTTTGAAGATCGCAAATCACGAGCTGTCTTAGCTACGGGATTTGCGTGCCTGTTGACTGTTTCAGCAACGGGTTCGACTGTTTCAGCAACGGGTTCAACTGTTTCAGCAACGCGATCCTTTCATAGATTATCTGCGATCTTTTAGACTTGTCTTAGCAACTATCTATCTTCGATTGTTGATTAAATATAAAAGTAATGTGGAATTATATGCAAAAAAAATTAAATGCATAGTAAAGAGAAGGATTTCATGTACCTTTGGATAAAATGGATAGAAATGATAATGTAAGCTTTAAATATGAACTATAAAGACTAAAGTGGTGTCAAAATGTATGGTCAAAATGGTACATTGTGAGGTCCTAACATCCCCCCCAGCTGAAAGGGTTGCATGTCCTTAGGCGACTTTTAGTCTGAGTCAGAGTCTGAGTACTGAATCTTTGCATGCAAGTTACTCAAGCAATAACTATGGAAGGTGGCCTCTGTCGAAGATTTGAATCCCTGGTTACTTTGCAATTTCTGCCATGTTGCTGCCTCATCTCTGTTAGCCAATATGTAATGAGGTTGATATCGTTCTGCTGGCATCCATAAGACAGGGAAGTGAAAATGATAACCAATCCAATTATCGGCGCATTGCTGAATGCATCTGATATAGTTTGGTATTCCGGATAGTGCAGTTTGAAGATTATCAGGGCTAAAGGGATTATACTCTTGTCTTTCTTTACAGGACTGTTGCCAGAACATGGTGTTTGCCTTCAGAGCAGCAGTCTCTTTGACCCTGATTAACTGATGACACTCTCGGAGTACTGAGGCTTGCAATTGCTGTATGTACCTACTCATTCCTGGCTTCTGCAAAAACTGACGATACTCTGCTACAAAAATGGCCGGATTTGAAGGTTCCAGCCTTATCCAGAGGAGGCGATTATCCTCATTGTGCCTAGTCACGAGAAAAAAAGATTTTCCATGTGATTTGATTGGCAAGAAAGGAAACAAATGCCCTAATCTGTATATCACCAACAATCGGATTCAGGTTGACCTCTCTATTTTCAGGCATAGCCTCATTATGAAGATAGAGTTCACATAATAGATGTTGATCACTAGCAGAGGCCTCAGCAAATGTTTTGACAAACTGTTCCACTGTGAGCAACTCATAAGGTCTCCCGTCCTTAATTGCTTTCAACTGAAAATAAACAAGGCGTTCAGAAAGAAACAGAGAATAATTCAAAGAAGGTTTCCTACTGGCTAACAATTTTTGTACTAATGAAAACATCAGGGCCAGTTTATCTTTTAACTCCTTAGTTTGTTTCTTGGAATCCTTAAGTTGCTGAAGTGTCTGCTCCCAGTTATCCTAGTTACAATACATCTGATTTTGCCAGGCCAATTTATGCTGTTGTAAAATTTTATCTTGATCAATAGCATACCGCTGCTTCCACTTATTCATTATTTCCAACTCTTTCCATGGTGGAGTTGTGTTCTGGCATTATAGGTAATGGGTTGAGGCATAGTCTGAGTGGCTGAGTTAACTGATACAGGGCAGGATATCTGTGGCTTAATTTCTTTCTCCAAAATTTTTGAACACCCTACTGGTTCTTGTGTGGCAGTAGGGCGTTCTTCCTTGACTACAACTAATGTGAATGCCTCAGGCACTGCGACTTTAACTATCTTGTATCCAGCCTGTTGGTAGATTTTTCCACATTCATGGCACATATATTCTTTACATGGGTCATTCGTTTGTACTGATGCTGTATGTGCCAACATGTAGAGATTTAGCTCTTTATCAAAGGCTTCCCTTGCGGTTACCAACTCTCTTTTGTAGGCCTCTAATTCTGACTTTAAAAATTCATTTTCTTCTAAAAGAGATGCCATGGTGACTGAACCCTGTGTGTTGGTTGCTTTTTCTGGAGTTTATTGCTGTTTTGCAGCTGTATCTGGTTCTTATGTTTCAACTACAGCTGGTTTCCTTATAGTATCATGCTGGATGTTTGATTTTTTCACTTCAGCAGCTGGTTCTTGTGTTTCAGCTGCTGAGTGAGTAACTGGTTCTTGTGGAGCAGTTACTGTTTGAGTAGAAAGTGATGTCATATTACCCTGGGCATCTGGTTCTTGTGGAGCAATGCCACAGGACGAGACAGGTAATGATTCGGGGATTTGGGATTGTGGTGACGAATGAAGTTTTAACAAGATAGCTGCAGGGTCAGGGAAAATGGGAATGACTTCAGATTCAACAGTCGTTTTCATTTTTCTCCTGGGTAGGAAAGCGGAAAAAGCAGTGACTTTATTTTTCTTTTTATAAGAATATTCTTTCCTAGGAGGAGGGCTATCGGAAGAGGTGACAGCTTGGGGTGTGGCCCTTGTTTGCCTTTTTGAGACAGAGACTATTGCAATTCGTCTCTTTCTTTTATGAGTAGGGGATGATGGGGGTGTTTCAGCTTGAGATTCATCACTAGAGATGTGGACGGTGGGATGGGATGACTCTGCTAAATGAGATTGACTTGGGGACAGGTCAACTGGCTCTGAAGATGGAATCGATGGAGGATTAGGAATATCTTCCAGTTGCCGTTCATAAGAACTTTCGGGGATTTCTTGGGAAATTTCGGGGGCTTGTTCGAGAAGTAAGGGTGGGTTATTTAGAGGGGGGTTTTTCTGGGAAAAACCCCTTTGAACTAATAATTGACACAGGCGATGATGGGTAAGGGACAGTGATGGGAATTTTACCCGTCTACAGTAATATGACATATTCTTAATACATCCAAGCAGATAATAAGGAATGTTGACTAGTCTACCATGCCGCAAATAACTCATTAAAACAAAATCGTGTTGATAAACTACCTGGTAGCGCCCCTCGCAAGTTAAATAATGCTTGAAAAATTTAGCTACATTTGGCCACAAAGGAGTTAATGAATGTAGTCCTATGCCACGGCCTTTGATCTCAACATGTTCTTCTGGAAGACGGAAGTCCTGTTGTGCGTTTAGGATGATGTGTTTCCTGCTAAACCACCGAGCACCTGTGACCGGAAATCCTGAAACTTGTGCTATATCTTCTTCTGTGACCAAATTTAGATCCCTTGGACAGTGGAGTGGTCCTCCAAAACAATTATGTGCAAACTCCAAAACTTGCTGAGGATCAAATTCTCCTAGCTCTCGAAATATGTGATCCATCCTGCCCGCTGAAAGATTTGGTAAGCCTCCAGAAATAATTCGAGAAGAGCCATTGAGCCAAGCTCATGTCTGATAGCCACACCCCCCATAGCTACTAACTTGAGTCAAATGCAGAGGCGCGGAGGGCAGAAACACCAGACTTGATTAGCGTAATTGTTTACGACTAAGAACATGGAGTATCGGCTGAAATAATGGGTATAAAGAATGGCGGTGGGTTGCATGAGGTGAAATGATGGTTTTAATTTTTGAAATCCCCCCCCCCTACGTGCGGTGAAATGATGGTTTTGAATGTACGGGGGTTATAATCATAATGGGAAAGATCTTCTCTTTATACTATGATTTAACTGTATTACATAAAAAATCCACTTACCTTATATTTACCTATGTTCTGTAATTCGAAGTATAGAGTGCTTGTTCATAGTGGCTTAATACTGATGGAAGAATCTTTAGATTTCTCTTAAAATGTAGAAACAAGAGCATATTAGAGTCTGCTCAATACTGGATAATATTCACCCAAGGGATCTTAAGAATAAAAGTGGAATACTGGGAAACTTGTGTCGCAGAGGAAAGGAATGGTGTTTTAGAAATGGGAAGATGGATGACAGGTTGTTGAAAGTGGTGTTTCAGCAATGAAAATATGGATGACATGTTGCTGAAAGTGGTGTTTCAACAATGGAAAAATAAGGAAAATGTTGCTGAAATGTGATGATTTGGTACTAAGAAAATTCGAGAGTACTTGCTGAGGAATGTTTTCAGTAGTAGGGAACAGGAAAAAAAAAATGTTGGCTGAAGGATGGTGTTTCAGGAGTGGGTACAATGGGGAAAATAGGAAAAAGGGAAAGATGGAGTAAGGGGATAAGTGATAAAAGAGATATTGCTGGGAAATGAGGAAATGAATTGAGATGAGGGAAACAAAGCTTCTCTAATTGAAGCTTAGATCTTCTTGTGATGAAATTGTCCTCCTTAGTGAGTTCTTCCTTAATCTGCAACATACCATTGTAACATGCCAACCCTTGACAGGGATTATTAGTTTTAAATCTAATCTAATACTAAAAATATAGTGCAGAAAATTAAATGTTGTGAGGAGCAGAAGACTCCCCTAGAAAAAGATAATGTGTATCAGTCATGCAAGCAGCCTTAATATCTTCTTTAGAAACAGGGCGCTGGTAAAAACGAAGCCTATGACCATTTACTAGTAGAGGTGTTTTAGAATCATCAATTGTTAAAAGTCTTACTGTTCCATTGGGAAAAACAGCATCTACTTCATATGGTCCAAGCCATCTTGTACGTAACTTACCTTGAAAGTTTTCAAACCGAGAGTCATATAGTAAGGCCCAATTACCTTTTTTGAACTGCTTGTGCTTGATAATTTTATCATGCCACTTCATTCTTTGTTTTTGAATCATGATGGTCTGGTGAATGGCATCTAATCTCTTTTCATCCAATTCAAGAAGCTGCTGCAACCTGGATGTCTGCACATCAGTCAAATCAAGGTTAGCAGCTAAAGTAGTTCTTAAAGTTTTAATTTCAAATTCCACGGGAAAAACAGCACTTTTACCATAAACCAATTCATAGGGAGAAAATCATGTAGTATTTCTCCATGTAGTTATATAAGTCCATAGTGCTTCAGGGAGCCTTTGAGACCAATCCTTCCAGTTATCCTTCACTATTTTATTTAGAATGGCTTCTATTACTTTATTTGTACTTTCCACCTGCCCATTGGCTTGGGGATGGTATGGTGTAGTCATTCTATGTTGAATATGATATTTTTGAAGGGTAGATTTAAAACCATGGGAGTTGAAGGGAGGTCCTCCATCTGTGACTAGCTCTCTAGGAATTCCAAATCTAATAAAAATTTCTTCATATAAGAAAGCTAGGACAGCTTCTTCATTGGCTCTAAGAAGTGCTTTGGCCTCCACCCATTTATTCATATAGTCTGCGGAGACTAATATATAAGTTCTTTGATTGGATGGAGGATTGATGGGTCCTATGAAATCTAAGGCCCATCTTTCAAATGGTTCAAGTACTACCTGGGGTTTAGTGGCATTTGATCTCTATGATTGGGTTGACCCATTCTCTGACATCTATCACAAGCCCGCACATATTTCTTTGCATCCTTAAACAGTGAGGGCCAATAGTAACCCATCCTCAAAATTTTGTGTGTTGTTCTTTTATCGGCAAAATGCCCTCCACAAGGGCCATCATGACACGCTTTTAGTATATCATACACCTCATCCTCTCTAATGCATCTTCGAATTTCATGATCAAGTCCTGTGTGAAAAATACACCCACTTATCCAGCTATACCTAGCACTTTGTTGAACAATTTTACTCTTTTCTCTATGTGACAGGTGTGATGGCAACTTTCCTGCAACCAAATAATTGGCAATGTCTGCATACCAAGGAGAGTGAGCAGATACTGCAAATAGATACTCATCAGGAAAGGAATCATCTACTGGAATATTATTATCAGTTTTTAACCGTGAAAGGAAATCAGCCACAACATTTTCTTTACCTGGTCGATCTACAATTGTAATATCAAACTCCTGCAGTAACAATAACCATCTGGTAACTCGAGAATTTGTGACAGATTTATTCATTAAATACTTGATAGCCGAGTGATCAGTATGGACAAAAGTAGAGTAACCAGTGATATAATGTCGAAATTTGTTAATGGCATAAATTACTACTAAGAATTCCTTTTCGGTAACTGTATAATTAAGCTCAGCAGGGGTCATATTCTTACTAATAAAATAGATGGCATAAGGAAGATGGTTTTCTTCTTGTCCCAAGACAGCTCCAATTGCAGTATTTGATGCATCAGAAGATATATGAAAGGGAAGTGCCCAATCAGGGCCTCTCAAAATAGGAGCTATAGATAACTGATGCTTGAGTGCTACAAAGGCTTCCTGACAAAGATTAGTCCACTTAAATTCAGCATTTTTCATAAGCAACACAAATAATGGAGAAGCTATCTTAGAAAAATCTTTAATGAATCTTCTGTAGTATCCAGCATGTCCAAGAAAACTTCTTACATCAGTTTGTGTTTTAGGGACAGGAAGATTTTGAATGCCCTGTATTTTGGATGGGTCTACCTGAACCCCTTGAGATGAGATAAAATTTCCAAGCACTATTCCTTCACTCATCATCATATGACATTTTTCAGTGCTTAAGGAGAGGTGATCTTGTATACAACGTTTAAGCACCTTCTCAAGATTCTGTAATGCATCTTCAAAAGACACACCATAAGGAGTAAAATCATCCATAAATATTTCGATAGAGTCATTCAACATATCAGAAAAGATTCCTATAACAGCCCTTTGAAAAGTAGCTGGTGCATTACATAGTCCAAATGGAAGAACTCTATAGGCAAAAGTTCCCCAAGGACTAGTAAAAGTGGTCTTGTCTTGGTCTTGGGGTGCAATCCTGATTTGGTTATACCCACTAAATCCATCTAAAAAGGAAAAGAATTTCTTCCCTGACAAAATGTCCAACACCTAATCAATAAATGGTAATGGAAAGTGGTCCTTTTGAGTGGCTTTATTTAAAGCCCTATAATCTACACACACCCTCCATTTCCCATTTTTCTTATGGACTATTACCAATGGGGAAACCCATTCACTATCAGATATAGGGTATATAAATCCTGCATTAAGCAATTTTTGAAGTTCCTCTTTCACAATTTCTTTTAAATTAGGGTTCATTCATCTTTGGGGTTGACAGACTGGTTGACAACTTTCCTTAATATAAATCCGGTGAGTACATAATTCAGGAGAGATTCCCTTCATATCCGTGTAATCCCATGTGAATGCTTCCTTATTTTCAAGTAATAACTTCATTAACTGTTGTGTTTCATCAACTGTCGGATGAGGATTTATGTTTAGTGTTCTGCCAGGTTCGATTTCCACTGTTATGCTTTTAGAGGAGATGGAGGTTGATGTTTGAGGTAAATCTTCAGATTATATCTTATCGTGGGTATCTGTTTCAAAGAGTGTAATCAATTGATTGTGAGTTTCAGTAACCATAGAGGAAGGTTCACAAATAAAACTATTAATTACTTCGTCCTATGTGCTCTCTTTAAAACTCAAAGCTTGTCGGATAGTCAAAATAGGCTGAACAGCATTATCATCATAATCCATCCATACAGAACTCTCATTGCTAATCATGGGTGTCGCATGAGGATAAAGAGTAAGTTGTTTGGTTTCATATCCATTGGAAATTGTCATTGAACCAGATCTACAGCTGATAAAGGCATCGGCTGTAGCAAGCCAAGGCCTTCCTATAATTAGAGGGTGTCCCCCCAACTTTGTTTTAGTTTGCAACACCACAAAGTCAGCTAGATAATTCCAGGATTCAACCGAGATAACTAAGTCCTCAACAACTCCTTCTGGTTTAATTGTAGAGCGGTCAGCTAGCTCTAGGATGGTCAGTGTGTCTCTAATTGTGTTCTTTAGCTGTAGCAATTGTGAGGTTTCCAGATTCATGATATTTATTGCAGCACCTAAATCTACCAGAACTTGAGGGATTATTGTTTTACCAATTTGAACTGTCACAGTAGGATGGTCGGGGTCACCATATTTCACAAGAGGAGTTTTTTCGGACATCAATGCAGATAGATCACCCATAACATGAACTGTAAGGGGATCCTTAGTTTTCCTACCAGGTTTCTTAACACAAATATCCCTCACAGTTCTGGCATAGATTGGTACATCTCTTAGTGCCTGTAAAAGTGGAATTTTAACATACAAATTTTGCAATTCCCCTAAAAGATTAAAAGCAGGTGTTTCAAGCGTTTTAGTTAAAACTAAACGCTCGGGGAATGGTGGCTCTGTTATTTCAGCATCCTTGTTAGAGGGTGGTTGTGCTTCTTTGTGTGAATTATGTTTCTCAGTTTCTTCTTTATCAGAATCCAAAGAAGTAACATCATCAATAATAGGTTCAACTATTTTCCCGGATCTTAAATGGATGTCATTGCATTGTGCAGGGAAAACATGAAGTGTAGGCTGTTTTTGAATGTCAATAACTTGCACAGCTTTATTATTGGGGTTAGGATTTCGTTGTACAGGTAGCTGGGGTCTCATTTGATTATTTGGTGGAGCACTTGATGGCAGAGGAAGTGGTTGTTTAAATTGTGGAAATTGGTTTGGATACGGGAGTTGTTGACTCCTCCAATTTGAATTCCATGGATTAAAATAAGATGGTTGTTATGGGGGCCAAGGAGTCCACATTGCAGGATCTACAAAGGGAGGGTTTGTTTGTTGCATGGGTGGATAATTCATCTCATTAAAGGGTGGGTATTGCATTTGGTTAAAGGGAGGGTAATTTGTCTAACTGAAAGAAGGATAATTATTCCAACGATTAGAAGATGTAAATGGCATGCTAGAATTCATACCTTGTCCTCTTGGTTTCCATTGTCTTCTTTGTGTTAGCAGATAAACTGCTTCAGCTTCTTCTTCCGTTGGTTGCAGTGCTACCTTTATTCCCGGTAAAGAAGGACATTGTTGTGTTTCATGATCTTTCTCACAAAGGGTGCAGATTGGTACCTTGTCCAATGGGCATTCCCTTAGTGGATGTTTATCTCTGCATTTAGGGCAAAAGACAGCCAGAGTTGCTTCTGCTTCAGCCTGCTTCTTTTTAACTTGCAAGGTGTCAATTTGTGAAGCAAAAGAACTTAACATTTTAGTTTTAAATTCTTCAAGTAAATTACCTATTTCAGCTCTTGTTGCTCCCCCACTGGCTTATTTTTGAACTCTTGAATAAGTGGGATCTCTGTTACTTGCTCTATTCCTTGCAGCTCCTCTTGAACATCTTTTATAGAGTTCAACAGTCTCATCATATGATTCTTTAGATATATCTCCTTTACCAAGCATGTTTAGCATGTCTAAACAATCGTCCCTTACTCCTCTAAGTAATATTGTTTTACGAATTTCTTTACTTACATTCAGATGATCAGATCTCTACGGATTATACTGCAATCTTTCCACATAATCTTCCAAATTCTCGTCCGCCTTTTGTGCCATGTTGAATAATTCCTCCCTCTTTTCTCTTGTCCGACAATAATATTTATATTTAAGCAGAAATTTTTGTTTCATCTGTTCCCATGTTGTGATTACCTGGCTTCCAAGGCTCATGAACCATCTTAACGCATTTCCCTTTAATGTTGCTGGAAACAGTTTCAAATTCTGAGCATTAGTAACATAATCATAACTTCTTCATAATATATCAAATTCAAAAAGAAATTCATCCGGATCTTCAGAGGATAAACCATGGAAGTTGGGTAAAGCTGAAAATGGAATATTCTTCATAGGGTTGTTCCTCTAGGGAGATCACTGATAGGAAATCCCAACGTAGAGAGAGAATTTTCATCCTTTCCTTCTCCTTCAGGATCTACTCGTCCTCCACCAAATCATTCTTCGTTGTTTCCTTCCATTGGTTGATCTCCTACTGCACTTGCTCAATCCTCAAAATCTTCTACTGGCTCCTCAACGCTTTCCACTGGTTGTCCAATATCTTCTGTTAATTCCTCAACATTCTCTGTTGATTCCTTAGCACTTTCTTCTGATTCTGCAGCACTGGCTACTGGTTCTTTAATATCTATTGATGGTTCCTCTACGTTTTCAAGGCTCACAACTTCTTCTGTTTCGTAGTCTGATTGAGGGGAGCGTTGAGGCTTTGGTCTTCGAGAGCTTAATCTCTGCGACAATTCAGCCTTTGATACAATTTCGTCAATAAAAGTCTTTCTTCCTCCCCTTCCTTTTCCCTTGCCACCTGTAGGGTTAGTTTTCTTCTGGGTTCCGCGTCCTCTCATACAATCTGCACATCTAGAAAGAAAACATCAATGCTTTTGAAATCTATAATTTCCTTCCCCGGCAACGGCGCCAAAATGTTGGTCGCTTTAATTGTTTTAGCAATTCAAGCACCACATAAATTGTCAACCCAGGAAGGTCTGTTTATTCCAAAGACAATCACGCACTAGATATGCTCAATTCCAAAAGCAAAGAAATGTTGTAGTATTAATCACACAAATATTAATCAAACTATTCACACCCCAATTTAACAAAGCTGAAGCCTACTTGTGTTACAGCAGAAACAATCCCTCTATTGCAGACTTTCATTAAAAGGATCCTAGGAAAGATAATTAAAGGAAATCATCCTACAGAAAAGAAGATCAATCAACCATAACAGAGAACAGGACCCTATTCCTCTGAGCAGGAATCTTCAGCACCTGTTGCCTGATATTAATCACACTGTAGAAAAAGATCAATCAACGGAAAACAGGACCCTATTCCCTTAAATAGGAATCTTCAGCACCTGTTCCTGATATCAATCACACTGCGAAAAAAGAAGATCAACCTAAGGAGAACAGGACCCTATTCCTTCAAATAGGAATCTTCAGCACCTGCTTCCCGATATCGATCTGTCACACATTCATCTGATAAACAAATAACTGAAAATAAAGTAACTCTCAGCTTCTTAAGAATGAATGGTATAAAGCTAATGCAGTGTTAAAGAAAACATAGTGCTTAATAAGAAACACAGAACTGCATAAGTAATTCTTCAGCAAACAAGGTTAGATTACAGTGCAAATAACATAAAGATTAACAGACTACAGGAGCAATTGGGTGAATCTTGTGATGAATGCGGGCCCTTTCCTTCTCACAGGATTCCCCAGAGGAAAGAATTTAAATTGAAGCGCTCAAAAGAAACCTTTATTCATTTATCAAAAGAAATGATACATTACAACAGAGCCTTGCTCTTTCTTGTTCCAATAAATGTACTCCCGCAGTCTCTAACTCCCCCCTAATGATGATGTCTCTTCTTTTTAAAGAGGAGACATCTATTACAGTTACATCAGAGAAATCCTATTTTTATCCAAATCTAATCTCTTGTTTTAATACAGGGTCTTTTCTGTTCTTCCATCCTGGAATGCTGTTACAATAGGTACAAAAATACTAGCTTCAAAATGGTCCATGTAACAACTTCCATTGCTCGTCTTCATCCAGTTGCCATCATTCTTGAAATATGCTTTGAAGATCGCAAATCACGAGTTGTCTTAGCTACAGGATTTGCGTGCCTGTTGACTGTTTCAGCAATGGGTTCGACTGTTTCAGCAACGCGATCCTTTCATAGATTATCTGCGATCTTTTAGACTTGTCTTAGCAACTATCTATCTTCGATTGTTGATTAAATATAAAAGTAATGTGGAATTATATGCAAAAAAAATTAAATGCATAGTAAAGAGAAGGATTTCATGTACCTTTGGATAAAATGGATAGAAATGATAATGTAAGCTTTAAATATGAACTATAAAGAGTAAAGTGGTGTCAAAATGTATGGTCAAAATGGTACATTGTGAGGTCCTAACATCCCCCCCAGCTGAAAGTGTTGCATGTCCTCAGGCAACTTTTAGTCTGAGTCAGAGTCTGAGTACTGACTCTTTGCATGCAAGTTACTCAAGCAATAACTATGGAAGGTGGCCTCTGTCGAAGATATGAATCCCTGGTTACTTTGCAATTTCTGCCATGATGCTGCCTCATCTCTGTTAGCCAATCTGTAATGAGGCTGATATCGTTCTGCTGGCATCCATAAGACAGGGAAGTGAAAATGATAACCAATCCAATTATCGGCGCATTGCTGAATGCATCTGATATAGTTTGGTATACTGGATAGTGCAGTTTGAAGATTATCAGGGCTAAAGGGATTATACTCTTGTCTTTCTTTACAGGACTGTTGCCAGAACATGGTGTTTGCCTTCAGAGTAGCAGTCTCTTTGACCCTGATTAACTGATGACACTCTTGGAGTACTGAGGCTTGCAATTGTTGTATGTACCTACTCATTCCTGGCTTCTGCAAAAACTGATGATACTCTGCTACAAAAAAGGCCGGATTTGAAGGTTCCGGCCTTATCCAGAGGAGGCGATTATCCTCATTGTGCCTAGTCACGAGAAAAGCGATTTGCCATGTGATTTGATTGGCAAGAAAGGAAAAAAATTCCCTAATCTGTACATCACCAACAATCGGATTCACGTTGACCTCTCTGTTTGCATAGCCTCATTATGAATATAGAGTTCACATAATAGATGTTGATCACTAGCGGAGGCCTCAGCAAATTTTTTGACAAACTGTTCCGCTGTGAGCAACTCATAATGTCTCCCGTCCTTAATTGCTTTCAACTGAAAATAAACAAGGCGTTCAGAAAGAAACGGAGAATAATTCAAAGAAGGTTTCCTGTTGGCTAACAATTTTTGTACTAATGAAAACATCAGGGCCAGTTATCTTTTAACTCCTTATTTTTTTTCTTGGAATCCTTAAATTGCTGAAGTGTTTGCTCCCAGTTATCCCAATTGGAATACATCTGATTTTTCCAGGCCAATTTATGTTGTTGTAAAATTTTATCTTGATCAATAGCATATTTCTGCTTCCACTTATTCATTATTTCCAACTCTTTCCATGGTGGAGTTTGTGTTCCGGCATTATAGGTAATGGGCTGAGGCATAGTTTGTGTGGCTGAGTTAACTGATACAGAGCACGATATCTGTGGCTTAATTTCTTTCTCCAAACTTTTTGAACGCCCTACTGGTTCTTGTGTGGCCGTAGGGCGTTCTTCCTTGACTACAACTAATGTGAATGCCTCAGGCACTGGGACTTTAACTATCTTATATCCAGCCTGTTGGTAGATGTTTCCACATTCATGGCACATATATTCTTTACATGGGTCATTCATTTGTACTGATGTTATATGTGCCAACATGTAGAGATTTAGCTTTTTATCAAAGGCTTCCCTTGCGGTTACCAACTCTCTTTTGTAGGCCTCTAATTCTGACTTTAAAAATTCATTTTCTTCTAAAAGAGATGCCATGGTGACTCAACCCTATGTGTTGGTTGATTTTGCTGGAGTTGATTGTTGTTTTGTAGTTGTAGCTGGTTCTTGTGTTTCAGCTACAGCTGGTTTCCTTATAGTATCATGCTGGATGTTTGATTTTTGCACTTCAGCAGCTGGTTCTTGTGTTTCAGCTGCTGAGTGAGTAACTGGTTCTTGTGGAGCAGTTACTGTTTGAGTAGAAAATGATGTCATATTACCCTGGGCATCTGTTTCTTGTGGATTAGTGCCACAGGACGAGACGGGTAATGATTCGGGGATTTGGGATTGTGGTGACGAATGAAATTTTAACAAGATAGCTGCAGGGTCAGGGGAAATGGGAATGACTTTAGATTCAACAGTCGTTTTCATTTTTCTCCTGGGTAGGAAAGCAGAAAAAGTAGTGACTTTATTTTTCTTTTTATAAGAATATTATTTTCTAGGAGGAGGGCTATTGGAAGAGGTGACAGCTTTGGATGTGGCCCTTGTTTGCCTTTTTGAGACAGAGACTGTTGCAATTCGTCTCTTTCTTTTATGAGTAGGGGATGATGGGGGTGTTTCAGCTTGAGAGTCATCACTAGAGATGTGGACGGTGGGATGGGATGACTCTGCTAAATGAGATGGACTTGGGGACAGGTCAACTGGCTCTAAGATGGAATCGATGGAGGATTAGGAATATCTTCCAGTTGCCGTTCATAAGAACTTTCGGGGATTTCTTGGGAAATTTCGGGGGCTTGTTCGAGAAGTAAGGGTGGGTTATTTAGAGGGGGGTTTTGCTGGGAAAAACCCCTTTGAATTAATAATTGACACAGGCGATGATGGGTAAGGGACAGTGATGGAAATTTTACCCGTCTACAGTAATATGACATATTCTTAATACATCCAAGCAGATAATAAGGAATGTTGACTAGTCTACCATGCTGCAAATGGCTCATTAAAACAAAATCGTGTTGATAAACTACCTGGTAGCGCCCCTCGCAAGTTAAATAATGCTTGAAAAATTCAGCTACATTTGGCCACGGAGGAGGTAATGAATGTAGTCCTATGCCACGGCCTTTGATCTCAACCTGTTCTTCTGGAAGAAGGAAGTCCTGTTGTGCATTTAGGATGATGTGTTTCCTGCTAAACCACTGAGCACCTGTGACCGGAAATCCTGAAACTTGTGCTATATCTTCTTCTATGACCGAAATTCGGATCCCTTGGACTATGGAATGGTCCTCCTGAAAATTCTGTGCAAACTCCAAAACTTGCTGAGGATCAAATTCTCCTAGCCTCTCGAAATATGTGATCCATCCTGCCCGCTGAAAGATTTGGTAAGCCTCCGGAAATAGTTAGAGAAGAGCCATTGAGCCAGGCTCATGTCTGATAGCCGTGCCCCCCATAGCTACTAGCTTGAGTCAAATGCAAAGGCGCAGAGGGCAGAAACACCAGACTTGATCAGAGTAATTGTTTACGACTAAGAACATGGAGTATCAGCCGAAATAATGGGTATAAAGAATGGCGGTGGGTTGCATGAGGTGAAATGATGGTTTTAATTTTCGAAATCCCCCCCTACGTGCGATGAAATGATGGTTTTGAATGTACGGGGTTTATAATCATAATGGGAAAGATCTTCTCTTTATACTATGATTTAACTGTATTACATAAAAAATCCACTTACCTTATATTTACCTTTGTTCTGTAATTCGAAGTATAGAGTGCTTGTTCATAGTGGCTTAATATTGATGGAAGAATCTTTAGATTTCTCTTAAAATGTAGAAACAGGAGCATATTAGAGTCTGCTCAATACTGGATAATATTCACCCAAGGGATCTGAAGAATAAAAGTGGAATACTGGGAAACTTGTGTAGCAGAGGAAAGGAATGGTGTTTTAGCAATGGGAAGATGGATGACAGGTTGCTGAAAGTGGTGTTTCAGCAATGAAAAGATGGATGACATGTTGCTGAAAGTGGTGTTTCAACAATGGAAAAATAAGGAAAATGTTGCTGAAATGTGATGATTTGGTACTAAGAAAAATCGGGAAGTACTTGCTGAGGAATGATTTTAGCAGTAGGGAACAGGAAAAAAAAAAATGTTGGTTGAAGGATGGTGTTTCAGGAGTGGGTACAATGGGGAAAATAGGAAAAAGGGAAAGATGGAGTAAGGGGATAAGTGATAAAAGAGATATTGCCGGCAAATGAGGAAATGAATTGAGATGAGGGAAACGAAGCTTCTCTGATTGAAGCTTAGATCTTCTTGTGATGAAATTTTCCTCCTTAGTGAGTTCTTCTTTAATCTGCAACATACCATTGTAACATGCCAACCCTTGTCAGGGATTATTAGTTTTAAATCTAATCTAATACAAAAAATATAGTGGAGAAAATTAAATGTTGTGAGGAGCAGAAGACTCCCCTAGAAAAAGATAATGTGTATCAGTCATGCAAGCAGCCTTAAAATATTCTTTAGAAATAGGGCGCTGGTACAAACGAAGCCTATGACCATTTACTAGTAGAGGTGTTTTAGAATCATCAATTGTTAAAAGTCTTACTGTTCCATTTGGAAAAACAGCATCTACTTCATATGGTCCAAGCCATCTTGTACGTAACTTAACTTGAAAGTTTTCAAACCGAGAGTCATACAGTAAGGCCCAATTACCTTTTTGGAACTTCTTGAGCTTGATAATTTTATCATGCCACTTCATTCTTTGTTGTTGAATCATGATGGTCTAGTGAAGGGCATCTAATCTCTTTTCATCCAATTCAAGAAGCTGCTGCAACCTAGCTGTCTGCACATCAGTCAAATCAGGGTTAACAGCTAAAGCAGTTCTTAAAGCTTTAATTTCAAATTCCATAGGAAAAACAGAACTTTTACCAAAAACCAATTCATAGGGAGAAAATCCTGTAGTATTTCTCCAGGTAGTTCTATAAGCCCATAGTGCTTCAGGGAGCCTTTGAGACCAATCCTTCTGGTTATCCTTCACTGTTTTAGTTAGAATGGCTTCTATTACTTTATTTGTACTTTCCACCTGCCCATTGGCTTGGGGATGGTATGGTGTAGTCATTCTATGTTGAATATGATATTTTTGAAGGGTAGATTTAAAACCATGGGAGTTGAAGGGAGGTCCTCCATCTGTAACTAGCTCTCTGAGAGTTGAAGGTGTCAATTTGTGAAGCAAAAGAACTTAACATTTCAGTTTTAAATTCTTCAATTAAATTACCTATTTCAGCTCTTGTTTCTCCCCCACTGGCTGATTTCTGAACTCTTGAATAAGTGGGATCTCTGTTACTTGCTCTGTTCCTTTCAGCTCCTCTTGAACATATTTTACAGAGTTCAACAATCTCATCATATGATTCTTTAAATATATCTCCTTTACCAAGCATGTTTAGCATGTCTAAACAATCATCCCTTACTCCTCTAAGTAATATTGTTTTACGAATTTCTTTACTTACATTCGGATGATCAGATCTCTGCAGATTATACTACAGTCTTTTCACATAATCTTCCAAATTCTCGTCTGCCTTTTGTGCCATGTTGAATAATTCCTCCCTCTTTTCTCTTGTCCGACAATAATCTTGATATTTAAGAAGAAATTTCTGTTTCATCTTTTCCCATGTTGTGATTACCTGGCTTCCAAGGCTCATGAACCATCTTAACGCATTTCCCTTTAATGTTGTTGGAAACAGTTTCAACTTCTAAGCATTAATAACATAATCATAACTTCTGCATAATATATCAAATTCAAAAATAAATTCATCCGGATCTTCAGAAGATAAACCATGGAAGTTGGGTAAAGCTGACAATGGAATATTTTTCATATGGGTTGTTCCTTTAGGGAGATCACTGATAGGAAATCCCAAGGTAGAGAGAGAATTTTCATCCTTTCCTTCTCCTTCAAGATCTACTCGTCCTCCACCAAAGAATTCTTCGTTGTTTCCTTCCATTGGTTGATCTCCTACTGCACTTGCTCGATCCTCAAAATCTTCTACTGGCTCCTCAATGTTTTCCACTCGTTGTCCAATATCTTCTGTTAATTCCTCAACGTTCTCTGCTGATTCCTTAGCACTTTCTTCTGATTCTGCAGCACTGGCTACTGGTTCTTTAATATCTGTTGTTGGTTCCTATACGTTTTCAGGGCTCACAACTTCATCTGTTTCGTAGTCTGATTGAGGGGAGCGTTGAGGCTTTGGTCTTTGAGAGCTTAATCTCTGCGACGATTCAGCCTTTGATACAATTTCGTCAATAAAAGTCTTTCTTCCTCCCCTTCCTTTTCCCTTGCCACCTGTAGGGTTAGTTTTCTTCTAGGTTCCGCGTCCTCTCATACAATCTGCACATCTAGAAAGAAAACATCAATGCTTTTGAAATCTATAATTGCCTTCCCCGGCAATGGCGCCAAAATGTTGGTCACTTTAATTGTTTTAGCAATTCAAGCACCACATAAATTGTCAACCCAGGAAGGTCTGTTTATTCCAAAGACAATCATGCACTAGATATGCTCAATTCCAAAAGCAAAGAAATGTTGTAGTATTAATCACACAAATATTAATCAAACTGTTCACACCCCACTTTAACAAAGCTGAAGCCTACTTGTGTTACAGCAGAAACAATCCCTCTATTGCAGACTTTCATTAAAAGGATCCTAGGAAAGATAATGAAAGGAAATCATCCTACAGAAAAGAAGATCAATCAACCATTACAGAGAATAGGACCTTATTCCTCCGAGCAGGAATCTTCAGCACTTCCTGCCTGATATTAATCACACTGTAGAAAAAGATCAATCAACGGAAAACAGGACCCTATTCCCTTAAACAGGAATCTTCAGCACCTGTTCCTGATATCAATCACACTGCGGAAAAAGAAGATCAACCTAAGGAAAACAGGACCCTATTCCTTCAAACAGGAATCTTCAGCACCTGCTTCCCGATATCGATCTGTCACACATTCATCTGATAAACAAATAATTGAAAATAAATTAACTCTCAGCTTCTTAAGAATGAATGGTATAAAGCTAATGCAGTGTTAAAGAAAAAAGAGTGCTTAATAAGAAACACAGAACTACATAAGTAATTCTTCAGCAAACAAGGTTAGATTACGGTGCGAATAACATAAAGAGTAACAGACTACAGGAGAAATTGGGTGAATCTTGTGATGAAGGCGGGCCCTTTCCTTCTCACAAGATTTCCCAGAGGAAAGAATTTAAATTGAAGCGCTCAAAAGAAACCTTTATTCATCTGTCGAAAGAAATGATACATTACAACAGAGACTTGCTCTTTCTTGTTCCAAGAAATGTACTCCCGCAGTCTCTAACTCCCCCCTAATGATGATGTCTCTACTTTTTAAAGAGGAGACATCTATTACAGTTACATCATAGAAATCCTATTTTTATCCAAATCTAATCTCTTGTTTTAATACAAGGTCTTTTATGTTCTTCCATCCTGGAATGCTGTTGCAATAGGTACAAAAATACTAGCTTCAAAATGGTCTGTGTAACAGCTTCCCTTGCTCGTCTTCATCCGGTTGCCATAATTCTTGAAATACGCTTTGAAGATCGCAAATCACGAGCTGTCTTAGCTACGGGATTTGCGTGCCTGTTGACTGTTTCAGCAACGGGTTCGACTGTTTCAGCAACGCGATCCTTTCATAGATTATATGCGATCTTTTAGACTTGTCTTAGCAACTATCTATCTTCGATTGTTGATTAAATATAAAAGTAATGTGGAATTATATGCAAAACAAATTAAATGCATAGTAAAGAGAAGGATTTCATGTACCTTTGGATAAAATGGATAGAAATGATAATGTAAGCTTTAAATATGAACTATAAAGAGTAAAGTGGTGTCAAAATGTATGGTCAAAATGGTACATTGTGAGGTCCTAACAGTGTGCAGGATCAATTTGTTGTTGAACAAGTGGTTGCTGGATAGTTGCCTGCAAGATATCTGGCTGCATAATGTCTGGCTACAGAATGTCTGGCTGCAGAATATACCTGTAAAAGCTTTGAAACATGGAATGAAATTATTTGAAACATGGATGGAAAGTAGTATGAAATGAAATAAAATGGATCATGAAATATGGTGGAATGAAGCATGAGTGAATTGAAATATGATGGAATGAAATTCATCATAAATGTGAAGTGGAATGAAATATGAAAAGTGGCCTGCAACTTATGATTTGTAATACTCAATTGCAGAAAGAGATCAAATTTGAAATAAAAATGAGATGGTCCATGAAATGGAGTGAATGAAGTATGGATGAATGGAGTGAATGAAATATGAATGAAGTGAGATATGATGAAGTGAAATGGATCATAAGTGGAATGTGATATGTAAAGTGGGCCTGCACTTATGATTTGATGATATTTTCTTGCAAGAAAAAAACAATTTTGAAAAGGTGAAGTGTCATAAATATTCTGATTTTCACTTTATCTTTTCCATATAAACATGCTAATCAATGATTAGTTTTCATGTTTATACTTTCTTTCTTTTTTTCATCATCTGACTTCAGAAATATAATTAAGTTGATGAAGGAGAAGGATTCTTCTTCATTAACTTCACATCAATGTTCTCTTGGAATCTCTTGACAAATTCTTCTCTTGAAAGTGGCTTATGATACAGCTTCAATCTATGACCATTTAAAAGAAAAGTGACCTTCTCTTCATCTATTGTCCTGATTTTTATTGCTCCATTGTCAAAAAAATTCACAATTTCATATGGTCCAAGCCAATGTATTTGGAATTTACCTTGAAAATCTTTGAACTTTGAATCAAACAAGAGGGCCCAGTCTCCTTTGAATTTCTTTTCCTTAATGTACTTATCATGCCATCTAATCCTTTGCTGCTGGACTATACTTGTTTTCTGGACTGCATCTTGTCTGATCTCATCCAATTCATTAATCTGCTCCAATCTGTACTTTTGTGCCTCTGTTAAATCAAGTCCTAGCTGAACTGTCATTTTAAAAGTTTGAATCTGAAACTCTATGGGAAACAAGACTTGTTTTCCATAAACAAGTTCATAAGGAGTATGACCTGTTGTGCTTCTCCATGTAGTTCTATAGGCCCACAAGGCTTCAGGAAGCCTGTCTGCCCAATATCTTCTATGTAAATGAATAGTCTTTGTTAGGATCCCTTCAATGACTTTATTGGTAGATTCCACTTGACCATTTGCTTGTGGATGATAGGGAGTAGATTTTCTGTGTCTGATTTTGTACCTCTCCATCATTTGTTCCACTAGCCTTGATGTGAATTGAGCTCCTTGATCTGTAAAAATTTCTCTTGGGACACCAAAACCAGTAAAAATATCCTCAAAAAGAAAATTAACTACAGATGCTTCAGTAGCAGAAAGTAATGGCTTGGCATCTACCCATTTGGTAACATAATCAGTGCAAACTAACATATATTTCTTTTGTCTTGATGGAGGACTAATAGGTCCTACAAAATCTAAAGCCCATTTCTCAAAAGGTTCAATATGTACCTAAGACTGCAATGGCATCTCACCTAAAGGAGAAGGTTTCCCTACCCTTTGGCAACTGTCACACCTTTTGACATACTCTTTAGCATCTTTAAAAAGGGACGGCCAATAGTATCCTAAATGAAGGACCTTATAAGCTGTCCTTTTATTAGCAAAGTGTCCACCATAAGGTTCATCATGACATGCCTTGAGAATCTCAAGCATCTCATCTTCTCGAACACATCTCCTAATGATAAAGTCTGGACCTATTTTGTATAACTCATTAGCAACCCATGAATATTTTTCACTATCATAAATGATCTTTCTTTTGTCTCTTGCATTCATTATTGAAGGAAATTTACCTGAAACTAGATAATTAGCAATGTCAACAAACCAAGGAGTTTGAGTAGAAATTGCAAAAAGATATTCATCAGAGAATTGTTCTTCAACTGGAGTGTTGTATTTAATATTTTGGAGTCTAGATAGGAAATCAGCTACTGCATTTTGTTTTCCAGGCCTATCTAGAATGGTAATGTTGAATTCCTGTAAAAGCAATAACCATCTTATGACTCTACCCTTAGTAATTGATTTGTTCATTAGATATTTAATTGCAGAGTGATCTGTGTGAACAAAAGTTTCATAGCCTGTTATATAGTGTCTGAATTTATTTATGGCATGAACAACAACTAAGAACTCTTTTTCAGATACAGTATAATTTAACTCTGAAGGAGTCAAATTTTTACTTGTATAGTAGATGGCATAATGAATCAAGTCTTTTTGTCCCAATACTGCTCCTAAAGTTGTATCTGAGGCATCTGTTGAAATATGAAAAGGTAATTTCCAATTAAGTCCCCTTAAAATAGGTGCTTCAGAGATTTTTATTTTCAAGGTCTCAAAGGCTAACTGACAATCAGGATTCCACTTGAATTCACAGTCATTGGTAAGTAATTTGAAAAGTGGAGTTGCTATCTTGGTTAAGTTTTCTATAAACCTTCGATAATATCCTGTAAATCCTAGAAAACTCCTAACATCTTTTTGACAGCTTGGAATAGATAAGTTAGAGATGACTTCAACTTTTGACTCATCAACTCTAATCCCATCCCCTGAAATGTGATGCCCCAAAACAATTCCTTCAGTAAACATCATAAAACACTTCTCATGACTTAGTGAAAGATTTACTTCTTTACATCTCTGTACAAATTTTTCCAAGTTTTCTAAAGCTTCTTCAAATTTGTTTCCATAAAATGTGAAATCATCCATATATACCTCTACAAAATCATGTATTAGATCTGAAAAAATTCCTAGTACTGCCCTTTGAAATGTTGCAGGTGCATTGCATAATCCAAATGGCAATACTCGGTAAGCATAGGTACCCCAAGGACAGGTAAATGTGGTTTTGTCTTGATATTCAAGTGCTACTTGAATTTGGTTATAACCACTGAACCCATCTAAAAATGAGAAGTACTTTTTGCCAGCTAATGTATCTAACACTTGATCTATGAAAGGTAGGGGAAAATTATCTTTAAGAGTAGCTTTGTTTAATTCCCGGTAGTCAATACATACCCTCCATTTACCATTTTTCTTTGGCACAATTACCAAAGGAGAAACCCACTGACTATCTGAAATGGGATAGATAAAGTTGACATTTAACAATTTCTGCAATTCTTCTTTAACAATCTCCCTAAGATTTGGATTCATCCATCTTTGAGGTTGTCTGATTGGTTTACAATTTTCCTTTGTGTATATGTGATGAGTGCAAGTCGTAGGGCTTATCCCTTTCATATCAGTGTACTCCCATGCATATGCAGAAGAATGTCTCTGTAATATCTTGACTAGCTTTTCTTGTTAAGATTTCTCTAGGTTCTTGTTTATGTTTAAAGTTTTACCCGGAAATATCTCAATTGCAGAGCTGCCAAATTTATCCATGGAATAAAGAGACATATGTCTTGATGATAAAAACTAAATGTTGGATTCTTCTTGAAATTGTTCATGTTTGTATTCCGAAGAGGATTCAAAATTTTCTAAGGTATTCAGAATCTGGCTATCTTCACTAATTTCTGAAATTGTGAAGAGAGGTTGTATGTCTTCTTCATCCTCAATCCATTGAGTATCATCTAATTCTGTAATTGTTTTTGTTGGAGGATACAAGGTAAATTTCTTGGTTGAACTACCATCAGAGATGTACATATCACCGGATCTACAGCTAATGAAAGCATCAGCTGTAGCTAACCAAGGTCTTCCTAATATAATAGGATGTCCTCCTAGATTATTCTTAGGAGTTAGGATCATAAAATCCACAGGATACTCCCAAGAATCTAGGGACACTAGAATGTCTTCTATTACCCCATCAGGTTTGATCATAGATCTGTCTACTAATTGTAATAATTTGGGTGTAAAAAGAATATTAGGAAGCTTTAGTTTATCCATGATTTGTCTACTCATGATATCGATTGTTGCTCCTAAATCAATAAGTGTGTTTTGGATCTCAGTTCCATTGATGTGTATTTTAACAACTAGATTTCCTGGGTCTAGATACTTTGGAATGGCAATCTTATCCATCATTATATCTTCTATTTTTCTTGCCAGTTGAATTTTCTTTATCTCTTTGATTCTTTTTCCTGTTTTTTTCATGCTCAACTCCTTTATTGTTTTTGCTAAGATTGGAATTTCCTTGATAGCTTGTAATAATGGGATCTTAATACAAACATTCCTTAGCTCATCTAGGAAATCATAATTAGGCACCATAATTTGTTTTTCTACACTCCTATCAATTTGTAATCTTTCTGGAAAGGGAGGTGTAGAGGTGGATGTTGATGGCTGCTCTAATATAGGAGTTGAAATTATTGGTTCTTTTTGTTTTGATTTTTCAATGTTTGGGGCTTGAAAAGATGTGTTCTCTTCAAGACTTTTATTTACCCGTAGAGAATCTTCCTCAGAAATGTTTTGCTCTTGTATCATTACAGAAGGTTTCTTCTTTTCAAGTATTCTTCCAGACCTAAGTTGAACATCATCAAGGTCTAAAGGAGTAATCAAATAGGTTGGAAAATGTTGGCCTTCTATCATGTATGTGTTCTGAGGATTTTTATTTTTGGGGTTTGGTATAGGTTGGGCAGGTAACTGATTTGATTTCTGAGGAAATGGTAATGGAAGTGGTGGATTTTGATGTTGTGGATTTTGAGGATTTTGTTGAGGAGGGAAATGTGGATATGGTGGATAGGATGGTGGATATTGATAGTACTGAGAGTATCTTCCATAAGGATTTTGTGCTCCTTGTGCCCAAGTTTGAGATTGATTTTGGAATTGGGGCCAAGGTTGCTGCCAAGAATTCCAATTTGGTGGGGGTTGATTATACAGCTGATCATGGAATCCTTGTGTTTGAGGTCCTTGCCAAGGCCTTCTAGAGACAAAATTGAGAGATTCTGTGGAATTTGTAGAGGTTTCTTCTTGAAAGACAGCTTTAAGACCAGGAAGTGAAGGACAACTCTTGGTCTCATGTTTTTCTGAACAAATTACACAAGTCTCTACTACTTTTGCATCCAAAGGGCACTCTCTCAAGGCATGCTTCTTTCTACATTTGGGACAAAAGATTGCTAAGGCATCAGATTCAGCTTTTTGCTTGTTTTGTAACTTGAGGGTGTCTATTTGCTCACTAAGACTCCCTAAAATGTCAGATTTGAATTCATCAAGCATATGTCCTATTTCTGCCCTACTTACTGTCCCAGAAGTAGACTTACTTGCCCTTGCAAGAGCAGGGTCTCTTGGTCCTTTTACAGTTTTAGATTTCCCTCTTGAAAGGTTGATACATAATTCAGCTATTTCAAGTAATGTGAGCTGAGATATATCCCCTTTTCCCATCATATTAAGGATATCTAGCCATTCATCCCTAATTGTCTTCAACAAGAGAGCTTTCAAAGTATCTTGGTCTAAGTTTTCCATTTTTGCTCTCTTGATGTTATAGTTAAACCTCTCCAACAAATCTTCCAGATTTTCATCCTCTTTTTGTAGCATTTTAAACACTTCCTCCTTATGGTTGACTGGCATACAGTAATCCAAATACCTCTCTAGAAATTCCTGTTTCATGTCTTCCCATGTCCTAATAGAACTATTGATCAAACTCATAAACCATTTTAATGCTGCTCCTTTCAATGTTGAAGGGAATAGTTTAAGTTTTTGGGCATCTTGTAAGTAATCATAGGTTCTACATAGGACTTAAAATTCAAATAGAAAGGTTTCAGGATCTTCACTTTTGAGTCCATAGAATTTTGGAAGGACAGAGGGTGAAATATTTTTCATAGTTGCATTGGTTTCTTCATCTACTATAGGAAACCCAAAAGAGCTTCCCATTTCCCTTCTAGCTCTTCCTCTACCTCGTTCTCCTTTGGCACCTCTACCTCCTTCTCCTCTACCTCTACCTCTACCCCCTCCAAATAGTGTGTGTTCTCCATTAAAGACTCCTCCTCCCCCTTCTTCTGCCATAGTTGATTCTTCTGTGGAAGTGGAAAAGTTTATGTCTCTAGCAGGGGTTCTTGAATCTTCTTCTAAGACAGGTTCAGTGGATGAGATGGAAGGTCTCTCTGATGGAATATCTGATCTTAAGCCTTCTAGAAGTCTGTGATCCGTATAGGATGGGATGTGGGTTTGAGTTGGAGGTGTGCTGCCTCTTGGTCTTGGTGGAACAAGTGGTGTTCTAGGAATCAAGCTTCTGCTTCTTATGAATCTACCCCTTGAGTCTCTTTCTCTACACATATCATTGTTTTTTGGGAGGTAAGAAACAAGGCTACCTAGTTACACTTCCCCGGCAACGGCGCCAAAATTTCTACTCAACTTAGTGTTCCTAAATTGATATCATAAATTGTCAACCAGGGCTAGTAAACTGTTGAAGTGAAGTGCACTATATGTGCCTAGGTATCTTCTTCCTACTTCGTTGTGTTTAGTGTTTTTCTAGTGTTTTTGGTTTTGTATTTTTGTGTTAAGAGGAAAAGAACTAAATTGTTGGCAAAGAGAAGTTACTGATCATACTACAACAGAAAAAAATATACTCCAAACTGTGTATGACACCTAAGAACAGAAAATGCCAATTCGCAAATTGCAAAGCTTGACAAGGAAAGTAACTCATAACATTAACTCAGTCCAATTCATTTCATTAGAAGTATGTTGGAACAACTTGAGAAAAGGATAAGTTTGATGTAATGAAGTTCTCTATAGTAAACAACAACTTACAATATTACAGAGAAAATCTCATCCATAGTTAGAAATTTGTTGGAAAATTTTGAGAAAAGATTATCTGCAACATAGTAAGGAAACCTATGCTAAAATGACTTATGACACTAAAATTAACCCATTCCGCCACTCAAAATGTTACTATTAAGCCTCATTCAAGGGTTAGAGATCTCTTGGAATAGCTTTGGAAAAAGGTTGTTTGTAAAATTATAAAAAAAATTGCAGAATAGTCAAGCACTCAAAATGATATAACTAATTATTGTCCATATGATGATGATGTGTTAGAAGATATTAAGAACAAGAGCAGTTTGTAAATAATGAAGGTCTTTTAAGTCTAATTTAACAGGACTAGAATGCAATTAATAAAACTTGAAATACAATGAACAGAACTGAACTAGAATGCAATTAACCTCCGAAGTATTATAGCTCTATCTCATTCACGTGTTAGTGATATATTGGAACAGTTCATAAGAATGAGATTAACTGTAACATTCAATATAAGTGAACATAAAACATGAAGTTCAGAAAACTGCCTAAATTAGGAACAAAACAGGGCAAAAGTCACTTATCTAGAAAATATGCACAAAGCCTTTCGGACAGTAGGGGCCCTCTACCATCGGATTGGCACACGAATCTCCTCAAGATTGCTTCAGATCATGCATTAAAGTTGTACTTATTTCATTAAAGGAGAACGCTTCAGAAACGGAGTATTACAGTTTTGGAAAACTTAACAACAAAACATCAACTAGCTAACCGTCTCTCGGTTCACCGAGTTATTTTTATAAGCAAATACATAACTGTAATTGAGAAGAAATAGGGATAGGTGTCTTTTTCAATCAAAATCGAATTAGAACTCATGTTGAGGCCTCGTACTTTGCTGAAGACATCTGCAGAGTCCTTGTCTTGGTAGAAGTCTACTTCTTAGTTTTGGTCTCCTCCACGTGCATAACCACTTGCAGATTTTTGCTCAGACTTCATAGAGGGCAAGGAATGATGTAGGTGAGTTCTGGAATTCAACCATATGTGTTTTTCCTTTAAGTGACACCTATAACCTGTGTGAACATAATGATAGCTACGGAATATGCGACTAGCTACAGAATGGCTGCATTATGTAGCTAAGTCTAGTCAAAAATTACTACAACAACAAAACCACAAAAGTATAGTAAGTCAGTCATTGAATGCATTCTTAAAGTGACTTTAATCAATCCTATTGATCTTTTAAGCCTATAACTGATAAAGGACAAATGGAATGAAGTGAAATTTGGTGAAAGGAAAGGACGCCTTTGGGGCCCAACAGGTCCTTACTAGGAGGAGCAATGCTACCTCCTGGTGACAAAGGGGTTGTCTTTGTGTGTGTACTCTGCTCCACAAGGACAGTGTCACCTGAATCAGCTTGCGATTCCAATATCTCCTCTGCCTTTCCATCACTATATACTTCGTAATTATAAATGGGAGACAGAGTCTCATCATCATGTAGTTCCTCTTGGTCGAGTAGGATGTTAGTGTGAACAGAGCTGCTGGGGGAGGCGGTTTTATCAGCAAATTCCTCTTGCTCCCCGGCTTCCAATGAGTTTCTCAATCCATAGTTTGTTCTTATTTGTCGTAGGACTCAGGCCATTTCCTCCTCAAATTCTTGTAAGGGTGCATGGGATGGTTCTACTTCCTCTATGGTGTTCGAAGTTCCCTGGGGTGTTCTACGTCGTTTTTTCCTATTTGGCTCTGATGTTGAGGCTCGGGTTCTTTTTCTTCTTGAAGGATTTACCCTAGGGGGCTCAGTTTCAGTTCCTTCGTGGTTTACTTCTGGTTCATGTGCATCTGGGTTGACAAAACTATCCCATGCTATATGCTGTTTATCTAGCTCATGAATGATGATTAATTTTATTAAGCCCTGGTGACTAACCACTGCTTGGGGCTTCTTGGCCTTTCTCAATCTAATAGCAGTATCATGCAATACGAAATTCAAAAAGGCAGGCAGATTAATTGAAATTTTTTTTTTGTGTGCAGCTAAAAGTTTGAGTTGTTGAGGTTTTACCACATTCCGACGCCCTTCGCATGTAATGAAATTCTGAATGAATGCCGCCAGCTCCTGCCACGGCTGGTGTAAAGAGGCAGGGTTAATTCCTCTATTTTTTCACTCCAAGGGTTCATCTGGGTCCTGGTATACTGCTACTAATTCTCTCAGGAGGAGATGCTTTTCTGCCCATATTATCCCTTGCGCTGGAATTCCATAAACTTCTGCTATGATTTCCTCTGTAACTGGTATAGTTCAGTCATTAACTCGGGTTTGCCCTTCCTGCAAATTTTGCAGAAATTCAATTGCAATTCTCATTTTGGATCCTTGTATTATATGTACATATGTTAGCCATCCAACTCTCTGGAGGATGGCACTTGCCGCTTCTGAAATCAGAAAATTTGAAGGCTCGCTTCGAAGGGTATTTCCTCCCATGACTGGTATGCTCTTTTCCTCTAGTTTTTTTTCTTCTTGGCTCTGTTGTTTCGACTGGGTGTTGTCTGTAAGCGGAAGAGAGACTGCGGTTCTATTTAAATATTATTCATGCCTTAATTGTAGTATTTATAGATGCGTCTAATGGGATTTTTGTAGGTATTTCACATGCATGCCGAATTAAGGCCAATTACACCCCCTCTCTTGAAGAAAGGGCCCCACTCCCTCAAGTACAGGAGAGATTTGGCCAGTTATGAATGCGAACATGGGAATGTCAGAATTTGGTAAATTTGCGTGTGGAGGGTTGACGGTTAAGTAATTACTACATATGCAGCAAAAGGTCAGATTTAGAAGTTTTCATAATTTTATCTTGTGCAGAGATGACCAGAATGCGAGAGAAAATAGTATTGCCATTATTACGATATGATGTCTTTGCACGATTGAAAATTTATGACGGAAGCAAGAATCAGTCAAGTAATGATTGGCGTTGTCATTCCAAAGTTCAAAATATGTAAACAAATCTTTGTTATTTATTCTTATGGTAAGTCATGATTGTCACTAATTCAAGTAATAGCTTTGTGGTAAAATAAAATGGAAGACAAGGTGTATGTAACAGCAACTGGTTATTAAAGGAGCATTCTTTCATACCACAAGCAGAGCCACTGCTGCCAGCAGGCGTTCATAGCCTCGACAGGGTTTCTTTTTAACCCAAAAAATGAGCCATGATCCCTATGTAAGAATAGTTGTTTTGCCATTTTGATGGAGAGATCGCCATGCTGGTATGGTAGCCAAGTAATCATGGTGCCACTCACTAGAGTTGTAGCAGAATGATCAAGGCGACTCGTGATGAAACCTCTTGTCCTTCTAATAGATGAGAAGGTCATTACCCTGGTGTGGTAGCCATAATGGGCATGTCAGTTGCTACACTCTTTGAACATGGTAGGCTAGCTCGTGATGAGACCCCCTATCCTTTCTTAAGATTTGTATGTAAATGTAGTATTTTCTTTTGGATTTTAAAATTTTGATCTATTATGAGGTCACTGTGTTGGTGTGGTAGCAAGATAGTCACAATGCCATTCACTAGAATTGTAACAGAGTGATCAGGTAGGCTCGTGATGAGACCTCGTGTCCTTCTAATAGATGAGAAGGTCATTACCCTGGTGTGGTAGCCATAATGGGCATGTCACCTATTCAATCCTTATGATCATGGTAGGTTGGCTCGTGATGAGACCCCCTATCCTGTCTTAAGATTTGCATGTCACACAATGATTGCTAAGGGAGGCTCATTAACTCCTTAAGAGTGAGGGATGGTGAAAGAAGCAGAAAACTAATACCATTAATACCCCTTGTTCCATTTCTTCATGTTGTAGGGCCATATTACTTGAATAGTGCAAAAAGACATATCATTATAAGGTCCTGAATTGTTTGATATCATATTTGAACTGTGGGTGTCTTAGCCTTTATTTTGATGTGTGCATAATATCAGCTTGATGTTCAAGAATTATAGCGCCAAAGGACATCATATTTGGAATTTTACCATTTCCACCTTTCTTTCAAGTGCCATTCCCTGCTCAAGGTTTCTCAATTATAAAAAGAATGGCTATTAAGACATTGAGCAGTAGTTGTTTAAATATTGTTTGGAAAAAACGCTCAAAAATGGTTGCTTTAGTTGAAGGAACATCAATTGCTCAAACATGGAACAGCAGTTGTTCAAATATGGAACAGCAGTTGTTTCTGAATTGAACGTCAAAATTAAGAGCGCGGGCAAAAGGCTGTTCAATTTGGTTGAAAAGATGTTGTTCAAAAATTGAACAGCAGTTGTTTCGGAATTGAACAGCAAAATTTAAAAACGTAGACAAAAATTTGTTCAATTTGGTTGAATCGCTGCCGTCCAAAAATTGAATAGCAGTTGTTCCAAAATTGAACAGCAAAATTTAAAAACGCAGGCAAAAAGTTGTTCAATTCAATTGAATCGCTGCCATTCAAAAATTGAACAGCAGCTATTCTGGAATTGAACAGCAAAATTTAAAAACGTGGCATAAATTTGTTCAATTTGGTTGAACTGTTGTCGTTCAAAAATTGAACAGCAGTTGTTTTGGAATTGAACAACAGAATTTAAAAATGTGGGCAAAAAGTTATTCAATTCGGTTGAACCGCTGCCATTCAAAAATTGAACAGAATTTGTTCTGGAATTGAACAGAAAAATTTTAAAATGCGGCAAAAAGCTGTTCAATTCGGTTGAACTACTGCCGTTCAAAAATTGAACAGCAGTTGTTTTGGATTTGAACAGCAAAATTTAAAAATGCGGGAAAAAATATGTTCAATTCGGTTGAACCGCTGTCGTTCAAAAATTGAACAGCAGCAGTTCTCGTACTGAATAGCAAAAATAACACAACAAAAACTTATTCAACTTGGCTGAACAGTATCCGTTCGAAAACTGAACAGCAGTTATTCATAAATTGAACAGCAAAGTAAGAAACTGCAAAAAACACAAACTTATAATGAAAAATGGATTGCAAATGGGACAAATGTACAATAAGTAAACAATTATATACATTATTTACAAGTGATGTTGTCAAACTTCCCATGTACTTGAGTTTGTGGGGTTGTCACCCCCTTGCGCCACAACTTGGATGGTGGGATCGTTTTGTGCCAGTTGACAACTGAGATTCTTTCATGAGAGGTTTGTGATAGAGGCGTACTTTGTGCCCGTTAACTCGAAATGTTGAGCCAGACCCATCTATAGTGGTCAAGGTGAGGGTACCATTGCTATGTACTTCCTGGATCTCATATGGACCAAGCCACCTTGTTTGCAGTTTCCCTGGAAAGTCTTGGAATCTAGAATCATAGAGGAGTGCCATATCTCCTTTTTGAAATACCTTCTTTTTTATTAGGTTTTCGTGCCACTTGGCTCGTTTTTTTTTAATGATCATTGTGCGTTGCAAGGAAAGTAGTCGAATTTCTTCCAGTTCATTTATTTTTTGGAGTCTTTTATCTTAAGCATCTGTTAAGTCTAATCCCACTTCCTGGGTTGTTCTTAGTGTTTTAATTTCGAACTCGATAGGGAAGATAGGTTCTCTCCAAAATACTAGCTTATATGGTGAATATCCAGTGGTATTTCTCTAGGTTGTTCGATAAGCCCATAAGGCTTCTGGTAGTCTAGTGGCCCAGTCCCGGTGGTGTGCTGCTACTGTCTTGGTAAGGATTGCCTCCAGGACTTTGTTAGTGCTTTCAACTTGTCCGTTTGCCTATGGGTGGTAAGGAGACGTAACTCTGTGAATTATATAGTGATTTCTCAAGGTAGATATGATCTTATTGCCAGTGAATTGTGCCCCCCCATCGGTTATCACTTCCCTTGGAAGGTCGTATCATACGAATAGTTCAAAGAGAAACTTAATTACTGATTCTTCCGTGGCTCTTGACAAGGCTACTGCTTCCACCCATTTGGTGACATAATTCATGGCAACTAATATGTGGGATTTCTGGTTTGATGGTGGATTGAATGGTCCAACGAAGTCCAACGCCCATAGTTCAAATGGTTTCACCACCAATTATGGTTGCAGCGGCATTTCATCAGCTTGGCCTGGGCGGCCCATTCTTTGACAACTATCGCAGACCTGTACATACTTCTTTGCATCTTTGGAAATCGTAGGCTAGTAATAGCCTAATTGCAACACTTTTTGCCCCATCCACCATTCTGCGAAGTGGCCACCACAGGGTTCATCGTGACAGGCACGTAAGATGTCATGGATTTCATCTTCCCTTATGCATCTATGTATGTGCATATCAGCCCCTATATGGAATAGGTGTCCTTCAATCCAAGAGAATCTTGCAATGCGCTGTACAATCAATTTTCATTCTCTCATCATTAAATGTTTGGGTAGTTTCCCAATTTCCAGATAATTTGCCACATCTTCATACCACGGTGTTTTGACTGGTATAGCAAACAGGTGTCGTCTGTCTTGGGGACTCTAGACAGGAAGTCTGCGACCACATTTTCCTTCCCTGAACGGTCTTTGATTGTTATATCGAATTCCTGCAATAACAGTAGCCAACGAGTTATTCTTCCATCCATGATCGGTTTATTAGCTAAATATATAATAGCGGAGTGGTCAGTGTATAGGAACACTTGATATCCAGTTATGTAGTGCCTAAATGTATTAATAGCATAAATTACAGCCAGGAATTCTTTCTCGGTTACTATATAGTTCAGTTCGGCGGGAGTAAGGTTTTTGCTGATATAATAAATAGCATAAGGTTTCTGGTCTTCTTCTTGGCCAAGGACTACTCCTACTATTGTATCAGATACATTGGAAGAGATATGAAAGGGTAGTTTCCAGTTAGGACCTCGCAAGATTGGTGTTGTGGAGACCAGCTTCTTCAAGTCTGTAAAAGCAGTGTCACATTTTCCAGTCCAATGGAATTCAACATTTCCAATTAAAGCATATAGAGGTGCGGCTATCTAGGGAAAAAAATTTATAAATCTGTGATAATATCCTACATATCCCAGAAAACTGCATACCTCCTTTTGTGTACAAGGTGTGGCCAACAGAAGGATTACCTCTATTTTAGCTGGGTCTACTTGTATTCCAGCTGCAGAAATGTAGTGGCCTAGGATTACCCCCTCAGTCATCATCATGTGGCATTTTCCGTTGCTCAGACATAGTTTAGTCGTAATGCATCGTTCTAACACTTTGTCTAATGTTTTTAGCGCTTGATCAAAGTCTTCCCCATAGGGTGTAAAATCATCCATATAAATTTCAATTCCTTTATTTATTAGGTCAGAAAAAATGCTAATTATGGCTCTTTGAAATGTTGTTGGGGCATTACATAATCCAAACGGTAAAAATCTGTAAGCGAAAGTGCCCCATGGGTAGGTAAAGGTTGTCTTATCTTGGTCTTCAGGAGCTATTTGGATCTGATTGTATCCGCTAAATCTGTCAAGGAAAGAGAAGAACCGTTTTCCGGCCAATGTGTCAAGGACTTGGTCAATGAAGGGAAGGGGGAAATGATCTTTCTGAGTTGCCTTATTTAATTCTCTGTAATCTACGTAGATTCTCCACTTCCCATTCTTTTTAGGGATGACCACCAAAGGGGAGACCCATTTTCTATCTGAGATTAGATAGATGAAATTTACATCTAGCAGCTTTTGCAGCTCTTCTTTTAGAATTTATTTTAAATGTGGATTCAGTCTTCGTTGGGGTTGTCTAACAGGGCGCATTTCCCTATCAGTATAGATATGGTGCATGCACAGTTGTGAGTCCAAGCCCTTCATGTCTTGGTAATCCCACGCAAATGCACCCTGGTGCTTCTGGAGGATTTTTATAAGTTTCTGCTTTTGGTTGTCATCCAAGCTACTGTTAATATTCAGAATCTTTCATAGTTCAATCTCAATAGGTACACTATTACGAACAGTGGTTGTGGAACTATATTGGGTCTCAAAGTCCACCACGGGATCTTCTTGTACTTCATGTTTGAGGACTGTTTTCATCATTTGGCATTTCGAATTTTCAGGTTTGGGTGGTTGATTCATAACAATACTAATCACATCATCTTCAGTTTGATCCTTGAATTTGAGGGCTTCTGCTAGTGTCAGAGGTGGACGTATGTTTTGCTCCCAATATGTATATGGGTGTTTTTGAATTTTTATCGTGGGAAAACTTGGTTTGGCAGGCGGATAAATAATGATATTTTTTACAGAATTTCCTCTAGTGATATTCATGCTACTTGCTCGACAGCCTATGTAAGCATATGCTGTGGCCAGCCAAGGCCACCCGAGAATCAATGGGTGCCCTTCCATCTTGTTTTTTGGATTAATAACTAAAAAATTAGCTGGGTATTCTCATGAGTCCACCGAGACCATGATGTCTTTCACTATACCTTCTGGTCTAACAACAGATCTGTCAGCTAATTCCAGAAGTGTGGCTGTAGGTTCACAAGCTCCTGTAGTTAGGATGTTAATGGCTGCCCCTAGGTCAACCAATGTGTTTGGAAATGAGTGTCTATAAATTTGTACAGTTACAATGGGGTTTCCTGGGTCTTCATATTTCACAGGTGATTCTCTACCTAACAGTAAGTCAGATAGTGTTCCTACCACATGAACGGTAGGCACAGCCATTGTTTTCTTAATTTGTTTTTTTCCACATAATTCCTTGATTGTATTTTCATAGATGGGAATGTCTTGGATGGCCTGGAGAAGAGGAATTTTAATACAAAGGTTTCTTAATTCCCCCAGGATGTCAAAATTTGGGTTGATTATAGGTCTGGGTAGGTTTAATCTCTCAGGGAATGGTGGTGGAGTCACTCTAAGGTCTTCAAGTTTTTGTTGGTCAATTGTTTCCTTATCTTTACCTGGTTCTGCTATATTTGTTGAGGTAGGCCCTGTGGATGTTTCAACTTGGGACTGAGGTGGATTTGTGGCCTCTAGAGGTAATATGGTACATCCTAATCTTAACCTCAATTCGTTGCACTGTTTTTGTTCGTCATTAGGTTTTGGATCTTCTATGATCTGAATTAGTTGAACCGGTCTATTATTGGGATTGGGATTGGGATTGGGTTAGGCTGGTAATTGAGGGCGTATGGCAGGCTGTTGGTTATGTTGAATAGGGTAGGGAGCTGGTAATTTTTGGGTCCCTACTCCTATTGGTATATTTCCCATTGTCGTTGGTCGTTGCCAGTTCCAATTGGTGTTTTGAATAAGAGGGTTTGGCCATTGGTTTTGATATGGGATATTCTGCCAATAAGGGGGAGAACTAGGGAAATTTCTCTAATTATTTCCTGATGGAGGTTGTGTAGGCCAAGGTGGTATAGGAAATTCTTGGTTTGGCCAACTTGGGAAGGGGTTTTGAGTCTACCAGGTTGTTGCAATGTTTTGCCGGTTGTACTGCGGCAACGGGAAGTATTAAGGAGGGTCTTGCGGTATGCTAGGTTGTGCCTACCATTGCCGACGTTGATTCATTAAATAGACTGGCTATGTTTCTTCTTTTGCTTCCTTGTAGACGTATTTCAGCCCAAGAAGTGAAGGAAATTGGTCTGTAGCATGATCCTTAGTGCAGATAGCACACGTCTGGACCATGTCTAAAGGACACTCCCTCTCGTTGTGCTTCTTCTGACATATTGGGCAAAAGATGGCCAGGTTTTGTTCGGCTATAGCCTATTTTTGTTTGGCTTGTAAAACATCAAGTTGTGTTGTCAAAGTACCCAGAATGTCGGTTTTGAAATTTTCTAAAATATTTCCAAATTCTGCCCTAGTTACATTGCCATTGGTCTGCTTAAGATCACGCCCAACAGGTCTATTGCGTGAGCTACCCCGGGAACATCTAATACATAAGGAGATAATCTCGTCATATTCTTCTTGATAAATATCTCCCTTCCCCATTATGTTAAGCATTTCAACCCATTCCTCCTTCATCTCCTTCAGCATTGTGGTTTTTAAAATGTCCTTGGACAACGTGGTATAGGGGATCTTTGTAAATTGTATTGAAATATTTCTACGTATTCCTCTAATGTTTCATTGTCTTTTGTAGTCATGTTAAAGATTTCATCTTTTAGGTCTCAAGTTTGAAAATAGTATTGGTATTTGGTAAGAAAGGTATTCTTCATTTGGTCCCAGTTGTTTATAGTTCCTCCTCCTAATCCCATGAACCAATAGAGAGCAGTGCCTTTTAAGTTGGAGGGAAATAATTTTAGTTTCTAGGGATCAGTGGTGTAGTCATACCCTCTGCATAAGACATCAAATTCAAATAGGAATGCATCGGGATCTTTTGTGGTTAACCCATGAAAGGTGGGGATGTTGTGCAAGGGAATGGCTTTCATAGGGGCATTGGCAGCATGATCAACAATGGGGTACTCTAATGTTGATGTCTGCCTCTAATTCTGATTTTGATTATTTTCCATTTGATCAAAGAGGTGCCAGAAATCTTCGGGAATTTCTTGATCTGGAGGGGAGATTTTAATAGGCTTGGGGGGTGAATGTGGTGGGGGTTTCATAGCACTTCCCTGATCTGGGATTCTAAGAAGTTCAGTTTTGATTACTTCTTTAGGGGACATAGGTTCTGATATTTCTATGTGAATTCCTCCACTAGTTTCTCCCCTGCCTTCTTGCAAGTTGCAAGAGCCCCCCTCTTTTGAAGGTTCAATGTCTTGATGAATGATAGTCTGCAGGATTTTCTCATACCCCTCTATCTTGCTGTAAATATCAGTGTAGGCTACAGATGGTGAGGCTGCTGCCTGAGGGGGAATGTTAGGATTTTTGATGGAAACAGTTTTGGGTCCTATAGATGCCTGAGATTCAGCTTTCTTAATGATTTTTTCTATGTATGTTGTCCTCCCAAGGATCACCAGTCCTTTGGGTTGTGAGGATGGTTGCGAATGATTTTGGGTTGCTTCTATCTTCTTTTTCCTAGGCATAAAACGAGAGCACCTATCCTACAGTTCTTTGTACAACTTGCTGGTGAGCGAGCTAAAAGGCAAGCATGTTGCTTTCCGATACATAGGTTCTTACCTCTCGTTTTCAATACCCAATTCCTCACAGCAATGGAGAAAAGATGAGCTAAGGGAGATAACTCTTAACACTCTCCCCGGCAATGGAGCCAAAATGTTGGTTCGGAGAGAGGTGGCCTTTTATTGACAACTCTAGTGTTCCCTCATTTAATTATCAACCCGGGGTAAGTCTTTTTATTTCAAGAGTGTCAACACAGTATATTCGAGTCAACTGTTCTATGGATGCTCTCTGTCAGTCGTGAAGAAGGAATTACTAACTTCCTGAACTTGTTTATTCTATGAAGGGTGACTTGGATGAATCTTTAGCCTAAGATTGAGCAACAAGATTTTGTGTTTCTCTATTGGAACAAAATGACAGCTTAACGGAACCGAACAACAATCTAAATAAACCAAGCAAACATTGAAATGATAGTGATGGAATTAAACAGAATAGTAGTCTGACTAAGTTACTCATAAATGGAATCGAATTGAATCAACGGTCTAGTTAACTAAGCAAAAATGAAGTAGCAGTATGACTAGTTGTGCAATAATGAAACAGAAGTATAACTAAGCCTGGTGATAATGAAACAACAATATAACTGAAATGGATTAAATAACAAGTACAACTATGACTAAGTAATTTTGCAATGGAGTTCTCTGTAGGACTTAATTAAGCAACACTAATCAAATGGTTAACTGCTTCGTTATGCTAGAAAAAGAACATAATTCATAGAGACGAATAATTCTAAAATCAGCTTATTTATGATCTGGAATTCAAATGCAGTGACAACAAAAGAACTAGAACTATCTAACAAAATATTGCCGCAAATAGGATTGCACTTGTCCTACTCTAAGAACGCAATTTCTAACAATCTTAAAGAAAGAGAACCGTATTCATTTTAAATGGAGATATGCGTTACAACTGCATAGGATTCACAAGTATTGGTTCTGTATTCAAAATATGAAACCGTGCATGGAGCTCCCAGAGGTTGGGCCCAGACCACCAGAAGCCTCAGCACTGTAAAAACTTTAAAAGATGATTATTCAAAACTCTATATCACATACAGGGATGTTACAAAACATAATTAGACAAACTGTTCATGAGTTCTCTATTACAGGATGGATCTCCTGCCCTGTTCTTCCTCTCCTTTTCTTCCTCCATCCTTTGCCCTTTTAAAGGAAATCTTTGATAATTTCAAGACTGTCTCTCGAACAATAGCCCGCTACGCGTGGCTGTCTTTTGAGTTCTTGGACTCGGATTTGCTTGTTCGCCTTATACCGATCGTCGGAATTGCTAGGACTTCATATGCTCGCGTGCGTTGGTTGGCTTCCATTCCCTATTGGTCCAGGCATTCTTAATTTCCTGCACGTGAAGACAAAAGGATTCAATTTCTTATTATAAACCATCATTTTCATCATTATTCTGATTGTTCCCATTTTCATGATCTTTTATTCCTTATTTTTAATGTGAAGAGGGATTCCCTCGAAATTATAATATAATTTGAAGTATTTACAGGGTGAAAATCATACCTTAATCTGGGCCCAACAGCCATCTGCATCCTGCCCTTCTCACTATCAAAGGCAGTGAGAATCTTGTGTTGTGATGTAGATGTATGTTTCCAAAATTGGTTGTAAACATTTTCCTTCAGTGCTTCATTATTTTGTTTGATCTCTAGAAATTTGGAGAAAATATTTTGCTCCTCTATAGAGTTGGCATCTGCATGTTGGATTATCTCTAGGGGCTCTCTTGCACGTGATGTTGATGAAGAAGTCGTAGGAATATTTGTAGATGTAGAGACTTCAGTTTCTCCCAAATATTTGATCTCTGGTTGTTTATATTCTAAAAGCAAGGAAGAATCAAGCCTTGGTTTCTTATGTTGTAAAATGAATTATTTCATAAGCTCCTCGGAACGTGGTGTCTCTTCTCTGACCCTCTTTGATGTTTACTATCAAGGACTTGTGTTTGTACATTTGAAGTAGAAATTACCTATTCATCTGCTTCTTGTAAACTACCTTCTACCCATTCATCCTTATTCATGTACTTTTCTATTTCTGGTCTATAGGTGTGATTGTAAGAAGTTGTCTTGGATTCAACCCTCAGAGAACAAATAATTCCATGAGGGTCATATGACCAAGTGAAACTTGACTAAAAACCCATCTTCTTTAATAGTGCATCTGCATCAACAATATATGCTCTGGTATTACAAATGAATGATCCAATATTGGCCTTGATTTTAGACTGGGCTTTCCTCTTTCTTGAAATAAAATTCAATTCATCCATATTTAACATATGTCTTATGTATTCTAATGAGAAAATTCTCATAGGTACATATTTCGGGAGCTTGTATGGTGGAAGCTCGCAGCCATACACCCTGATCTATGTGTAATTATTGTATAGGTACCAATCACCTGTCTTTTCTTATTCACTGAGGTGCAGAATTCTCGTAATGTTTCTCCAATTCTAGGTTATGATCAACTGGTAAGGAACTCCTTGACTGTGTGAATGAATAAGTCTATGAATTCTGAGAAATAAGTAGTTGTTGAAGAAGATCTAACCAATTATGTCTAGTGAATCACTGATTGATTCTCCCTGCGCATCATGCTTGTTGAAGTGAATGGGAAACATATTTTCCTGCTGAAACAAAATTATATGAAAAATCACAGAAGAATAAGTGAAGGCACCTTGAGTGGTGAAATTCATGAATTGTTCATGTTTAACATCAGCCAAGAAATGGTTGTAATTGTACATGAACAAGGGTGATTTTTCAAGGCTGAAGATAGATAAGAAACCTAAGATTATTTCATCAACGGTTTCATCATTGGGGTATCCTAACAGATAAGAAAGGAGGGAGATACAATGTTTAGAAGAAATGGGGAATATGGAGGATGCATATGGGGGATTTCTCTTTGGTAAATCTGCATCCTGAGGTAGAAATATGTCGAATATCTGAGCTCTCTATGGGAAGGATAATGTGTGATAAAGATCCATGAGGGCAGAAGGGGAGAAAAAGGATAAGGACTTAGAAGGAGGGATGAGAAGCATCTGATTAATGGTTTTAGGAGATATGGTTATCATAACATTTCCGCTCTAAGCCACTACTGACCTGGTTATAGGGTCATACTGCTTCCGACACTAGGCAATTAAATCTAGGAAAGGGTGAGTTTGAGGGAATGCAAAAAGAGGCATCATAGACTCCCAAAACCTAATAGGGTCTTAGTTATCCAGGTGATTCTGTTTTAGCCATAGATGTAGCTTGTATAAATCAAATTCATTATGGCAATCGGCAATTTTAAAATAGGTATCAACTAGGGGTGTGAGGTCAAGGTTTATTTATTGATTTTTAGGAATGTCTTCTGCAAAGGCTTTGGTGGCTTCAGGAATTACTTTGGCGGTTGGATAAGCGACCTCGGTTACGACCTCTGCAACACTGTCAACATTCAGGATGGATTCTGTCACACTTTTATTTCCTTTACCTTTCGGAGTAGTTTGTTTCTTCGTTTTGGCCTTAGGTGCCATGTTTGACTATAATAAAGTGGTACAAGGAATTACTACTTCCGGTTATAGAAACAATGATAGGGTTTCGAGATAATGAAGGGTATTTACATAATATAATTCATTGTGGAACAGCGATGGAGGATGAAAAAGAATTGAAGGTGAAAGTAAAGTAATGAATGGGTGACTGTGAGCAATTTTATAAACTGCGGTTTGGGTTTAACGGTCGTGGCTAATAGTCAAGCGAATTTACTACACAACGGTATGATTAACGGTTAATGGTGTGAATTTATTGGACAATAGTAAGATTAACGGGTATAATGGAGGATTAGGGATAACGAATATGTGACGTGGAAGAACATGAGTGGCGGAAGTATAAATTGTTATGGAGCTAGAAAACGGTAGTGGAAGTGGAAAACCAAAGGTGGATTTCCTTGGGGGGGGGGGGGTTACCCTCTGGTTCCCGGTTTTAGGCGGAGGGGGTGCGAAGTCACCTGATGCTATCATGTTGTGAAATAGGCGGAGGGGGTGCAAATTCAATCTCCGTCGTAGATCTGAGGGAAGCTCAAGATCTACCGTCAGAATCACTAAGCACTTTAACTTATTTTGATTTGATCGCCTGTCGTTTAGTGACTTTACAATAAAATTAATATGCGCGTATATAGATTATTTTAATTAATGAATATATAAAACCCATTTTCAAATGTTCAAACATACATGAATTAAACTTTACATTTTTCAAGATCTGGCGCATTTAAACAGGCAGCCATTATAATTTTTATCACTAAAGAATTTAACATTTTATTTTATGCTTCCCTAACATTTTTTATGTTGCCTCCTTTATTTAGAGAAAACTATCCTATCATTTTTTCTAACATGGATGTAATAAAATATATTTTTCCTAACATTTTTTAAATTTCTTTTTCATCCATGTTCTAACTTAGCATTTTTTATTTTTTATTTTTAAAACTACCATGCTAACTTATCAAAAAAAAATAATGTTATAAGAAAAGTAACACATATTAGAGAAAATATAACATGAAAATGACATTAATTAGAGTGAAAGAAAGAAAAAGTGACAGCTAAAAACATGAAATCGACACTTGTGAAAACAAAGGTGTGCAAAAGCGACAATTTGCAAAACTCGCCAAAAAGGAAGTACAAATGCAACTAGAATATGATAAATTGTCATTTTCAATGCACACTAACTATCAACATGGATTGGACATAGCACAGGCACAATCTTGATTAAATGAGCTATGCTTATCCAAGCTTGTGTAAAATAATGCACTCCTGCACTTTTTACAGACTGAGCATGTGTGAGAAAGTAACTTCGACGCTTATAATCCAAGGAGGGAGCTCAAAAGCATCAGCTGACCAAGAAGTGAGACTATGGAATGACCGATCGCAAGATCACAATAGGCTCCAAAATTCGAGTTTACGCAAAATTTTGGAGGGTGTTTGTCACAATGACAATGAAATAGGATCAAGTATGATTCTACATGAGAAAGCAGAAATAAATGTAAATTTGATCCTTTAAACACAAGAGATATTTGAGCATAACAGGAGAGGAGAGAGGTAGAAGAAGAGGAGAAGAGGAAGAAAGTTTAGTTGTTGGATAAGAACCAAGAAGAAGAGGAGGAGAGGAGAAGAATAGAACAGGAACAATAGAGGTAGTTTTAGGAGGAAGAAGCAGCATAGATACTGGAAGAAGAATAGTTGACTCAAATTTAGAAGAGGAAGAGTTAGAGGAAGATGACACCATCCAACCCATGGATGATGAACTAGGATCTCCAGAAGAACCTCCCCTCACAGGTGGTCATCTTCTATTCAGGGAAATGGGAATCACACCCACATTGGCAGAAAAATTCATGGATGTATGTAGTGTAATGTTTGATCATCTTAAGAAGAGGATCATGCAACAGAGCATAGATATTTCCCCAATGATCCTCATAATCCAATCTCAATTTCTATAGAGAAGGTGATAACTTCCAACACTATGAGGAATCTCAGAATGATCATGACGGAAAATCCTTCTTTTGCTATAGTGGCACCCGATAATTTTGAATGTTTGTTGAATGAGAATGTCAGATTGAGGAGATAACTTGTTGCAGTGAAGAAATGGGTGGAACATCTTGCAGCAGAGAATCAAATTTTATCATCACAAAGCTTCAACACTGTAGAATGGAATTCAGCCATGCAGGAGGAACTATGACAAATGGAAGGCACCATGGTGTGGCTATATGATGAGATGATACTTCTACAACAAGTGGTAGCTCCTCTCATTGGAATTCAGAAGAAAGAACAGGAAGTGGTAAAACTCCTGAAAGTAGCAAGAAAAACAGTTAACCATCTTCAAGAATGGGTTGTCAAGTATCTATATGCTCTACAACATTTGGAAAAGAAAGAAAATTGTCGCTAAAAACATAGAGTTCAGCTAAGACTCATCCATCAAAACTACATGCATCTTGGAGAATAGTCGATCAGTACTGTTGTTGCCTATAATCGACTGCACAATGGTTTTGAGTCTCTAACATAGAAGGATGGGATGATTTCAATAGGGACACTTGAAGTGATCAGAGGCAGAGAGATCATCTTCCAGGAGATCGAGAAATACATTGAACAGATCAAGAAAGCAATAGAACAGGAAGGTTTGGAGGTTACCAAAGACATTATTTTACAATACGTCATCACACTAGTCAAAGCTCATATGAAACTTGCATGGCTATGTAATAATGTACATTCAAACTCCAATAATATATTGACGAAGGCACTAGAGTTGAATATGTGTTACATAGGGGACTTTCCAGTTTGGGTCAAAGCCATATCAATGGATTTCAGGGCATGGAACACTTACATTAGAAATGAGCTCCATCAGGAAGCCAATGACTTATTAATTTGGTGAGTCTTTGTCCCATTATTATTTTTGTCTTATATAGCCACTGTCTCATAAGTGATTTGTCTTATGTAATAAACGGTATGTAATGAAGTCCAAGGGACACATGTGGAATGTGAATAGCCACATATAGAATGTAATAAGTCATGTATAGAATGTGAAGGGTCATAAGAGTTGAAGAGTCATGAGGAAGCTCAAAAATCATTGTCATTTGTTATAAATAGCTCCTCATAACTCATGCAAAGGGCTTGGATTCTAGGATTCTTGCCTTGGCTTCCCTTTTAGTACATAAGAGATCAATCATTCTTTGGAGAAGCAAGTTGTGGCTTCATGTTCCACTACTGGATACAGTGTGTCATCTATGTAACAGTGTACTTGAGAAATTTCATTCTTAATCAGAATATTTATGAGCCAACACTTCTTCACACATGTATCATAGATATAGTAGGAATATTTTTGTTATGTTTATGGTATACGTTGCTTTAATTACATACTAAGTTAATGAACTAATTCGTTTCTTAGTTATGGTTATTATTGAATGAGCATTGTTATGCTTTAATGATTATTTTTTATTATGTGGATTAATCTTCAGGTACAAAAATCCTTTCTCTTCCTTCTCGGGTCCCCCTTTAGGATAGTACTATTACTTTTATAACCAGAGGTTCATTTTCCTTAATAGTCGTGGAAGTATTCCTCGTACACCTTACATTGGGTGCCTCTCAAAGCTTACATAATTGCTACCCCAAAGAGGTGTTTCGTTCTCTTGTCTGTAATCTTAACCCAATCATATTTTTGAAACCTTTCCAAACGGTGGTCAGACCGTATGATCGGATGAGACTCCTACACCAAACAGTGTGAGGTAATTGGGGCTTCACATCAGGGAGATACCCTTACAATGTTGGAAACATTCAACACCATCAACAGAAGGCCAATATTACCTTATGGTTTTCTTTGAATGGTGAATTATTAACATGGGAAAATGGATGGAAAAGAGAATGGCCAGGCCCCAACATATGCGTGCTTTGTAAATATTAGGAGGAGTTCGCTTTACAACTTTTTTCTCATTTCATACTTTCTATGTATATTTGGGAGTTGATCAAGACCCCTTTCAAATCATCCTGTGTCCCAGAGTAAACCTCCTTAGTAGCCTATGGCCTTGATTGTATTAATGATTCGTTAGTTACAAAAATATAGGTCCTTATGGAAACATTTGTTAAATTTATATGGTGGGATTGAAAATAAGCTATATTTTAGGACTGTTATATTCCAATTGAGGTAGTTATGGGAACTTTTGAATATGTCTACAAGAATTCCAAGAACATCTTGAAAGGAAGAAGGAAAGAATTCAAATTATGCCTCCATTTCTCCTCGGTACTCCTTGGGCCTTTTTTGATGAAGCAAGCTATAGATATCCCCCGTGGCGTTGCTTTTGATATCTTCTTTCATCAAAATCACCATATGCTTATTTTATATTCCCATGGTTTTGGTAAAAACATGAAAGTGAAATTTATAGCTTTGTGGACCTTGTTATATGTCACCAATTTTAAAACATTTGTAATCTGCAAATCATGGGATATTCAAAGCTTGTTGTTGATCGGTTGGATAACAAGGTTTTCATTGAATCCCCTTGTTTGGAACATATATTATAGAATATCCATAAAAAATAAATAAGATGGAATGGTTTTATATCAAGCATATCCCAATGGAATTGAACTAAAAAGAAAATCATATTTCTAAAAAATCTTGAGCGAATTGAACAAAAAATCAAATCATATTTCTAAAAACTCTCAACGGAATTTGGCATCTATGAAATCCTCAACGGATAGGAAATTTAATGATGGAGTTCCATCTTTAAAGAAAGAAAGTTTTGATATTAACAATTATCTTAATAAATATGTTTAATTCTCTGAAATTATAGTTTATCCTTTAGAAGATGTTACAAACATGGTTTGACAATGTTTATTTCACTTCACTGCGGAAACAAAGTTTTTTTTTTTTGGAAAAAATCTATTAATGATACTAATTAGAACTTAGATATAAGAACTCAATCATAAATCTTATGATAAAAACATTGAATTTTTTTAATAAGGAGGAGGATGTCATAATTGCCTAAATCTTCATTTAACGGTCTATCGTATAACCAAAAATGTAAATAATATTATTTTCTAAATTTAAATATATTTTGTACGTATAAATTTGTTACATAAAATAGATTTTTATTATAAATTTATTTATTTTTTCTTAATAATATATAATTTTTTTCTCCTGTCATATATTTAAAGAAAATCATATATGTTTTTGACCTTGAACCTTTTTCTTCATTTGAGAATACATTTTTTGAAGTTTAATTAGTCATTCTTGAGAATTCTTCTCATTTAAATCATAAATTTTCTTTTCATATATATATATATATATATATATATATATATATATATATATATATATATATATATATATATATATATATATATATAAAATATTTTATTTCCTTCTAAATTAGAATGTACATAAAAGAAAATAGTATCTTAGGTCAATGTTTCGCTAGGAAGACTAGACTATAACTAAAATTACACTCTTCGCAAAGAGGCATGAGATATAAAAATGATCAAAAGGACTAAAATATTGAAATGTAAATTGAAACCCAAACCAAATAGGCCAACGTAATAGGCTATAAGCTCAAAATTGAAAATAAGGAGGGCCATGACAAGAACTAAGTAGAGGGATCAAAATCATTGGTGGAAACTTGAATTGGGTCTTCATTGTTGTCAAGTTGTTGCCAATGGGAGGAGGGATTCCCAAATGCTACTTGATGTGATCCAAATGTTGGCCCAGGTCCCTTAAGTGTCAATGGAGGTGTTCCAAAGAGTGGAGGATGTCAACTTTGGGCTCAAATTGATCCATTAGAATGTGACCAAGGAGAAACTTCAAGTTCCAATATAAGTCGATAATATACATGTGTCGGTTGAAGTGGCCTTGGGTGTGGCCCACGTCCGGCACCTAGTCAGGCAGCTTAGTGAGAACCTCGGAATCTGAAAGTTGTTGTTTCATTGAGGCTCCCTCATGTTTCATACGAGTGATTGCGTCCCGAATGGGGCCTCGAGTGACCTCTTAAAGCCTAGTAATTGTTTCTTCCAAGAATTGGTGGGTACGAGAGTGACACTAAGAAGCTCGCTCTTGATAAAAATTTGACCCTCAACAAACATGTTCCCATTAACGGGGCATGGGGGAAGCCGTGACAAGAGGAAAGAACCATAAATTCATAAGCAGAGGGGAGAATAAGGGTGACCAAGAGAGAGAAGCCATATAAGGAGTGGTAAGGAGAAAATGGTAGGAGACACAATACAACCACGAAGTTAGGGAGGCAAGAGATGAAAAAAGGCTACAGAGAGGAAGAGCTATAGAGCGAGGGGAAAGACCAAGGTCGACTAGAGGGGTAAATCAGAGGATGCATGAGGTTATCAAAGGAAATTTTGGGAAGACATTCAAGACCCTTGCTGAAAAGGAGATGCAAAGGGAGCATTCAACCACAAAGGAAGCAAAAGAAAATTTTGGAAATAGAGCACAAACAAAAAATAATAATAAATAATAAATTAATAATTAATAATTAATTAATTAATTAAAATTAAAAAAATTAAAAAAAATAAAAAAAAAAAACATGGAAGGATTTCAAACGCCTAGAATGATTTGCCACATACTGGCTCTGAAAATGCACTTCAATAACCACTACATGCACGACAATTTGAATTAGAACACCAACTCAGTATACCATGGAACCAAAAACACAACGCATATGAGTCTCCAACTAGGGAAATTGAAATTTCCAATTGTGGAATGGCAAGTGAGATCGCAGAGCAAAGGTATTGGGCCTCACTGAAACTCAGAGAAGTTGGCCAGCTAGTTCCCACAGAGAAAATTACACAGACACTTAGAGGGGATGAAATATAGACCAATCCAAAGCCCAGACCATCCAAGAATGATTAATAATGCTTGGATGGAGATAATGAAAGCTAGAAGAATGCAACTAACTTTCATATGATCCAAACCATGGAAAACCCAATGATCCAACCTGTAATCAATTTCGGTGGCACAATTCATAGCGGTTCAAGTGGAAAACAATGCACTTGAATGAGGCTCCTTGAGTTCGACGATTAATATTACATGGTTATGCGGGTCTGTTACAACATCCCCCAACCACTTGGCTTGGTGGGGTGGTGGCATGGAACCAAATGTGCAATGCCTCTGAATCTCCAACGAGAGAAATTGAAATGTCCAATTATGGAATAGAAAGTGAGACTACAAAGCGTAGGGACTGGCTCTGACCAAAGCTCATAGTGGTCAACTAGTGCCCATGGAGCAAATTATAGAGGCACTCGAAGGGGATGACAGACAAATCAATCCAAAGCTTGAACCATTAGATAATGAGTAATAATGTTGGGAGGGAGGGAGTGAAAGGCAAAAGAAAGTGATTAAATTCCACACAATCCAAACCATGCCATACCTGACGATCCAACCTATAATCAATTTAGGTGGCACAATTCACAGTGGTTCAAGTGGCTAACAATGCATTTGCATGAGGCTCCTCAAGCATGATGATTAATAAGACATGGTTATGGGAGTGTTCTGCCACATCCCCCAACCACTTAGGTTGGTGGGCAGTGGAATGTAACCAAATGCACAACAACTTTGAGTATCCAACTAATGAAAGTGAAATTGTCAATTGTGGAATGGCAAGTGATGTTGTAGAGCGAAAGGACTTGGCGTAACGAACCTCAAAAAAGTGGGTTAGCTAGTGCCCACGTAGAAAATTACACATGCACTCAAAGGGAATAACAATTAAAGCAAGCGAAAACCCAGACCATCCAAGAATGATTAAAAATATTGGGAGGGAGGTAGTGAAAGGTGGAAGAATACAGTTAAATTCGACATGAGCCAAACCATGGTAGGGTTGATGATCCAACCTGTAATCAATGTTGGTGGCGTAGTTCATAGTGGTTCATGTGGCAAACGATGCGCTCGTATGAGGATCCTCAAGTGTGGTAATTGATAAGACATTTTTATTGGGTGTGCTACCATGTCCCCCAACCACTTGGCTTGGTGGGGCAGTGGCAGCCTGCCCCCCCCTTTTGCAATCTCTTCACCCCATCTGGGATTTTTCTTTTCTATTTTAAAAATATAAATATTAAAATTTAATTGGTTGTTATTAGAAACTCCTCTCTCACTTAGACAATGAATTATTTTGTGCTCATGTAGTTATATGAAAATATTTTCCTGACGTATCCAACTCCAAGGAGATGGCATGTGTTGTTTTTCCCAATATATTAAATAATTTATTTATATTTTCAATGGATTAAATGTAAAACTTCTATTATAAATAGGTTATTTTACTTTTCTTGCTAAAATTACAATATCTTCCACAAATTATTATACACATTCTAAATAGTAAGTTTATTATTTAACAATAACGTGACAAATGAAAGTTAAACTAACTAAAAAAAATTAAATCAAAATTAAGGTTCAAATTTGATCAATTGTCCTTACCCGTAACTATGATGGCATGGTCAGGGAATTGTGGCCCACAATGAATGTTTAACAACATCATTAAAATTCAATATGAAAACAAACATAACCAAAAATTCAATTCAATCATGGGAAGTTGCCAGGCTCTAGTCAACCATCGCAAAATAACTTATAATGTTGCCTTTTTTTCCGAAAGTAAAACCACAATGTAATATGATTATGAAGAGAGTATTATTATGTAATTATCGATTTATATGAATTTCATATCCCAAATCTAACATTAATTGCACATAGAACATTCTACATGTATAAGGAGCTCAATTGTTGAAAGGCAACCTAACATGTCAATTATCTTAATATGTTTCCCACTATCAGAAGATTTATGAGGTTTGTAAATGACACATCAATGATCTTACTATGTTTCCAACTATTGGAAGAGTTAGACTATGCTCGGTCATAGATTTCAACGACTTCTTACAACCTCCTCTTCAAGCACATAATATTCATTTGGAGAAGTTGAGGAAATTTTTGGAAGTGCCTCTATCATTGTGAGCACTCGCACCAAAATATTTTAAATTTACTTATCTAATCTACAAATATCCATTTTTATTTTTGTGGTGATCAATTATTTTTTGGGAGAGAAACAAGTATCTGTTGATTTGTAATGGTTTATTAATCGAATCTACCTTCTGGTTCGGCTTGTAAAATTTCACAAATAGGAGTTGAATGCAATATCTTCTTAGACCTCTTATTGTGGAAGATAGTGATCTATTGACAATCAAAACTTGTTTTAAAAAATAATACTCTCTTATTTTTGTTTACTTGTTGATATACAAGGACCTCTACCTATGTATATGACAAGTGAATTGAAAATAAGAGATCATTATTATGTAATGATCGATGTATATGAATTTCAGATCCCAAGCCTAACCTCAAACTGCACATAGAACATCTTGCAGGTATAAGGAGCTCATTTGTTGAGAGAGAACCTAACATGTTAATTATATTAATATGTTTCTAGCTATCTGATGACTTCTAAGGCCTGAAAATGAGACACCAGTGATCTTACCATGTTTCTAGCTATTGGAAGAGGTATATTTGTATATGTATATCTAACTCTGATCATAATGCAAATCTAAACCGTGTATAATACAAGGATATAGAGAGTGGAAACAAAAATATGAAGCTTATATAATTTTTTTCGAGATAGGTTATTGTTTGGATTAAAGAAATTTTTGATTTACTTATGTTCCTTTTATCTTTATTGATATGGAAAGACATAAAACAAAAAAAATTAGAAACATGAAGAAACTAGATAATTAAAATGTGTGGAAAAACCAAAATGTAGAAGAGTTAGACTACATTGAGTCATAGATTTCAATGGATTCTCACCACCTCCTCTTCGAGCATAGAATTTCCAATTGGAGAACATGCGAACATTTTTAGAAGTGCCTCTATTGTTGCAAGTCACTAGCATAGAAATATTTTAAACTGACTTATTTGATTTGTAAATCTCCCCTTTTCTTTTAACAACGATCAATTATTTTTGGGGAAGGAAACATGTATGTGTTGAATGATAATGGTTTATTAATTGAAGCTATCTCTTGGTTGGTTTTGTAAAATTTTATAAACAAGAGTTGAATGAAATGCTTGCTTAGACCTTTGATTGTAGAAGGTAGTGATATATTCACAATTTGAACTTGTTTTACATAATAATATTATCTTCTTTCACTTTACTTGTTGATGTATAAGGATCTCAACCTATGTAAAATATAAGTGAATTGAAAATACGAGAGTATTATTATGTAATTCTCAATGTATATGAATTTGTAACACCCCACCCCACATTTACCCACTTTTACATGCTTACCAGGGAAAATGTGAGTTGAGAGATACTATGCATGACCCAAGTTCCAAGATGCAGTTACAGAAATGGGGTCCACTTGTACATAATTGACTACAAACACCCAAAGACACAAGATCGCATTGTTATTAGCCTAACTTTTCATGGAGATCATTTTCCATGAGCTTAGACCACTCCTTGATATAAAATACTTCTCAGTCACACATATACAAGCTTTTCAATGTGACCAAAGGCCTACAACCGCACAGATAACCCATCCTTAATGCGGTTATGGCCGAGATCTCCTAGTTTTTATAGTGCAGCCATAGACTTTTTTATAGAAATTTAGGGCCAAAATTCAAGCCAACTCCCCAGAATTTTCCATAACTCGGTCAAGAATATGTATAATTCTTCATGCTCTGTTCTTAGGCTTTCTTGTGGCTCATACTTTCCCAACACATATTATTCATCTATATAAACACTTTGCGATTTTTATAGGCCATTTTGTCACATACAATCAAAGCGAGCCTCTTAATGGGATCAATCAACATCTTATTCCCCTTGTCATCATATTTCACAAATCCCTAAGCATGTGCCTTTCATTCGTCATAATTTCAACCCTAAATTTCCTTATTTGAGCCATTTTGAGTACCAATGCTCCCTTCAAGCCTACTGGGGTGCATTCAACTACAAGTTTATCCCCTGTAGCCAGCATTGGTCACCAGCATGTAAGCCTCCCTTGCACCTGTTTTTTTTCTATAATTTCGAGAGAATGAGCGAGATTAGAGAAGCTTCACCTTCTAGGAGTTTCTAAAATTTGTTTCAACTACTTACCTTGGATTGACTTTTGGATCCTGTCCTACCCTACTTTGGAGTTTTCACCACTTATCCTTTGATCATATCCCTCCATATAAAGTGGATCTAAAGCACTAGAATTGTAATTGGATAAGAACTCCCAACTTACCCCTCTCTCCTATACATTTTACCCTCTCATATGAAAGAGGTAATGGTCGGCTTTGGAGAGTGGCTATGCCCTTGTGCTGTTCAAATTCAAGAAGAAAATGTGTGTCTAATTTATTTTTCCCTTAAATAAATTGGACAATAAATTGTAATTTCATCTCATAACAACTTGTATCATGTAACAAAGTCAGAAATATTGAGTTAGCTCGAGAATTTCGAGTTGAGGGTCAAAGGTGAGGCATGTAGAGTGATTCTATTATTTTGGGGGTCTAGTTGCATTTAATGCACTAGTGTGGTGTGAGTGTAATCAGTTAACTAAAATTAATTGAGTTAAAATCAGTATAACTAGTTATAACTGAGTGATGAGCTAGCGAGAGGTCCAATGAATTAAATTATATTTATTCACATGTAGTGATCAATCATATAACTGATGATTTGCTATTAATATTTGTATGCATGTCAATTCTAATGAAGACCTAGTTGAGACAAAGGTTAAAGGGAAGATAACTATCAATTGTATTATTAGAAAATTACCCAGGTGCAGTTATAAATTCAAAGGAAGGCCATGATAGATTGTGCAATAAAGGAAGGTTGGAATTATTTTTTAATAGGGATTTATTTCTCCAGGAATTACGTGAGCAACGCAGGCTGGAGGAAGGCAAGGAATTGGCTAAGTGTTTGTCCAATTTTTCCTAGATCAATGTGAGATGATTGGTAGACTAAACCATATTATTGTGAGAAAGAATGCATTGTATTGTTTCATGATTCCTTGACTTATTATACAATAGAGATACAGGGGTTTTGAGAAGTTTCTTTCTTGAGGAATATCTTGTGTTGTGCGATTGATTTACTTCTTTCTCTTTGTATAATTTATACATAGTATCATAGCTCCATGAATCACAATAGAAGAGAAGAAATTGAGTTTGTGTTGAAAAATATTCAAATTTGCAGATTCATTCTTTGGACTTAGTAGTTGACCAGGATGTCTTTCACTGGCTTGAGACTCAAATATGCACTCAAGGGAAATTCGAACTATATTGCATGGAAGGACATGATGGAGGAAATATTGGAGGATAAAGAGTTGAAGGAGTTCATTGATACTGATATTCAAGAACCCAATCAGGAAGATGTTGCGTAGCATGAAGCATGGAGGAACAATGTTGCAAAGGTGAGGAGGATCTTATTAAAGGGAGTTAGAGATCATATTGTCTCGAGTCTCCATGGCAAGGCAACTCCATATGCTAGGTGGAAGGCCTTGACAGATCTGTTTCAAAGCAGAAGTGACCACAGGAAATTTGCACTCAAGACTAGCTCAAGAAGATCAAAATGGAGAAGGGCAACACATTCCAGAAATACTTGACCAAGTTCACACAATGTTGAGATGAACTTGGAAGTGTTGGGATCATTGTGGTTGATGATGAATTCGTGAGCCTAGCACTTCTAGGCCTTCCCAAAAGCTAGCATAGTTAATAGGACTCTATGAATGGGAGGGATCAGTTACCAAAGTGGGAGTGACTATGGTCTGATTTGGTACAAGAAGAGTTTTTGCGGAATACCGGGGATGGATCCTCATCCAAGACTGATGATGAGGAAAAAATTTCCTTGGCTGGAAAGGCATAGAAGGGGAAAAGGAAGAAGTTCCATTCCAAATCCGACACTGAAAAAGAAGAAAAAAAGTGAGACATGTCAAAGGTGAAATGTTTCAACTATCATGATCATGGACATTATGCCACTAATTGTCCATGAAAGAAGAACAAAAACAAGAAGGCTCCAGGATCTACAGCAGGTGAAGCTTTGGCCTTACAGTTTGAGTTGGATTTCTCTCTCATCGCATGCATGGTGTCAATTGTGATGGGGTCTATGTGGTACTTGGATAGTGGAGCATCTTTCCACATGACTGGAAACAAAGAACTCCTTAGTAACTTGGAGGAGAAGGATCTTCAGATGCACATCAAGATGGGTGATGACAGAAGGTATAGCGCTACCGATATTGGTACAGTTACTTTCTAGAGTGAGTCAGGTAAACCTTTCATGTTAAAATATGTCATGCATGTACCAGGTTTTAAAAAAAAAATAGTTTTAGTTGCTATGTTGGAGGATCTTGGATATGAAGTGGTTTTCAATGAAGGAAAGGTGTTCCTTCATCACAGAGCCACAGGATAGGTAAAGAATATTTGGGTTTGTGTGAAGATTTTCTACAAAATTGATGTAGATGGTTGCACAGCATTGAGCAGTAAAGAAAATGAGGTGGTGAGCCAGGATAACGATGAGTTATGGCACATGATTTTGGGTCATCTACACCACAGTGCTTTGAGGATCATGCATCAAATTTCTACAGGGATACCAAAGGGTAAACTTGCACAAAGAGACACATGCAAGGGTTTTACTATGGGTAAGTATACAAAGGCCACCTTTCATGAGATTGATAACTGATTAGCGGAAATCCTTGAGAGATTTCACTCAGACGTGTGTGGGCCATTCTCAACAGCTTCCATAGCAAAGCACAAATATTATGTGATTTTTTTTAATGAATTTTCTAGAAAGTGTTGGATTTTCTTCATGCAAAATAAATATCAGACGTTTTCCAAGTTTTGTGACTTCAATCACTGGTAGAGAAAGATACAGGGAAGAAGGTGAAGGATCTAAGGAGCGAAAATGGTGGTGAGTATATCTATAATGAATTCAATAACTTATGTGTTGAAGAAGGAATTCAGAGAGAATTGATTACGCCTCATAAACCACAATAGAATGGGGTTGCAAAAAGAAATAACATAACAATTGTGGGAGCAGCACGAGCTATGTTACATGATCAGGGCCTATCTTTTCATATATGGGTAGAGGCATGAAACACAACGGTGTTTGTGAACCGTAGTCCTCATCGGATATTTCGCATGAGTACACCAAAGGGGGATTTTTCAGGTAAGAAACCGGATGTTTCATATTTTAAAATTTTTGGCTTGTTTGTCTATTTCCATGTGACCAAATATGTCATGAAGAAGCTAGAACCAACAGTAGAGGTTGGGATATTTTTGGGGTACACTGATACTCCCCATAACTATCGGGTGTATTTTCCAGCACACAGGATGACAGTTGTCAAGAGAGATGTAAAATTTGATGAGGAGAAAGCCATGCAATTGTCCCTTGAGAGGGAGCTTGACTTGCATGCAGAAGAGGAACTCTTAGTTCCAAAGGATGAACCTCAGGATGTAGAGTAGCCACAAGAAGAGGAACACAAAGTGGAAGAAACCACTCATGCAAAGCCATCCACCAGAAATGGTAGGAAGTGCACAATAGAGGTTGACATATTGATGATAGATGTGACAGAGAATGTAGGTGCACCTACATCATAGCGCAAGCAGAGGAGGTCCCTAGATAGGTATAATGGATACATGGCTCTTATGATCGAATGTATTGTGACAGAACCATCCTCTTTTGAGGAAGCAGTGAAGCAACTGGTATGGGTTGATGCCATGGTTGAGAAGTATGACTCCATTATCAGAAACAGTGCATGGGAAGTGGTCCCAAGACCAGTGGGGAAGTTAGTGGTTGGATCTAGGTGGATCTATAAGGTTAATCAAGCAGAAGATGGGAGTGTGGAGATATACAAGGCTAGATTTTTGTCTAAAGGATTCTCACTGGTATAGGGGATTGACTATGAGGAAACCTTTGCACTGTTTGCAAGGTACTCATCGATTATATCCATCCTTGCACTCTCAGTACAGATGGGGTGGAAGATACATCAGATGGATGTAAAGACAGAATTTCTCAATGGATTTGTTGAGGAAGAAGTTTGCATTGAGCACCCAGAAGGTTTTGAGACCTTTGACAGGGAGTCACATGTGTGTAGACTCAAGAGAGTACTGTATGGGTTGAAGCAAGCACCTCGTGCTTGGCACACTAGGATCGACAGCTATTTCACTGGGTCGAGCTTCACAAAGAGTGAAGCAGATGTAAACCTATATCATATTGTGGTTGATGGTAAGATTTTTATTATTGTACATTATGTAGATGATCTGATACTGACAGGTGATGAGCATCTCATAACTTGTTGCAAAGAGGACCTTGCAAGACAATTTGAGATGAAGGAAATGGGGCTCTTACATTATTTCCTTGGCTTGGAAATATGGCAAAGAGATGGGGAGCTATTTGTATCTCATGGAAAGTATGCCATGAAGATTCTGAGGAAGTTCCACATGGATGGCAATAAACCCATGGAGACTCCTCTTGTGGTAAACTGGAGGAAGGAGTATGCTACTTCAAGTGAGGTAGTGGATGCTACTGTTTACATGCAGATTGTGGGTTCACTTATGGTGAACACACTACCAGACATATGCTACAGATTTAATCAGCTTAGTCAAGTTATCGTTAAGCCTACCAAGCTCTTTTGGAAGGTAGGGAAGCATGTTTTGGGATATCTCAAAGTCACTACAGAGTATAGATTATGATATAGATGGATTGAGGAAGTGAAGCTTCAAGGCTTCACCAATGTATATTGGGCAGGAATTCCATCAGACAGGAAGAGGAAATCCGGGGGCATCTTCAACATAGGATCATCATTAGTTTCTTGGTACAGCAGGAAACAGAGATCAGTTGCACTCAGTTAAGCAAAGGCAGAGTACATGGCAGCTAGTCAGACTGCATGCGAGGCCATTTGGATGAGGAAGATACTTGTTGGTTTTTTTAGTCATCAAATGGATCTGACGGTGATACATTGTGATAACCAGAGTTGCATAAAACTCTCAATTAATCTGGTATTCCACGACAAGTCCAAGAATATTGATATCTGGTACCACCATCTCAGAGATTGTGTTCAGAGGCGCATTATGTTGTTGCAATACATTCCCATGGAGGATCAGGATGCAGACATCTTGAAAAAGGCGCTTGAAAAGATAAAATTCAAATACCACAGAGGCAGGATCGGGGTATCTGATAATCCCTTTCTTGTTCAAAGGGAGTGCTGAAATTCAACAAGAAAATGTGTGTCTAATTTATTTTTCCCTTAAATAAATTGGACAAAAAATTGTAAGTTCATATCGTAACAAATTGTATCAGTTAACTAAGTTAGAAAGACTGAGTTAGCTCAAGAATTTTGAGTTGAGGGTAAAAGGTGAGGCATGTAGAGTTATTCTATTATTTTGGGGGTCTATTTGCAGTTAATGCACTAGTGTGGTGTGAGTGTAATCAGTTAACTAAAATTATTTAAGTTAAAATCAGTTTAACTAGTTCTAACTAAGTGATGAGCTAATGAGAGGTCCAATGAATTAAATTATATTTATTCAAAAGTAGTGATTAATCAGATAATTGATGATTTGCTATTAATGGTTGCATGCATGTCAGTTCTAATGAAGACCTAATTGAGACAAAGGTTAAAGGGAAGATAACTATCAGTTTTATTATTAGCAAATTACCCGGGTGAAGTTATAAAATCATAGGAAGGCCATGATGGATAGCACAATCAAGGAAGGTTGGAATTCCTATTTAATAGGAATTTATTTCTCTAGGAATTGTGTGAGCAAGTCAGGCTGGAGGAAGTCAAGGAATTGGCTAAGTGTTTGTCCAATTTTTCCTAGATCAGTGTGAGATGATTGGTAGAGTGCAACAGATTCTTGTGAGCAAGAATGTGTTGTATTGTTTCATGATTCATTGACTTATTATATAACAAAGATAGAATGAGCAGTTGCTTTCCCCAGGAATATCTGGTGTTGTGCAATTGATCTACTTCTTTCTCTTACTTGCATGTGATTGAGCGATTGTGTTTTATATTTCGTAAATATAGTAGAAGGATTCAGTATCTTGTTTTAGTGCATTACATGATCGATTTGAATCCATTGGTATACTTTATACATATGTTGTTGTAGTAAGTAGTTATAATCTCATGCATAGGGTGACTGGAGGTGCATATTGAAGGAAAGGACGAGTCAATAACTCAGAGGAGATATTCTACAAGATCAACTACCACTTATGGTTGTAATATCCTTTTATTTATATTAATGCAAATAATTCTCTTTTTTTTATATGCGATGTTGATTCATATATTTCAATACCATGTTGATCTATTTAATATAGTATTTAGATGATACTGCATACATCTTTTAGTTTCTTGGCTTGTGTTATCTGACTATGCAAGTTCTAATTTTGGTGGTTGGAGCTGGAATTGGAACTTCCAAGCTAAAGAAGGAGCGAAGTGAACGACAGTTTCCAAGTAGGCCTCACTCTGTCATCTATTTACTTTAAGTAAAAGCATTGGGTTCATTTTCTCTCTTTTGTTCTAGGTTGACCACCAAACCTAGGGGAGACACCTTTGTCTGCAATCATAAATCCTATATAACAAATTAGTGACAATATTGGGGAATGAAGTATTCCATTGGTGGTTTTCCTTGTCCTTTTCATTTGATTACCTCCTTGACAGAACTTTGTTTCATCATCCAACCAAGAACAGACCTAAGAAGTGGCTTCACTCAACCCTTTTTTCAATTTTTGCGTCGGAAACCTATTGTACAAGCCCAACGCTCCCCCAGTGCCTCTGACAGAGTGTTGCTCCTCACCCTAGACCACTCTATCCCAGAATTGCAAAGCATTGGTGCCCTCTTTGAATCAGTGTTGGTCCAGGTTTTCACACAATTTTTTCCTTCTTTTTTTTATCCTCTCATCCATCAGCCTCCTTCCAGCTGAGTTTCCTTGGGTCTTCAGTGTCTTGTGTTCTCTCTAAAACCCCCATTCAGTTTTCATTTGTGTTTGTTTGCCTTTGATAATAATTGGTTTCAAATATTCTTTGTTCTTATCATTTGGTCTCTTGCAAGCTTATTTGTTTGATTATTGATCGCTTATATGAATTGTTATTTGACTCCTCATTCTAAAAAGTGTAATTGAATCAGTAATTGAACATTTGCATATTAGTTTTATTCATTTCGAAAAATAAGTGTGGTGAAAATAAAATTCATTGAATTTGGAATTTAGGGTTATGCATGTGCATTAGATTAGGAATTGTCGCATCGAAAGGAAGATTGTATCTTGTATATTTTTTGTTGCATATGATGTGTTGCATCTTGATTGCTTCTTCCCTTCCCTAGCTAGCTTTTCATTGAAAGAGAAAAGGTTCATGTTTTCTCATTCTAGATTTTCATCTTAGGATATTCAGGTTACATCTGTGGTGAGCCCTAAAACTTTAACTTAATAAAAGATAAACAGTAAAATTTATTGAATCAACCTAAGGATAATTTGTAACATTAACACAAACATTTAGAGATCTAGGCTAGAGACATGTTCCAGGGTCGTTAAACGTAGGAGTTTTCTCTTTTTTCCAGCGTTGCATTCTGGGGGTGAAATCTTGTTCCATGTACATAAGTTTATAGGATCATTCTCCACGTACCTTCGGGTATATCAGATGGCGCTCCACGCATGAAAATTATATGGGAATGCTCTCATCGAACAATTACATATTAGACAACACTACTACGAACTACACTCCCACTTATCGTCGAGTATATTTTTGGAGTCTCCAATAGGATTTCATCCATCCAGAGGTAACCGAGTCTATCGCCTTGTATATCATGATACAACAGACATGACATTTGGGGAGATTGGTTGTCGTACATTAAGTCCTTGGTTCGCCAAGGTGTATTTTGCAGTTCATGGTTTCTTGGTAATCCTTTGTGCCTATATTACACTCTTTTTTATTTATTTATTTATTTTTTAGTAAAATTTATCACCCAACATGGAAGAACAAAATCCCCCTCCCTGTTTTTCGCGTAGAATGCAAAACAAGCCTCCTATACCTCTAGAGTCTACTCCTGACCAACATCCAAAAAATAAGAAAATTCAAAGTAGCGAATCAGGAAATTCAGGCACTACTTCTGGGCCCCCTCCTGATACTCAATTTCCAAAATCAATTGTCCCTTTGAGTTCTAAACCCGATATTACATCTATCCTTGTTAGTGACACTGACACAATTGAAACAGAAGTTCCTAAAACTTTATAACCTGAGGTCACTGAACCTGGCTTTCCTAAGTCAAACAATTTGTTTCTTGAGGTCATTAAACTTGAGGAACCTGAGCCATCCTTTCCTGATTCAGAGGGACCTTCCTCTTCTCTTCCATTGTCTTAGACAAAACCAATATATCTTGGGCCAGAAATTGAACCTCTTTCATACGGTCTTTTGAGTATTAAACATATCCCTCAATAATAGCCTCATCCTTCTTCTCCATTTCATTTGGAAGGACCTCATTTATATCAAACCAAGCCTTTTCCACCTCTTCAAACTCTCATACAATCTCCTTCACATGATTTTGTGGGCTTACCCGAGGATTTTTGGCAACAATCTTCGTTGGGATTGCCAACCATGTCTTGATCTGATTTAAGGTCCCAACCAGTGTCCACCACTATGGTTGAGACAATAAGTGTCGCTTCCTCATCTATGTTCGCGACATCACCAAAAACTCATTTGCATGGTAGCTTATTTATCCCACCTGTCATTAGTCATTATCTGGTACCTTTTCTGGTGTGGCTTCCAGTCCTTGGACATCCCCCATGTCATCTAATTCGGGAATAATATCTAGTAATTATCTTATGAATTCCACAGAATATTCTCCTCTTCATCCGGCTACACCTACAATAAAGCAATAGGTTTGTCCTTACATCTATGGACAAATATACCCTCAACAACCCAACTCTCCTTATGTTGGGTACCATCCATCTGGACTAAATTTTCCTCCATCATCTTCTCCTCCTTAACCTACTCAGTGGTATACCTCCATATGGTAATCTGCCTAATTATGGTCTGCCTTATCCTGGAATGGTTGCTAGTGTTTGGAAACCTTCTTCCCCCATTCAACCTGGTTTGTTTTGGGATCTATTTTTGAATCCTCAAGTTGCACCATCTTCGTCACAAATTCCTATATATCCATCAGGACCTCAACAAGCTCAAACACATGTGAGCCAACCTTTACGTCCTATTATGATGGTATGTGGCCCTTCCTAGCCACCGCTTAGTCAAATCATACATGGTGGCTCATTTTCTCAATTGCTTGTGCAAAGTGCTCTTCAAGTTACGATAGGTCAAATTATTCAGAATTTGGTGCAGTCTCAACCGAACCCATCATACCAGTGGGAAATACAGAACCCCATCATGCAATATTATAGACCTCATAACGTGTCTTTCCAAGGCCAGAAAGTCTAGACCCAACCATTTAAGCAACTTTATCATCATCTTGGGGTTGGAAAACAAACTCACTTGTATGTTGGTTATCAGAATCATGCATATCACGGTAACCAAGTTCCTTATTATTAGAACCCTCCTTATACATGCATGCAAGTGCCCATTTCTCGGGTTATTTCTTCTTACCCAGGTCATCCTCCTCTGAAATTTAATCGAAATTTGTATTCTTTGGCTGCTCTCGAAGTACCTGATTTAACTCACCTTATTAATGACCCCATCGCTCATTCGCCATGGTGGTTGATTATTCCCACCAAGTTGCCATCTGATATCCCAAATTTAAATGGGAATCCTGGAGAAGACCTGTTGATGCATGTCATGACGTATCATCAATGGTATTCATTCAACTCCCTTAATGATGATTCCATTCGATTTCGTCTTTTCTAGAAAATGCTTATAGGTACTGCAGCTAAATGGTATATTGAGATACCTAAAACATTGTTTCACGAATTCAGTACTTTAGCCATCACCTTCCTCACACATTTTCAGTTTCCCATCAGATATGAAACTGGAACGGAACTATTGACTAACTTCAAACAATCAAATTCCACTCACATTTCGGATCACATTCATGATTGGAGGCATCGTCATCGGTTGGTCAAGGCCTTTGTTCCTGATCATTTATTTCCATAATGGTTTGTTAAATCTATGTTGGCTCATATAACATAATATTTGGCCAAAGGTGGAGTCGTGATCAAATAGCAAGTGACTTCTTGTGCTCAATATATAGATCTGGTTTGTACCCAATCGGGCATGCTCTATGACAAGATACCAAATGCTCTGTGACCTTCAAACAACGTTCCTCTTCCACCTCGTAAAGAATCTCATGCCACTGATGGAATAATTGGTTATTCCAATTTGTAGTCGGTGAGTAAACCATCTGGTATTTCTCTCTCCGCTCCTGCATAAAATCCTCAATCCCACCCTCTTGTGGCTTCTACTTCCGAGATAAATTCTATTTCATCTTATAAAGGCAAATCTCAACAACAACCTGGAAGCAAGAAGAAATTTAAAGGTAAGAAAAATAAATATTCCCCGGTGCAGGACAAACAAACAAATTCATCTTCTGATGAGAAACGAAAGCCTCGATGTCCACGCTTTATTTGCAACAAGGATTAATTTCCACGTGATTTTTTTCACCGCGCCAAAGTGAATCAGTTTCTTAAATCATCCACTTATCACATTGTGTTGACAGACCTGTTTCCCAATCAGGAGACTCATATGGTTTCCCAGTACCCCAATTCTTCTAAAATAGTTTTGATGCTTTCCTCCTCAAAGAATAGATCTGATGTTTTTTTGGCCACTCGGAACAAAGACTATGGTAATGTGAATCCACTGAATGGTCATGCTACTCATCAACCTGCCAGTTCGACACCAACCTCATCTGATTATGTTCCGCCTCCGGAATTGAATATCAAGCCTATGAAGGGTGTTATTCATAAGTCTGCTTACAACCCTCATTCAAGATATGCCCAAAATTACAATGTGGTTGAAGACCTGGCTCAATCTCCATCAGTAATTTCCACTCTTGAGGTGTTACAAAACTTCCCCGCCCAAAAGAAGGCCTTATTGTCATCTATTGGATGTATCGACCCATCGAATTCCAACCTAGGGGTTTTCTCTCATAAAAACGATACTCCTTGACTTCCAGATCAGTTAGCTTTTATGATTCATGTCACTATCCATGGCAAGAACATTAATCATTCCATTGTGGATGAGGGAGCATCGACCTACATCATGTCTATGTCTTGCTTGAACGCAATTGGTTCACCTCAACTCAATCAATCAACCACCACAATAAAATACTTTGATGGAAGGACATATAAACCTTGTGGAATATTGAATTCCCTCCAAGTGGAACTTGGCGGAAAAACCATCTATGTTGAGATAGAAGTTATCGATGGACCTCTTGATTATAATCTTCTATTGGGACATACATGGGTTTACGCTATGGTTTTCGTTGTTTCAACCTACTTTCATATGATTGCCTTTTCTCATAAAGGCAGGATCATAGCCATAGATAAACTCAAATATTTTTCCTCTAATTCCAATTTTACCAGAAGTGTCCCTCTTATAGGGGAATCCCTACATTCCTATCAGCATGTTGGAGTTATAATATTGAAGGACTCATATCTTATGGGGACTTTTTCTATCCCCCCTCCTCCCCCTTCCAACTCATCACCTTCAGTTGCTTATATCAATATGATATCATCCTCTACGATTTTATCTGATCCATGGATTGTACTAGATGAAACTAACATCCAAATTTTAGGCAATTGGATGTCGCTCAACCCTGTTGAGAAAGATTACGAAGCCATATACTTGGCTTTTTCCGCCCATACTTTTTCTTCAATTAATCGGGTAGATCGATCCCTGTAGTATGGGATGCCCTCTAATCCTTTCTTGCATATATTCTCAACCGACGAAAGAATCATGGAGATCATGATGTAAGAATACGCGTTGTGGGATGAGCACCACCATTGTTCCTCCCTTCCCGATCCATAGAAGATAATCTAGGCGGTTTGTATCTACCTAAATTAATCGAATCCTCTAAGAATTTTGTTTCCATTCATGAGATTGTCTCTAAAAAGAACCTCTCGAATATCTAAGAAAGAATTCATCTCGATATTTCTATCAAACTAGGAATAGTCGTTAATATTTACATCGGAGCATCTTATTCTTCATTTTAAGTCAAGACCTATAGAGCCATTTTTCATGAGTTTAGAGATTTCTTTTCTTGGACATTTGAATAAATGCCAGGCATCGACCCAAACATAGTGGTGCACGAAATTAAAATGTATCCCGATGCCAAACCCATCTTGTAACGTCTCGTCTGGTCCATCCTAAGAAGGCTGCCAGGATAAAAGCTGAAATTGAAAAGCTTCTTCGGGTTGTTTTTATATATCTTGTTCCATTAACCGATTGGGTTTCCAACATAGTCCCTATCATGAAGAAACAAGGCATGATTCGAGTATGCGTCAATTATCGGGATGTTAATCAAGCTTGTCCAAAATGTAGGAATTTACAGGGTAAGTTTCGTAGATCAAGAACCAAAGGTCGCCACTCACAAACAGATCACAAATCAGTACACCAGTATAATCACGTGGTTAAAACCCTCAAAGAGGGAAACAGTCCACGCCCTAAGCCAATGCGACCACTTCAGGGAATTTATTAATATAAAAAAAAAAAGTGACATATGTTTCTCTCATAAAATGTTACCAAATAAATGACCCTCTGTGCTCTTTAAATAGAGATCATGGACCAATTGGGTGTTAAGCCACGGATCAAGTGTCGCTAATACTAAGGTGAGAGATAACTGTCGAATCACTACAAATCGTGACCATCGGATTATAAGTTACAAATGTACATGGTAAAGAAACACACTTTACCTAACTCTACACTAGACTAAGTTATTCTTAACTATTTCCTATGTGTCGGAATATCCTAACATCTCCCCTTAAGAACAACTCGGGATAGGATTGAAGGATTTACAAAGGTGACACAAAAGGAGCCTATTTCCTATGTGTCAAAATATCCTAACATCCCCCCTTAAGAACAAATTGGGATAGGATTGAAGGATTTACAAAAGTGACATAATAGGAGAAGGAAGGAGGCATTAGAGCCTATCCCCCCTTAATGACAACTTTCATGAACTCCAAGCATGGATCGAAGTTTGGTAAACTTTACTTCTGTGAGAGACTTCGTAAAGATATCAGCTACTTGATCATTGGTCGAACAATACTGCACTTCAAGAACACGATCATGAATGAGATTTCTAATGAAGTGTATGTGGAGTTCAATGTGTTTCATACGCTAATGTTGAACTGGATCTTTACATAGTTGAATGGCACTCTGATTATCACACCAAAGTGTAGTTGGATGCTGCTGATGAAGACCAAATTTAGACAGGATCTGACGAGGCCACATGGCTTCCTTGTTGGCTTCAACTGCACCACGATACTCTACTTCTGTTGAAGAAAGGGAGATGGCACTTTGTTTCTTACAAGACCAAGAAATAGATCATAAACCAAGAGTGAATACATATCCTGCAGTGGACTTCCGATCATCAGGGTCACCAGCCCAATCAGAATCAGTGAAACCAATCAACAAGGGAGATGCTCTTGCACTGTAATGAATCTTGAACTGAACTATACCTCGAATATAGAAAATTATTATTTTAGCTGCTTTCCAGTGACTTTCATGAGGTTGGTGCATAAACCGAGCGACAAGACCAATGGCAAAGGAAAGGTCAGGACAGGTATGGGTTAGATACAAAATTTTACCAACAAGTTGACGGTATAAGGTAGCATCAACTTTAGGGGTAGTATAGTTGACTGAAAGCTTGACTCCATACTGAAAGGGAGAAGGGGTAGGCTTACAGTCTTCCATGTGAAAGTGGTGTAGAAGATCACAGGCATACTTGGACTGAGAGAGGGTAATGCCTTCCTTGGATTGCAAGACTTCAAGACCAAGGAAATAATGCAAGTGCCCTAAATCTGTCATTTAAAACTTCTTTTTGAGGCTAGACTTAACATGGTTTATATGGTTTGGCTCACTACCAGTAAGGATAAGATCATCAACATAAAGAACAAGGATGGTGAAGGAATTACCCATAGGAAGGCCCGTCACCATATTTTCCTTCCATAGAGTTTGAAGAGAGCGATAGTTTAAGTGACCAAATCGCTCATGCCAAAGTTTGCTCACATCACCATTATGAGCAACAAAAATAGAGGGAAGAGATTATGACCCAAAGTTGTCAAACTTATACAACCTTGTGGAATCATCAGCAATTCCAGTAGCTAAAATATGTTTAGGATCTTTGAGGTCCTTGATTATAACATCATGAGGTGAGAATTCTACTATTTTCCCTTCACCTGAATGAGTTATCTGATAAACAGATAGAAGGTTGCATGACAAGGTAGGAACACATAGTACATCATTAAACTGACCATTATCTAGATGAATGGTTCCGGATCCTACAACACTAAGAGATCTATCATCACCAACATAAATATGTTTGGTGTTACAATCATTTAAAGAAGAAAACATGGATTTATTTTTAGCCATGTGGTAAGAAGCTCCAGAATCAATGAGCCACTCATGAGAAGGGGAAGAAGAAGATACATTTAATGCATAACCAGATCTTGATGCTTGACAACCACAAGCATAAAGTGCCATGCCTGAAGATGAAGGTGAAGAGTGATCCAAATTGATGTTGTGCTTCTTCATTGTTGCTTCTAAGGCTTCCATATTCTTAAAAAAATTGGACTCTATATGGCCATCCCGGCTACAAAAGTTGCAATGTCTCTCTTTCTTCTTCCCTTTGTTTTGATTTGCCTTATTATTTTGGTGATTTGATTTTTCAGTTTGCGGTTGAAATTGCTTAGGGCCCTTGTTTGGTTTAGGACCATATTTTTTAGGATACTGCTTCTTGGGATTCTTTTGATATGGTTGTTGTTGGGCTTCTAAGGCTTTCTTAGAAGCATTTCCGGCAGTGATAAGACCAAGGTGTAAAATTTTTTCTTGTTCTCTTATCAAAGAATCACAAAAGGCATCAAAAGAGGGATTCTTTTAGGTGGTTCCTGAAGAAATGATGGCTTCTCTGGTGGAATGGAAGGAAGAAACAAATACAGAGTATGCAGGACCACGCTTAGCAAGAATGCAATATATGAGGCTACCATCGTCCTTTTTTATCTTACAACCTTCTAAAAGAATTCGGAGGGTCTTAAATTTGGACAAAAAATCTTCAATGGAGGAGAAATTATTGGGGTCCAAAGTAAGCAACTCATTTTCAAGCTGGTGGGCCCGGATTTGATTTTGAACGCCAAAAACAGTTTTTAGCTTTTCCAGGGCCTCATCAGGGGTGTCAATGTCAAGGATATGAAATCGAAGATCTTGAGCAATGGACATTCCTATCAACCCTCGTGCTTGATCTTGTTTATTTTCCCATTTAGCGACTTTATCATCATCGGAAGGTTTAGTTTCTTGTCCTGTGGCTATTCTATAAAGCCCTTTACTTCTAAGTATATCTACCATGTGAGGTAGCCATTGGAAATAATTGGTGCTGTTAAGAATAACCGGGCATGCACTTTCCATTTTTTTTTTTAAAACTGAAGCTGAGAAAAGCTGAAACTAACTACTCCAATGGAAAGATCTCGAAAAATTAGGCCGTTTCAAAAAAAAGGCTCGAAAAAAGGCTTCCGGATGAAGAAGTTATGCCTTTTGAAAAAACTAAGTTGTAGATGCCAAATAGTTACGAGAACAGGATGAAGTGCGGCTTTTTTTTTTAAAAAATTCCGCCCTTTTGAACAAAAACTTTTTACAAAAGAAGCTTGAGAAGGAGACTTGAACCCAAGACCTCTATTCTCATAAACTAACCCCTCACCAAGTGAGATAGTAAAAGGATCATGTTATTTTAGAAAGGAGGAAGGGGGTATTATTATTATTATTATTATTATTATTATTATTATTATTATTATTATTATTATTATTATTATTATTATTATTATTATTATTATTATTATTATTACCCCTTTGAACGAAAACTTTTTTTACAAAAGAAGCTTGAGAAGGAGACTTGAACCCAAGACCTCTATTCTCACAAACTAACCCCTCACCAAGTGAGATAGTAAAAGGATCAAGTTATTTAGAAAGGAGGAAGGGGGGGATTATTATTATTATTATTATTATTATTATTATTATTATTATTATTATTATTATTATTATTATTATTATTATTATTATTATTATTATTATTATTATTATTATTATTATTATTATTATTATTATTATTATTATTATTATTATGTGTGTGTGTGTGTGTGTGTGCCTTTTCATGTACAAAAAACGAGAAAAAAAAAACGAAATGCAAAGCCTTATGGCAACATGTTAGATTCTCGGTTACCAACAACTATCACTTTTTTCACTATTTCTGATTTCCCGAGATCGCACAAAGACGCAGGGAAAGAGCATACATAGAAAAAAAATCTCTTTTTCTTGTTTCTAATTTGCTGAGATTGCATGGAGAGCACAGCAAAGAGCATACACAAAGAAGAGGGATAGATCCAGCAAATAAATAAAACCTTAATACAGAGAAAAAAAAAAGGCAGAACTATTAACAAATATAACTCCAAAATAGATGATTTATACCGCCAGATCTAAACTGACATAACTTGGGCAGCCGGAAACCTTTTCGCATGAAATGAAAGGCGTTCCTCACTGTAACAGATGCTCCGGACACAATCGAGTAGTTCTCCAAGCCCAAAAAAGTTCAGAAATAGTAGATCTACAAAACGGCATTCGCATGCAGTCAAACCGGCTTCGAATTTGATCAACAACGGAGGCGACCCTCAAAATAGCTTTGATACCATGTAGGAATTTACAGGGTAAGTTCTGTAGATCAAGAACCAAAGGTAATTTCTCACAAATAGATCAAAAATCAGTACACCAATATAATCACGTTGTTAAAACCCTCAAAGAGGGAAACAGTCCATGCCCTGAGCCAATGCGGCCACTTCAGGGAATTTATTAATATAAAAGAAAAGCTACATATGTTTCTCTCATAAACAGTTACCGGACAAATGACCCTCCATGCTCTTTAAATAGAGATCATGGACCAATCGGGTGTTAAGCCACGGATCAAGTGCCGTTAATACCGAGGTGAGAGATAACTATTGAATCACTACAAATCGTGACCGTCGGATTGTAAGTTACAAATGTACATGGTAAAGAAACACACTTTACCTAACTCTACACTAGACTAAGTTATTCTTAACTATTTCCTATGTGTCGGAATATCCTAACACAAAATACAACTACCCAACCCTATTTATTGACCAGATTGTTGATGATAGTGTTGGTTGTGAAATATATTCATTTATGTATGGATTGTTGGGTTACAATCAAATCAAAATTCTCTTGGTGGACCAACCCAAAACAAAATTTATTTGTCCCTTGGGTACTTTCGCTTATAAAATTCTCTCGTTCAGTATTAAGAATGCAGGGGGCACATTTCAACATGCGATGGATTATGTTTTCATGATATTAAGCATATCATGCAACCCTATTTGGAAGATCTCTCTACTTATTCCAAGCATTGGGTTAATCACCCTCTACATTTACATGTCATATTTATCCATTATAGGCATTATAACATTCGAGTTAACCCGCACAAATGTGTGTTCTTTGTTGGTTATGTTAAAATCCTTGGTTTCATTATCTCCAAGAAAGGAATTTGTATTGATCCTCTCAAAGTCCAGGCAATTGTTGATTTGCTTGTGCCCACCTCCTTAGTTCAGTTACAAAGACTCCAAGGGAAAGCTAACTTCTTGAGGAGATTTGTCCCTAATTACACCGAGATGACCAAAGGATTTACTCGCTTGTTGAAGAAATGGATTCCCTTCCTTTGGGATGATGTTGCATAGAAAGTGTTTGATGCCTTGAAATATGAACTCGTTCGGGCATATCTCTTATATCCCCATGGCTACCAACACGACTATTTCTTGTATCTCGTTGTCGCCATCTCTACTATAGATTTGGTGTTGGTACAAGAAGGTGACATTGGGATTGAACATCCCATTAATTATATGATTTGGAACATTAATTATACTGAGATCAGGTATACTCATGTCAAAAATTTGGCTTTAGCAGCCGTTCAAGCCATCAAGAGATTTTTCCATTACATCTTGCTTAGGAAAACAACGGTCTTTTCATATTTCAACCCAATGACATATATATTGTCATGCCAATTACTGGGGGGAAAGTACTCAAAATGGATAATTATTCTCCAAGAGTTTGACCTGGAGTTCATCAAATCCAAGTCAAAGAAATCCCTAGTTTCCGCTGAACTAATGTGCGATATTCCCTCCCTTGATGTTGAATCTACATCTGCAGTTTCCATCCCTGATGAGTCATTATTTCTGATATCCTCATCTGGCCCATGTTCTGGAGATTTCCTGATTTATCTCTAGACCCAAACTTTTCTACCTAATACCTCGCACTCTTAGTAGCCACGTATATGTTACCAATCTTTAAATTATATGATTATCGGCGCCACCCTTTACCGTCGTGGTATCGATACGATCTTACGAAGGTGCCTCACCCTTGAGGAGGCCGAGAAGTTTTGAATGATTCCATTCATGAGCATGTGGCAGACACTTATCTAGTTATGCTATCGCGCAAAATATTTTACGCATAAGCTATTTTTGGCCCACCATTTTCTGCAACTATATCCTTGCAATCTAGAAATGCCATGCTTTCCAAATATACGATCGAAAATTCCATGCTCCACTGTATCCCGTTGTCATCGTTGGTCCATTTGTGAAATGGGGTATCGAATTTATTACATGTAACCCTCATTCGTCCAGGGGGCATGGCTATATTACTATTGTTGTTGACTACTTTACTAAGTGGGCTAAAGTGATGCCTACATTCAATAACGTTGGCGAAACGGACGCATACTTACTTTTCAACCACATGATCACTAGGTTTGGTGTTCCGCAAGCGATAGTCACAGATCACGGGAAGCATTTTCGGAATCATATGATGACCGAATTAACTTCAAAATTGGGAATTTCACATGAAAATCACACTCCCTATTATCCTCAAGCTCATAGACAAGTTGAAGTTATCAACAAAGTTCTTAAGACTATGCTTCAACGCATGATAGGGGTCCATAAATCGAATTGGCACTTACTTATCTATGCTTCCATGTGGGTATACCAAACCTCAGTAAGGATTTCCACCAGATTCATACAGTTTCAGTTATTTTATGGTTTGGAAGTGATCCTTCCCATTGAGTGCTAAATTCCATTGCTAAAACTAGCTATCGAACTTCTCCCTACTAGCTTTGTAGAAGAGGAGTGTATTTTACACTTGACTCGATTGGATGAGACCCAAAATGATGATGCTTTGTCTAATGAAGCTCATAAAACATGCATCAAAGAAGAATATGACATAAGTGTCAATCCTAGAGTCTTCTCGGAAGGATATTTGGTACTTTCATATGAATAGGAGGCTGATAAGTTAGGCCTGGAAAAGTTCCATCCTATGTGGTTGGGCCCATACATTGCCAAACGTGTCCTCGCAAAAGGGGCTTACAAGTTAGGGATTTTATCTCAAAAAATACTATGCTTGATCCCATGTGTAGTACATTGTGTACATATTGTCTATAGATGTTTTGAGTGTGTTTAAAGTGTGTTTTTCAAAGTTTCCCATGGTTTCTGTTGATCCTTATTTACTTTGGTTTACAGATGTAAACCTCTCTCGAACAGTATATTGGTTATGTTGATGGTAATATTCATAGTACTTGGAACCTATCCTCCACAGCATGGGCCATATTTACTCCAAATGGAAAGCTAGTGAGTATGCAAGGGATTTTCATTGGAAGTTCTACTAACAACATTGTTGATTATAGTGAAGTGGTAGATTTTCTATCTGATGTTATTTCACATGGTATCCACCGTATAGTCATGAGGCTCGACTCACAGCTCGTAGTACTCCAACTCGCCAATATCTATTCAATGAGGAATCCCGCCATCCTTCGTATGGTTTTGAGAGTGCGTCTTCTAGAAATACATTTCGACTTCATACAATATGAACATATTTCTAGACATCTAAAGACTTTAGCAGATTCCCTATCTAATTTAGTTTTAAATAGAAATTTTCAACGAATATAAGTAAATTTCAATTCACAACGCATCACATTGAAAGCATAATAAAAACTAGGAAACACTGAATATAGATATATATATGATAATTTTGGTTTATAAAATGTGTGCCCCAATACACATATGGATACATTTCCCATATATACAAAAACTACATGAAAACATCTAAGTAGATAATCAGTGGTGCCCATGATAAACGACATTGCACGAGCTATTAGGCATAGTAATTGACCAATACGACTGGGTACCCCGATGATATGTTGTTGAAGTCACAATGGAAGCTGATCGACCACAATCTCATAAATCTCGTGGGCTAATCCATCCATGTGGAACTCTACCTCTGATAGGACCTCCGCTACCTAAAGATCTCGTAACGCATCTCATCCCACCACAGTGACCTGTACTAGTCCCACTGCCTCCTCTTGTGGTAGTATCTCTGTGCGACAGAGAAATGTAGCACCCACTGGTAGAACAGGTCCAATGTCTACATGAAAATATGAAATATTTTAGTCTCAAGAACATGAAAAAACACAAAAAAATTGTAGCATCCCATTGCTCGCCCTCTCGCATCATGAACTCGGGATCATCCCAAAAATCCATCCCTGCATAAGAATACTCATTGATCATGATGAAGTATCTATGCAGCCATCCAAAGAAGGCTGGTGAAAAGTTGATCGTTGATGGACCTGCATGTTTGGCCATGTGGTCTATCCACCTCCTCATTCATGGGACCCTCAGATAAAAGGACTAAAGTACCATCTACTGAGGTTGTAGTAATAGTACTTGCTCTAAGTAAAAAGAGACCAAGATGGCACCATAGTCAAAGTTTTTCAACTTCCCCTCCTTTTCTTTAGTAAGTTGTTCCTTCAAGTTGACCAAGACACCATCGCTCCAGTTGAATATTGTCGGTGCTAGACATTCTACCACGCACTTCATGTATGATATGCTTGTCACGCGTAATGTTAAGATACCTGCCAATATTTCTATGATGAACAAGATCGTTCTCTATGGTAGTTGGGTCACATCCTTTATGTTAATATTTTCATCCCTAGTAGGTATGGATCGAGGTCTGCAATAGGTATGAATGTAATCTTTCACCGTCTCAATGCCACTTCTTCCACCTAGAAGAGAGATGGGGGCACCTCGCTTTGACAATATTGTCAGAAATTAAATATCATCTACCTGTATCTCGAGTATATTCTCCCCAAACCTAAACACTTGTGCCTAAACATCCCATGAACACACAAGTTACTTTAATAACTCCATTTTCTATCGCATAACAGGAAGCCAAAATAATTTCAACAACTTGCATTTTCTAAGTGCCCGGATGGTAGTAGGGTCATTTGAGGCATCCATGTCTTGTGCTTAATACTCTCTTTCTCTCCAGATGAATGACATTTTGTGATAATGGGTACCTGAAACATCAACAAAGGACTCATTAGACTCTTGCCCATGCAAAAAACCTCACAAAATTGGGGCCTCAAAAAACTTGAAATTTTTTCATAAAAACACAAAAATGAACCATGGAAAGATAGAGAAGGGTTTTAGCTCTTGCCTAGATCTAAAAACACTTGAAATGGTTCCTAGGATTGGTCGCAATCAGCTGCAGAAGATCGAGGAAAAAAGGGCTCCAAATATTCATTGTTGAAGGTAAAGTGTGAAATGGTAAAGATGAAAAGTCATTTTGGATATTTATGGTCATTTTCTTGTTATTTTATTCATTTTTAACATTTTTAACTAGATATGCTTAATTTTTACTGTGAAACAGGTATGTTTAATCCTTCTTTTGGTGTTTAGAGCAGGATGGCAGTTGTTAGCATGTTTTTACTATGTTGTGACATATTACTTTGACCGAAGAGTACACTTTTATCTCTTTTTCGGACTCTTTAAACTAAAGAAAAAGGAACCCCCTAGAGTTGTCTTTTAGCTCTTTTCATACTCCCAAAATGTGAAAATATTGTCGAGCACTTGTCCTTTCAAGATCGTAAAAGTAAATGAAAATATGTCTACTCAGTATAAGTTTAACCCTTTTCCAGACTAAGATAGAATAACTACGAAAAAGGAATACCTTGGTCGAACATGGCTACGAGGTTCTCTTGAGTATTGTTTTCTACCTTTTTGGAATTAAGAGACTATCTATGAAAAGAGACGTGTGGAGTTTTCTTCTCTGCCTCTTTTTCAAACTCTCTAAACATGAAAAATATGTCGAGTTTTACCTTCAATGGACTCATTAAAACATCAAACAGTGATGGCTTGTCGAACATGACAAGGCTAAACCACTCCTTCTCAGGGTTCGCTAAAAATACTTGGAGGGATTCATCCAAAGGATGAACTTACAGATCAAGCATATTTTATCATCTTCAAGCTTGTTAAAGATAAAGAGGTACTGATCAATATGGTTGGGTGAATTGGGAAAACAGGGGATTCCATTTTGCTAAATGGAAGCAAGTTGCTCTTAAACGTGACACTTTCCACTTCATCTTCATGTATACTGGGTTGGGAAATATGCTTATATTTTTCTTATCATACCATTTTCAGAGCCTTCATTTATGTTTTGGGTCAATGCTACCAACTCCTTTCAGTGTCATTATGTGTTCAAGAGAAGTCTAGAAGTTGATATCCATTACTATACTCTTAAGCCTTCATTTCATGTTTGCCTTTCCTGATCCAGTTCCAGTCAGCATCATTTTGATCATTCTGTATTAATCATGATACCTGTTCCGTGTCATTTATGGGGGATACATCAAGGCCCTCTTGCGATGGGTCGCTTCCTGTCGACATCAGCACCTCATCCAGGAAGTTGATTTAGAAACACCCCTTTGGTACCTTGGTGCTTGCACACATCAATAGAAATTTTCCTCTCTCTCGACAATAGGTTTACATCAATGGCCTTTGATCGAAATATTCTATGTAGTGTTTGACGTCAGCTCATTTACTCGCACCATACTGATTGTACCATAGTACCTTGAGAGCCATTAACATCATCGATGGTTTATCTCATTTTTTTTAACAACTTACATAATTGGCCGGTAATCAGATGGTGTATACTATGTTTGACTCCAACTCATTGATTCACATGCGTAGACTCGTACATTAATTGGTCATGTGAATGAGATAGAAGATCCTGGATCTAGTTTCATCCATACAGGTTGTGATTTCAAGAGTTGTACAAAAACCACAATGTATGATGGCCATGATCATATAAACATTCATCTAGTAATGAGTCCATTAGTTTCATCTATGGACGTGTATTTTGATAATTACATGTGTTGTGTTAGCTTATGTGTTGAGTATGGGTATGCCTCCCTCAGCATCTCGATGTCATGATACTTGTATTGTAACAGACGAAGGTCATTGGTTTTCCTTTATCCCTAATTGTCAAAAGGTAAAGCACCACGGTCATCAGTCACCATCTCTGACTTTGGGCTTTAGGGGGAATTCTGTTATAGGCCATTTTTTCACATCCAATAAAATTGAGCCTCCTAATGGGATCAATAAACATATTATTCCCCTTGTCATCATCTTGCACAAAGCCCTAAGCATGTACATATCATCCCTCATAATTTTAACCCTAAACAGCTATATTTGAGCCAGTTTGAGTACCAATGATCCCTGCAAGCCTACTGGGGTGTGTTCACCTACAAGTTGCTCCCCTATGGCCAACCTTGGTCACCAACAGGTAATCCTCCTTTGCACTAGTGTTGGTTCTAGAATTCTGGGAGAATGAGAGGGATTCTATAAATTTGACCTTCTAGGAGTTTACAAAATTTGTTTCAGCTACTTACCTTAGATTGACATTTGGATCCTATCCTACCCTACTTTGGATTTTTCACTACTTATCATTTGATCCTATCCCTCCATCAAAGGTGGAAAGCTCTAGAATGGTAATTGGATAAGAAATTCGAACTTACCCCTCTCTCGTATATATTTACCCTCTCATATGCAAGAGGTAATGATCATCTTTGGAGAGTGATTATGCCCTTATACTGCTACATTAATTAGTTATCATCTCAAGCATAGGGTGACTGGAGGTGCATATTGTTACAAGGAAAGGACGAGTCAACAACTCAGAGCATCTCTTCTACAAGATCAGTTGCAACTTATGGTTGTAATCTCCTTATATTTATATTAATGGAAATAATTCTTTGTTTTCCTATATGTGATTTTGATTCATATATTTCAATATCATTTTGATCTATTGAATAGAGTATTTAGATGATATTGCATACATGTCGTATTTTCTTGGCTTGTTTTATCTAAATGTGAAGGTTCTAATTTTGGTGATTGGAGCTGGAATTGGAGCTTCCAAGCTAAAGAAGGAGCAAAGTGAGCGACAGCTTCCAGGTAGGCCTCACTCTGTCATCTTTCTACTTTAAGGAAAAGAATTGGGTTCCTTGTCTCTCTGTTGTACTAGGATGACCACCAAACCTAGGGGAGATACCTTTGACATAATTGTAAATCCTATATAACAATGACTATGCTACATGTAGGTCATGAATGCATAGTTTGTTCACTGTTCTCATTAGTTTTTTCATATGTTCATCAGTAAGGCTTGTTTCCCTCTCATACTAGATGCAATAAAATACATATTAGCTCATCATGCATCCATATAAATTATCTAAGAGCCTATCAAAACATGAAACATATCAATAATATAACAATAAATACATTATGCGTGTAACATACACGTGGCTAGTAATGGAACCATGAAAAACCAGACACATAATCAACACATTAAACCAAAACATGTGCTCATTGATATTCATTAAATAGTAACACATATTAACATATGCATAGTTCCAACCAAGTCAGGGACTTCCACGTTCCACCTGACCATAGATTGGGTTGAACCAATCCTTTCTTCCAGCGCAATCACCCCCATGCCATATTCCAAGCATGAATTTGGGATTACATGGGATAAACCAAAACATAACCAAATAGGGAATCTAAAGGAAAAATACCGCCACCCTCAAGAATTAGGGGAATTTTGAGGTCTAAAATGGGCCTCCTAATGAAAATATAAAATAATAGTGGAAATAATAAAATAAGATTTGATTACATCATCAAATTTTAGAGGGAAAAAAAAACTGTTTTTTCAACTCGTATTTTCCACTTATCTCCCAAAGTTTTTACTCAAATTTTGAGCGGGAGTACTCATTAGATGCAAAATTTAATTCCTCATTCAAGGAGTACCCACGTTTCATACTTTCGATGGATCCTACTACACGAAAAATGAGAAATACATGAAAAACATGATTGCAATCACGTTTTCTTCTCATTTTATTAGCCAACGAATCCATGTATGGGCCTCCTTGGTAAGTTTCATCAGTACTCCCATAAGGGTGAGTGAGACGGAAGATAAGTTGAAAAAGTAGTTTTATTATTTTTTATTTTTTTAACTTTTTACCTTTTACTTAAAAAATGGTGAATCATCCCCCATGGTTGACATCATTATCTTGAATCCTATTAGATCTTATAAAGTTTATTTTGGTTGTACATTTTTCTTAGGAGGCCCATTTTAGACCTTAAAATTCCCCTAATTTCACAGTGATTTCACCTAACATCGGGTCTAGAAATCACCAAAACAAATACAAGCTTGGATTCCTCAAAATGTCTTCACCATACTTAGAGGATTTTTACTACCCCCACCTACTTGTCAGGGGCTCACTCGGAGAAAACCATCTAAACCCTTGGGATTTTCCTAAGACCACCTCAACTAGGATACAAAATCTATTGGCATCCAAAGCTCAACCATATAAGGAACCTACTACATCATGGTTAATGAGGAAATGGCATAAAGAAAGCTTGTACATGACTGTCAATCCATGAAAATATCCATTTCAATGAAAAAAAAATTCAAATCCTAGCAAGATAATCAAAACATGCACATTTTTAACTGCAAAATCCCTCTTGTTCACTACTCTTTTCTTTGTTCATTTTTTCCCTTGCTAGTTGTTGTTCAAACCTTATTCTTGGTTGTCACTCAAATTCCTCTCACACTACTTGATTTTCTTTATTTTCTCTTGCTTGTGCCCAAGTGTTGTAGCTTCTCTATATTTTTCCTCTCTTTTTCCCAAAGAGAATTCTAGAATGTTCTCTCTCCAATTCTCTTCTCTTTTATTTTTATTTTTTCTCTTCCCCACTTGCAGAAGTGGAATTACTTCCAATTTCCTTTATTTATTTTTCATTTTTTCCTCATGTCCTTGCGGAACTATAATAATTAACTTACCATTTATTTCCTTTTACCTCTTGCCAACACCAATTTCCACATTTAATAAATAATTAAGCACAAGTGGATCCCAATGTAATGTTTTTCCCCTCGTTCAACTTGGAATACGTGTTCCATGACCTTAGTTTGATTTTTTCTTTTATAATGTCCATACATTATTTATTTACATGGAAATATAACCCGGGGTTGTTACAAATCCCTCCCCCTTGGGGGAACACCATCCTTGGTGTTCTATGGCTCTTATGACAAGACTAAACTGCTAAAAACATGAAAAATATACTGCTTATTAGAGCTTTATAAACACAACTTGATATCGTATGCGGCTTCCTCAGGCCCAAAGTGCTTCCAATGAAATTTAAGTTGCTTTATTGCTCAATTCTAAAGTGTGAGCTTGTTCTGTTGTAATATGCATTGAGGCTCTTCCTATAACTGTCCCTCCAATTCAACTTGCAATACTGACCAATCAATCACATGATCAACATCCCATGCATAAATTTTAAGTAGAGAAACATAAAAAACATCACGAATTTTCATTAATGGAGGAAAAGCAAACCTATATTCCATTGTTCCAATCCTTTCATGGATTAAAAGGGTCCATAATAATGAGGTTCCAACTTAGCACATGATCCAATATTCAAGGGGCTCTTCTTGGGCTTGACACGCAAGTACGCATGCTCTCCAACCTGAAAATCCTTTAATACTTTATGTTGATACACATGTCTCTTTTTCCTATCTTGAGTTGCCTTTAATATTTTTTTTATAACCTGCATCTCTTACTCCATGTCTCTCAACATATCAGGTCCAATCAATACCTTGCTCACTAGATCACTCTAGCTAATAGAAGTATTACAACTCTTCCCATAGAGAGCCTGAAATGGACTCATCATGAAGGATTCATGATCCCCATTATTATAAGAAAACTCCACTAGTGGAAGATACTCCTCCCACTTCCTTTGTTGATGCATGACATACATCCTCAACATATCCTCAAGCATCTTGTTGATCCTCTTGTTCTACCCATTTGTATGTGGATGATAAAATGTATTGAAGGCTAACTATGTCCCCAAGCATGCAAACAATTCCTTCCAAAACTTGGAAGTGAACTTGGCATCTCTATCTTATATAATCCTCTTGGGAAATTACAACCTCACAATCTCCTTAATGAATACTTGAGCCATTTCACTAGGTGAATTATTATATTTTACTGCAATGAAGTGAACTACCTTTCTCAACCTGACAACCACAACCATGATGGAGTCATGGTGCCTTAATTTCCTTGGAAATCCTATAATGAAATCATGGAAATAACCTCTCATTTCCATTTCGGAGTCAGAATAGGCTACAATAGACCAGTTGGATGATTGCATTCAACTTTCACCTATTAACAGCCTAAGCAGTTAGCAACAAACTCAGTCACCTCTTTCTTCAAATTAGGCCAATATTAGAACTTCTTAATGGTTGTCAAAATCTTATGGTATCCTAGATGGCTTAAATATGGCTTGACATGAAACTCTCTCAAAATGAGCTTCTTTAAATTGCTACTATTTGTTGAGATTGCAAGAAGATGATGAGCTTATTGAAAAGAGTCGCCTTCACTAATTGGGCCCGCAGGCTATTTTTGGCGCAAGTCTATTTTTAGACATGTCGATCATATTCTATGAGTTGCAGGATGCTATTTGTGGATGGTTGGTCAAGTTGGAAAAATAGATGGACTTCTATTTTTAGACATGTTGGGCGGAATCTATTTTTAGATTGCCAGTCTAAAAATAGATATGTCGAATATTATTAGCTCTTAATAATATTTGGACTATAAACATTATCTTATTCTCTTGGAGCACTTCAGTTAAGTGCACAGATGTGGCACAGGAGCTGACAAAAGGAATTACGTTATTCCTGAGGGTTAGGTGGAGCTATTGCATGGAGACTTCAGTTAGAACTCATGTGACAGAGTTTGGTGAGTTATTGAGGTAGTTGGTGGAGTTGTGTTCAGTTTAACTTAGTTAAACATAGTTGAGCTAGTTGTATCTAGTCTAACTAATTGATACAATAGTGAGACTGGTGTGAATTAATTATTGATTAATTCACTAATTATTAACTCATTAATCAACTAAAGAATGCATCAATTAACTACAGTGCATGGACAGTTTCAATGGAGACCAGTGAAGAGGTAGGTGAAAGAGCAGGTTGACTATCAGTTGTGACTATAGTGTTGCATGATTTGCAACACCCAATGATTGGAGATGCCAATGAGGATTGCATGAGAAAGGCTGGAACAATTCGAGTTCATTCAGAGCCAATATTCAGTAGGGATTTCGCAGTAGAGGCAGGCTTGCAGGTGGCGAAGATCGGTGCATGGATTTGCTAGATCGAGCCTGATTAGTGAGTAGTGATTGTATTGTACTGAGAGCTTGACATGATTAGCTTTGTATGAGGATTGTTACATGATCTCTATGACATATTTTATATATATATATATATATATAGTTGGTGTTTTTAGCTTCACGCTTTCCCGTTAAAAAAATGTGTTCATATGTGTGAATTTTTATGGTTTCAATGTGTGCAAGCAATTGATTTTATTTCCGCAAGTAATGATCAATAGTAGAAGAGATTCTATATTATGCATGAAGTCAAATAGTGTGTGATCAGGAGAATATTAGAGGGAGTCTGGCAAACCTTTCATCTTGAAGGATGTCATGCATGTTCCAGGATTGAAGAATAATCTGATCTCTGTGGCGATGTTGGAAGACAAGGGATATGATGTTGTCTTTAGCAAGGGAAAGGCTTTCCTACGATGGTGGCGGTGAGCTTGGGAGGATAGGGGTTCGAGTTAAGAACTATCGATTGCGAGGGTAGATGGGCGCGCAACAATGGCGGCCAGCGGCGAAGGGTGGTGAGCGGGATGAGGGTGAGCTGGCAGCCCCACGGGGGAGATTGGGCCATCTTCACCATGGCGCCTTCAAGATTTTGCAGCAGATTTATACTGGACTTCCCAAGGGTACTCTTGCACAGTCAGATCAATGCAAGGGATGTACTATGGGTAAGTTTGTGAAGACCACCTTTCACGAGAAGGAGAACCGTGCTTCGGTGATCCTGGAGAGAATTCACACATACGTGTGTGGACCTTTCTCGGTTGCTTCAACAACAAAACACAGGTATTATGTTATATTTTAGAGGGTACGGCAACCGACCTTTCATCTTGAAGGATGTCATGCATGTTCGAGTTGAAGAAAGATACGGTCTACGTGGCGATGTTGAAAGACAAGGGATATGATGTTGTCTTTAGCGAGGGAAAGGCTTTCATAACGATGGGGAAGCTGAAAACGGAGGATAGAGTTCGGGGTTAAGAACCTTTATGGGTTCGAGTGAATGTTCGCCGACAGCAGCGAGCAGGTAGAAGGAGTGGTGAGCTAGGATGAGGGCGAGCTATGGCACAAGAGATTGGGCCATCTTCACCATGGTGCTTTGAAAATTTTGCAGCAGATTTCTACTGGGCTTCCAAAAGGTACACTTGTGCAGTCAGATCAGTGCAAGGGATGTACTTTGGGAAAATTTGTGAAAGCCACCTTTCATGAGAAGGATAGTCACGCCACAACGATCCTTGAGAGAATTCACAAAGACGTGTGTGGACCTTTCTCAATAGCTTTGATAGCAAAGCACAAGTATTATGTGATATTTGTTGATGATTTTTCTCCTAAGTGCTGGATCTTCTTCATGCAAAAGAAGAGCGAGACATACTCTAAGTTATTTGAGTTCAAGGCATAGGTTGAGAAATAATTGGGGAAGCAGGTGAAGGCTCTTAGGAGCGATAATGGTGGTGAATTCATCTCTGGAAAATTCAAGGACTTTTGCAGTGCAGAAGGAATTCGAAGAGAGCTCATAGCGCCTCATAACCCACAGCAGAATGGGGTCGCTGAGCGAAAGAAAAGAATGATCGTGGGTGCTGCACGGGCGATGTTTCATGATCAGGGCCTTCCCATACACTTGTGGGCTGAGGCATGCAATACTGCAGTTTATGTGCAAAACTATTTTCCTCACATAGTACTTGGCATGAATACACCCGAAGAGGCGTTTTCTAGTAACAAGCCTGATATATCTCATTTGAAGATTTTTGGCTCACTTGTTTACATTCATGTGATGAAGGATGCTAGGAAGAAGCTGGAGCCGACCGTAGAGGTTGGGATATTCGTGGGGTACACAAAAACACCTCACAACTATCGTGTGTATTTTCCAGACAATCGGAAGACTGTTGTGCGACGGGATATCAAATTTCATGAGGAGAAAGCCATGAAGTGTTCGCTTGAGAGGGAGCCACACTTGCATGCAGATGAGGAGCTATTAGTTCCTAAGGATGAGCCTCAGGATGTGGATCACCCACAAGAGGAGGTTCATGGAGTGGAAGAAACCACTCATGCAGCGTCAACCATCAAAGGGCCGAAGCGCACTACAGAAGTTGAGCGACTGAATATTGATGCAGAGAGGATTGTAGGAGCACCTACATCACAGTGCAGGAAGAGACAGTCACCTGACCGATATACTAGATACATGGCTCTGATGAGAAATTTTATCGTGACAAAACCATCCTCTTTCGAGGAAGCTGTGGAGGACCCTGCATGGGTAGATGCCATGGTGGAAGAGTATGATTCGATTGTCAGAAACAGTGAATGGGAGATTGTCCCAAGGTCGGAAGGGAAATCAGTGGTAGGTTCGAGATGGATCGACAAAGTGAAGCAAGCAGCTGACGGGAGCGTTGAGAAGTACAAGGCAAGATTTTTTTCCCAAGGCTTCTCACAGATTGAGGGGATCGACTATGAAGAAACCTTTGCACCTGTCACAAGGTATTCTTCCATACGGAGTATCCTAGCTCTCTCAGCGCAGATGGGATGGCACATTCATCAGATGGATGTGAAGACTACGTTCCTCAATGGAGTCATTGAGGAGGAGGTGTACATAGAGCAGCCTGAAGGTTTCGATATCTTCAGCAGTGAGTCGCATCTGTGTAGGCTCAAAAGAGCGTTGTATGGGTTGAAACAAGCACCTTGTGCTTGGTACACACAAATAGACATTTATTTAATCGGTCTTGGATTCACCACGAGTGAGGCGGATCCAAACCTATACCAGATTGTGGTGGAGGTTAAGTTGCTGATCATTGTAATTTATGTAGATGATTTGATTTTGACGGGTGATGAACAGTTGATACTCTCATGCAAGGCTGATCTTGCAAAAGAGTTTGAGATGAAGGACTTGGGCCTCCTTCATTATTTCCTGGGATTGGAAATTTGGCAGCGCAGTGATGGATTGTTTGTGTCTCAAGGAAATTATGCCCGAGAGATACTAGAGAAGTTAAACATGGATGGCTGCAAGCCTATCGACACTCCTCTTCCTGGTGGTTGGAGGAAAAAGGATGCTACATCGGCAGAGGTAGTGGATGCCACTTTTTACCGACTGTTCGTGGGGTCGCTTATGTATCTAGTCAATACACGACCTGACATATGCTACGTTGTTAACCAACTTTCACAAGCTATGGTTAAGCCTACCAAGCTCTTTTGGAAGGCGGGGAAACATGTATTGAGATATCTCAGACACACATCGGGATATGGATCTTGGTACAAACAGGAGGATGAGTTGAGGTTGCATGGCTTCACGGATCGGTATCATCATATCAGAGATTGTGTGCAGTAGAAGATCATGTTACTTTCTTACATTCCTACAAAGGATCAGAATGCTGATATCTTGACAAAGGCGCTCACCAGGAGCAAATTCGAATACCACAGAGGCAGGATCGAGGTGGCATATAATCCCTATCTTGTTGAGAAGGAGTGTTGAGATTTCAACAAGATGATGAGCTTAGTGAAAAGAGTCGCCTTCACTAAGTGGGCCCACAGGCTATTTTTGGCGCAAGTCTATTTTTAGACTATGTCTATTTTTAGACATGTCGATCATATTCTATGAGTTGCAGGATGCTATTTTTGGATGGTTGGTCAAGTTGGAAAAATAGATGGACTTCTATTTTTAGACATATTGGGCGGAATCTATTTTTATATTCATAGTCTAAATAGATATGTTTAATATTATTAGCTCTAATAATATTTGGACTATAAATACTATCTTATTCTCTTAAAGCACTTTAGTTAAGTGCAGCCGTATGTGGCAATAAAAAGAGGCCTAGCTGCAAGGAATTACGCTATTCCTAAGGGTTAAGTGGAGCTATTGCATGGATATCGCTAGAACTCATGTGATTTAGGCTTGGTGGAGTTATTGAGGTAGTTGGTGGAGTTGTGTCTGGGCTTAACTTAGTTAAACATAGTTGAGCTAGTTGTATCTAGTCTAACTGGTACACTAGTGAGAGTGGTGTGAATTAATTATTAATTAATTCACTAATTATTAACTCATTAATCAACTAAAGAATACATCAGTTAACTACAGTGCATGGACAGTTTCAGTGGAGACCAGTGAAGAGGTAGGTGAAAGAGCAGGTTGATTATCATTTGTGACTATAGTGTTGCATGATTTGCAATACCCAGTGATTGGAGATTCCAATGAGGATTGCGTGAGAAAGGCTGGACCAATTCGAGTTCATTCAGAGCCAATATTCAGCAGGGATTACGCAGTACAGGCAGGCTAGCCGGTGGCGAAGATCGGTGCATGGATTTGCTAGATCGAGCCTGATTAGTGTGTAGTGATTGTATTGTACTGAGAGCTTGACATGATCAGCTTTGTATGAGGATTGTTACATGATCTCTATGATATATATTATATATAGATATTTGGGGTTTTTAGCTCCAAGCTTTCTCGTTAAAACATTGTGTTCATATGTGTGAATTTTTATGGTTTCAATGTGTGCATGCAATTGATTTTATTTCCGCAAGTAATGATCAATAGTAGAAGAGATTATGTATTATGCATGAAGTCAAATAGTGTGTGATCAGGAGAATCTTGGATGTATAACGCATTAGTTATATAATTTCTACACTATCAAGCTCATAGATCCTACTCCTGAATCTGACCAAGTTATATGTTGTGAGGTGATGCTCCTCATCCTTATCACCCTCACCTTGCTACTGCAATATCTGCTTCTGCTGCTAGTACCTCTCATCATGTTGCCCTGCACGTAAGATCTGCTCTTCAAATCTGTCCCATAAGAGCTCACAACTAAAATATGATACACATGTACTCTCTTATTGAGTGTGTCTGCAACTTGGTTCTCCTTGCCTTTGATATTATATATTTCAAAGTTAAACTCACTAATATTATTCAACCATCTAGGTTTCCTTGCATTCAAATTGGGTTGGTAAAACAAGTACCTCAATCCACTATGGTCACTCATTAAAATGAAATTGTTGCCAAGAATATAATGTCTCCACATCTTCAATGCATGAATTATAGCTGCCAACTCAAGATCGTGAGTCACATAATTCTGCTCATGCTCATTCAGATTCTATGATTCATAGCAAACCACTTTCCCTTCCTGCATCAAGACTCCACCAAGTCCTTCCTTGCAAGAATTTATATAAACCATGGTCCTTACCAAGATCTGAAATCCTCAAAACTGGAGCATTGGTAAGCAATTGCTTCAACTGATCAACGTTGGTTGCACACTCAATAGTGCATTCAAACTTCTTTCCTTTCCTCTGCAAAGATGTGATAAGATGGTTAATTTTGGATAAGTTCCTAATGAACCTCCTGTAATAACCTTCTAGTCCCATGAATGTTATGACCTCATTCACATTTTTTGGAGTTGGCCACTTCATAATAACCTTCATTTTTTCTGGATCCACTGTTATCCCCTCATTGGAAATAATATGTCCCAAGTAATGAATATGAGAATGAAAGAAGCTACACTTCTTGAGCTTAGCATACAACTTATGCTCTTTCAACAATCTCAATATTGTTTCTAGATGCTTTGCATTTTCTTCCTCATTCTTTGAATAAACCAATATATCATCAACAAATACTATCAAAAACTTATCTAGGTAAGGGTGCAACAAATTTTTCATCATACACATGAATGTGGTTGGAGCATCAGTAATACCGAAATGAACCACCACAAACTCATAATGCCCATACCTTGTATGAAATGTAGTCTTATAGATGTCTTCTTCTTTGATGCGCACAAGATGATATCCTTATCTCATATCAATATTTGAAAATATTGCAGCTCCCTTCAGTTGATCAAAAAAATCATCAATCTGAGTCAATGGATACCTGTTCTTGATGGTCACCTAGTTCAGCTACCTGTAATCAATGCACAAATTGAGAGTATCATCCTTATTTACAAACAACACTGGTGCTCCCCGGGGAGATACAATTGGCCTTATGTATCCCTTATCAAGCACATTTTTAAGTTGTAAATTCAGTTCCACCAACTCAAGAGTTCTCATCATGTATGGTGCCTTATATGTTGGTGTTGCTCCAGCCATCAACTCAATACATAAATCCAGCTCCCTATGAGGAGGCAGCTCTAGAATCTATACATGGAACACATCCTATAACTATTGTAAGATAAGATACCTCCTTAGAAATTCACCATCCTCATCATCCAACCATTTGTCACTAGATATATGTACTGCAAATAATAAACATCCTTTTCTATAGCTGCACTTAGCTTGCATGGTTGTAATCCTCCTCACTGATGTATGATTCTACTTTCCATACAAGAATCTCTTTTCTTCAGCCTCATCCAAGCACTCAAATGGCATTCTCATAACAATCTACCTTGGTCTTGTGAATAAAAAATCAATATATGCCTAATAGCATGCTTTATGCACCCAAAGGAAGAAAATTCAGGTTCGTTGTTGTAGGCATGCCATTAAGCTCAAATGCAGAATACTTCACCCAATAGTGAACTCTTCTCTTGGTCCCTGTATCCACCTGCACAACCAAGATTTTGCCTGCATTTCCTTGTCCAAATGACACTGATCCACCAATTTAGGACTAATATAGCTATAATTTTATCCTGGATCAATCAAATAGAAACAACTTGACCACAAATATTACCTTCCATCTTGATGATGGATGCTTAGTGGTCTACCTACCTATTATCAACTGTTGCATATATATGGGGAATGATTTGAGCTACATACTCAGCTATATACACCTCTTGAGCATTGTATATCTAAGGCTTGGCACCTTGATATGATGGACAATCCTTCTTGCGATGGTCTCCACCACAAGTCCAACACCTCAATGGTTCTCTGCCACTGCCTTTGTTGTGCTACTCCATAGGTTGAGACCCACATCCTTTCTCAACTACATTGAACTTCTTACAAGGAACCATATTTTCCTTCTCACCTCCATCACGAGAAATTCCTTTCTTCTTGAGCCATTTTCCTTTTGTCTTCTCACTACCCTTCCAATCACGCTTTAATACAAGCTTGGGATTTGACTATTCATAACAATTCTTAAACTTTCTGATGGATTCCTCCAATGATTAAGGCTCATAAAACTTATTATGGTCTTTGAATGATAATGGAAATCCACTGATTAACCTTTGGATTTTTTCTTTCTCATCCCTGATATATGGCACATATCTCAATAGCTCTAGAAATCTGGTTGTATATTCTTCATTTGACATGGAACCCATCCTGAGCTCATATATTTCCTTGGCCTTTCCATCATAATACCTCTTACATAGGTACTTCTTTCTGAAGGGTCTTTCATACTTCTCCCAATTCAGCTTCTCTTCCCTGATGCCCCTGACATGCTCGACATATTCCCACTAGATATATGTTTTTCCTTTGAGACTTAAAGTATCTATCAGGCTTTCATATTCTTTGATTAATCATGAAGTCTAAATTTTTTTATCATTCCAAGTAGCCATGATTCTGCATCTTTTGATTTGGTCATCTCACCATCAAAAGTAGGAGGCTTGGCTTTCCTGAACTCCTCTAGAAAATACTCCTTCCCACTCCTCCTATGATGATTTTAACGGTGATGGTGATGATGTCTCCTAGAAGTGAAGGTAGAAAAAAATCCATGTGTACTAACCCTCTTCCCATGTGCCCTCAAGGTTCTGCCACTCTTTATTGTATCATCACTATCCATCCTACACTTTTTCTGAGACTGAGTTCCATCTACCCCATTAGTCTTTTCTTCTTGTTTGTCACCATTACTATTCCCCATTTGTCCATGCTTTTGTAAATCTTAATGTTAGGCCCCTATAATACTAGTGTAGTCCCTTATTGTTGTTAGTGTAGCCCCCTTATTGTTATTTGTGTACCTTTTTATTCCCCATATTGTTATTATTGTGCCCCATAAAACCCCACTATTCTTATTGTTGTGCCCTTACATTATTATTGTTAGGTAGGCTAGGATTATATTGTGACCTAGTGGACTCCTATATATAGAAAGGAGGTTTTTTCGTTTGAATCGTCAAACAATTGTTCATTTATATAATGTAAAGGAGGTTTCCCCCTCGAATTGGTTGATTTCTAAGGCGTTGGTGTCTCTTTTCTTCTATTTTTGGAGCTAGTTTCAGAAGATTTGGTTTCAAAGCTTTGGATTCTAGGGTTTCGCTACTTCAAATAGGTCATCGTGGAATTTTCTCTATAACCCTTTTTATACAAAGGTTAAGAAGCTAAAAAAAACCCATTTGCGAAGAAATCCTAATGAACGTCGTGTAAAAATTTCAGATCTTGGTTCACAATATTTTCGGAGATATGATCTGTGGAAGTTAGGGTTTTTGCAGGCTCCCAAATTTCATCTCAAAGAGGTGACCTTGCAAAAATCTTCATAACTCTCTCTCTGAGCATCAGATTGGAATTACGTAAAAAGTGGTCGAAATTCCACAAATTGTAGTTTACTATGTATCAGTTTTAGAGTCGAAGAAGAAAACAGTGACACGTGGCACATTGTACAAGTTCGCTCTACTGAAAGAGTCCATAACTAGGTCATTGCGGGATATTAGGCATATATTTGACTTGTAGAATCGAAATCAAGTCATACCTGTGGCATTGGAATGAAGATTCAGAGGGCTACTAAAGGACCGAAGCTAAAATCTCGGGGATCTGAAATTCCAGAGATCATCAGTTTCAATATTGATCTCCTCAAAAGCCAAAAAAAGGTGTGTAGGTTTTTTTCAAATTGCATAAGTCTTGTTTGAAAAATCAGTTTGAAGTGATTCCAAGGGCATATTGAAACATAGATATCAGTATTGGGTTTTAAAATTGCCCCTAAAAATATTTCAACACCCATTAAACCCTTAAAAGTCTCTAGTATGACTCATGAAGAGGAAGAAGTACAACATGATATATCAAAATTACAAGACCAAGTGCACCAAATTTCACTCTTGCAAAGAGCAACAAAAAATGAAATGGAAGCTTTGAAGAAAGGTGTGGAAGCTAAGATGGATGGTTTGAAGAAATGCGTGGAAGCTAATATGGATGGTTTGAAGAATGGCATGGAAGCTAAGATGGATGAAAAAATGAAAGACAACATGGAAGACATGAAGAATGATCTAAAAGAAAACATGGAAGGTTTTAAGGAAGGTTTGACAAAGTTGATACAAGAAATGATTCCTAATGGTGAAAAGGTAGTACAGGAAACTCATGATGAGAACAAAAATCATGTTAAGCTTGATTTCATAAAATCTAATGTTGGGTTGAAGACCCACCATATTCCAAAGATCGATATCAAGAAGTTTGATGCAAAGGATCTCGTAACATGGATACTATAGATGGAGCAATATTTTGATCTCCATAATGTGCAAAACACACAAAAGGTACGCATTGCAACTTTACATTTAGAAAAAATACATTTGTATGGTATCGATGGCTTTTCTCTCGTAAAAAAATTGTCACTTGGTCAATTTTTACAGAGGAAATGATAGCACATGATGAGGATACAAAGAGCAACACCTTCTTTAGCCAATTGATAAATCTCAAACAAAAGGGTTCAATGGTGGAGCACATTCAGGACTTCCAAAAATTGAATATAAGGGTAACTGATATTCCAAAGGAACAGGATTAATGTCTTCATAAGGACTTTAAAGGATAAAATCCAACATGAGGTTCGTCTTTGGGAACCTGATTCATTGGAGAAGGCATTCAGGTTGGCAAGAAAAATTGAAAGTAAACTTATGGCGATAAGGAAGCCTACCTCTCACGTCTATAAATTTGGAAGTGCTGCTACTCCTAGATTTCCACAACCTACAAGGTTGACACCACAACAATTAGAAGAAAAAAGAGCAAAATGGATTTTCTACAGTTGTGACATCAAATATAGTAAAGGTTATAAGTGTGCTGAAAATAAATTATATTATTTTACATAGATTGTGAAGAGGTTGAGGGAAATGAACAAGAAACTTCAAAATAAGAGGATATACACTAGGAACAAACCCTAGAGAAAGAAGAAAGAATCTAACCATATCCTGTAATGGATTGGCAGGAATTACAACTCATCAAAATCTCAAGATAGAGGGACATATCAAGAAGAAAAATGTAATAGTGTTGATTGATTCAAGCAGTACCCATAATTTTATTCATTGTAAGGTATCTAAGGAATTAAATTTCTTTCTATACCCAACACCAGAGTGTCAAGTGATGGTTGCAAATGGAAGGACTATAAATTGCTATGGAAAATTCCATAATATCAAGCTAACCATGGGGGAATATGTATTGAATAGTCCAATGCTTTCCATTCCAATGGGAGGTGTTGATGTTGTACTAGGAGTTACAATCTTTGGGGACAGTATCTTTTAATTTTCAAGAAATTTTTTTGAATTTTTTTTCAGAAGGAAAGGAATTTGAATTACGGGGTACCGTAGGGAAGCCGGGAAAGATGATAAGCTCTAATGTCATGACAAAGCTTTTGAAGAAATAACGACAAGGCGTAATTGCACAATTATGCTCCCTAGAAGTTCCAACATCAAAATCATCTATTTATCCAGATCTCCAAAAAGTCTTGGACAATCATTCCAAGGTGTTTAAAACTCCCAAAGGACTCCCACTTATTCATGATCATGATTATGTTATGCATTTGATTCCAGGAAGTGTTCCTCCAAACACCAGGCCTTACAGATATCCTTATGTCTGAAAGAGAGAAATTGAACGTATGATTGCAAAAATGTTAGAGGCTGGTATAATTCAACCTAGTCAAAGTTCTTTCTCTACTCCATTCGTATTGGTGCACAATAAGGATGGATCATGGCGCATGTGTCCAGATTATAGGGAGCTCAATAAGCTCACTATTAAAGATAAATTTCTCATTCCTATGATTGATGAATTATTGGATGAATTACATGGAGAAATTTATTTTACCAAGTTGGATCTTCATTCAGGATATCATCAAATTAGAATGAAGACTGAAGATATTCCGAAAACGGAATTTTGAACTCATGAGGGTCATTATGAATTTTTGGTCATGCCTTTTGGCCTTACCAATGCACCTTCTACATTTCAAGGGTTGATGAATTCCATTTTTAAACCATTCCTTAGAAAATTTGTGTTAGTGTTTTTTGATGATATACTAATCTACAGCAAGTCTTGGAAGGATCATGTTCAACATGTTGACAGGGTGCTCAAACTATTGGAGGAGAAACAATTATATGCAAAAACCTCCAAATATTTATTTGGAGTACAAGAGGTGGAATATCTAGGTCATATTGTATCTCAGGAGGGTGTTAAAGTAGACCCTAACAAAATTAAATCCATTAAGGAATGGAAAGTCCCCACAATCATAAAGCAGTTGCGAGGATTTCTCAGTTTAACAGGGTATTATCGCAAGTTTGTTAAGAATTATGGGAGAATAGCAGCACTTCTAACAACATTATTCAATAAAGATCCATTTTCATGGACTCCTTAAGCAACTAAGGCCTTTGAACATCTTAAATAGGCAATGTGCCTAGCACCGGTCTTAGCTATGTCAGACTTCAAAAAAACCTTTATTATGGATTATGATGCCTCAGGAAATGGAATTGGTGTTGTTTTAATGCAAGAAGGAAGACTCGTTGCTTTTAAAAGTCATCCAATCAAAGGTGAGTATTTACAGAAAGCTATTTATGGGAAGGAAATGTTGGAAATACTGCATACACTAAAGAAATGGTGACCTTACCTAATGGGAAGACACTTTAAGGTAAAAAATGATCATGATAGTCTTAAATGCTTTTTGGAACAAGGACTATCTTCGGAAGAGTAGAAAAAATGTGTCACAAAGATGTTGGGTTATGACTTTGAAATCATCTACAAAAAAGGGAAGCTAAATATTGTTGCAGATGCACTCTCAAGAAAGGAAGAGGAGGTGGAAGCATTGCTCTGTGTCATTTCTATTATCCAACCAGATTGAATAACCGAAGCAAGGGAGGAATGGAAGAATGACAAAGAAGTGTGGACACTCATTCAAAAGTTGCAGCAAGATCTCGGTACATCTGATACATTTAGTTGGAAAAATGATTCCTTATGGTACAAATTTCGCTTCTATTTTTGTAATAATTACCAACTCAAACAAAACATTATTTTGGAATTGCACACCTCCCCTGTAGGAGGACACTCAGGATTTTTAAAAACATGCCACGGGGTGAAGAAATAATTTTTTTTGGGATTCCCTTAAATCTGATATTCAAAATTTTGTGGTAGAATGTTTGGTTTGCCAGCAAAATAAAGTTGACTTGAATATGGGCAAACTTGTTATTGCTATTCAAGCTCCCTCGTCTGTATTAAAAATGTGTTTAAGGATTGGCTCATGTTATCCACTTGTGAAGGGGTTTATGTGTGTTGTTTCAAGTGTTTTTCATGATCAAATTATGAGTTAATTAAATTTTTAAAACTCATAAACAGAAAATGAAATGCAGTAAAATAACTCACGGCAATCACATAACACAATGGATGATAATGGAGTTCACCCCTCCTGGGCTACATCTCCATGGACTTGCTTTCACTTGCTAGGCCCTCTTGGGATTATGAGTAAAATGTCTGATTACAAGAACCATTATTTCTCTAATGGATTTTAAATTTGTTCCATTGGCTTCAAAACACTCAAATACCCCAAAAAGGACTATTAAACCTCTAAATTTGGTTACCAGTTCCTCAAGGCTTGACCTCCAATCCTACTGGCCATGGGCTTATTTAATCTCTAAAGTGACAAAATCACCTTCATATGTGCTCCAACGCCTCTGAAAATTGTACCATTGTGTTCAGAGCATCAAATACATCAAAAATTGACTATTCATTCACTCCATTTGGCCTTCAGTTGATCTAGGCATGGCCTTCCCCCCTAGTGGCCCTAGGCTTCAAAATTCTTCAAGTGACCAAAAACACTTGTATATTTGCTCCATTACCTCTACAAGCTATTCCAATGGATTCATATCATGCCAATATGCTAGGAATGACTATTCCTAAGCCCAAATTGGTCCAAAATTTCTCAATAAATGCCCCATTAAAGTTTCCCCTAGATTTTGCCTCTAAATCTGGAAAATTGCTAAGTAGCTCCGCCAAACTTGGCCAATCAGCCGAAAATGGAGGGACCGCCAAAAATCCTGCCAACCTGACTGAGAGTTAATTAAGGCTTAATGACGGATTATGAGGATAATTATGCGCACTAAGCACAATTAATTCGGCGATAATTATGAGGTTATATAGCGCGGTCATGTGAGGAGGAGGTTTGGCCCTCACCTTCCTCCGCCATCCGAGAATGCATACGGTTCAAATAAAAATTGGGTGCCTTCCTTTTCGATTTACATATTCGTGGAATATTGATTACAATGTTGGAGTGAAGTGGGGGAGGCCAAGGGTTCAAACCCTATCCGCGACCCTGATATACGTTTTTGTGCCAACGTAATTTAATACGTCGTCCAAAACCCCTTGATAACCAAACATTTTTTAAAAATCCTCCACCATATGATGTGTTAAGTATTATGTGCTAAACATATATGTTAATAATTCCCACCATAATGTTCTCCAATGGTAATGTCACATAGATCGGACTTTAGGTTTGTGGTTATGCCAATGTAAAAAACATCGAACTTTAGGTATGAATATATGTGGAATATAATAATTAAGATTTAAAATTAATAATTTATATTAATAACATAATATAATATATGATAATTACATCATATAATATGATATATAATGAATATATATATATATATAATCTTAATATTTAAAAATTAATTTTCAACACATAAATATTATGAACCCACATTCAACTTTGAAGGATATTGGGCAATTTTTACCTTCACAAACCAAACTGGCGAATCCAATTGTGACACTTGTCACAATCCCATTGGGTAAAAAACTGAATAATATTCTTTGCATGTTGACTGGACTACCATGTCATCAGTTGTACCTATTCTGCAATATTTTTTTTTAATTTGTCTGTTTTGAACGGCGATCAGCAAACCATAACTTTCTCATCCGAACTCGGTTTTCGACAAAACGAGTTGCGTTGAATTCCTGGCGACGAGCCGGTCTCTGTCATTCTAGTTTGGTGAAATTCTGAGTACATTCATTTTTGAGCTAATTTTTTACCCTGATCCAGATTCTAATAAAAATTTGAGACAATTAAGACCCTAGGTCTGCTACAACCTTTACCCATTCTAAGTCAATGTTGGGAGGAAGTTTCAATGGACTTTATCATAGGTTTACCTAAGGAAAGAGTGTCATCATGGTGGTAGTTGATAGACTTACCAAGTATGCACACTTTTGTGCATTATCTCATCCATTTAAAGCAAGTACAGTTGCTATTGTATTTATGGAAACAATTCAAAAGAGAAATGGAAACCCAAAGATTATTATAAGCGACAGAGATCCCGTTTTCACTGGAAATTTTTGGACGAAATTATTTTCTCATTTGGGTACTCAACTAGCCCATAGCTCATCTTATCTTCCTCAATTTGATGGGCAAAATGAGATAATGAACAAATGTTTGGAAGGATATATTCGTTGTTTTGTATCTGATAAACAAACACAATGGGTCAAGTGGTTATCTCTGGATGAATGGTGGTATAACACTTCCTTCCATACTGCAGCAAAAATGACCCCATTTATGACACCTTATGGATATCACCCACCGTCCACCACATCATCTTTAAGATAAAATTATAAGGTTAAAGCAATGGAAGATCACATCGAGCATCAAAAATAAGTTCTCCAGCTCTTAAAGGATAACCTAAAGTTTTCACAAAATCAAATGAAACAACAACAAGATCAACATCACAGTGAGAGAAGTTTTGATGTAGGAGACTGGGTATTTTTACGGCTACAAACATACAAACAAATGTCCCTCAAGTAAGCTAAGAAGGATAATAAATTATCGCCAAAGTACTATGTTCCTTACAAGGTGTTGAAAAATATTGGTATTATGGCATACAAATTGGAGCTTCCTGCTTCTTCTCGAGTGCACCCAGTTTTCCATGTTCCATGCTTAAATAAGGTTATAGGTGACAAACTTCCAGTTCAAACAATATTGCTAGAACTTGATGAGGAAGGAAAAGTCATATTGGAACCTGAAGAAACCATGGAAACAAGAACTTGACAGCTATGAAATCAATCAATTTCAGAGTACCTCATCAAGTGGAAGAACTTTCCCACTGAAGATTCCACATGGGAGGATGATAATTTTATACATAAGTATCAAGAGCTACTCAAGCGTTGAGGACAACACTTTTTTGAAGGAGAGGGGAATGTTATGTCCCTATATTACTAGTGTAGTCCCTTATTGTTGTTAGGGTAGCCCCCTTATTGTTATTGTTGTACCCATGTAGTCCCCATATTGTTATTATTGTGCCCCATAAAACCCCACTATTGTTATTGTTGTGCCCTTACATTATTATTCTTAGGTCTGCTAAGATTATATTGTGACCCCATGGACTCCTATATATAGAGAGGAGGTTTTTTCATTTGAATCATCCAAGAACTTTTCATTTATGTAATGTAAAGGATGTTACCCCCTCGAAGTGGCTGATTTATAAGGCGTTGATCTCTCTTTTCTTCTATTTTTCGAGTTGGTTTCATAACACTTAAAGGCTTTGAAGAATAATTTCATTAACCTCAACTCGTTTTTCTTGAGCTTTTGCAAACCTCTCCCATGCTTCAATGAACCACTCATTACCAAATTTATAACTTCTTATCTCTACCCTTAAACTTCTTAATGTGTCCATTAGATCAGGAAAGTCTCCCTTCCCCTGCTGCTCAATTGATTTCTCCCATTCCAATGATTTATCTTCTAGCTTGTGCAGGGAATCATATGAATTTTACTCAACCACTCTACTCTTCACCTCTTGGCCTTCTATTTTCCTACAACATACCATTGTTATATAAATCAAATAAAATACATAATTAAAAGCATTACCTCAATTTATTTTTGGTGAGGGTATTGCATCTGCATGGGTCAATCCAGATTAGCACGATACATAATAATATCAAGATCATATCAGTTCATGCATGAATCAAGATAATGACACCAAAATTGTAACGACATCATGTACATGGATCTAACAATAAGAGCAATAAAATAACTAACATGCATGCATGATAAACATATAGATATATGTACAATTTGCATTTACCCCAAGGTCCAGTGTTGTGAACCTGCTTTGATACCACTGTGTAACTCCCCACCCCACATTTACCCACTTTTACATGCTTACCAGGGAAAATGTGGGTTGAGAGTTACTATGCATGACCCAACTTCCAAGATGCAATTATGGAAATGGGGTCCACTTGTCCAAAATTGACTGCAAACACCCAGAGACACATGATCAGACTGTTATCAGCCTAACTTTCCTCGGTGATCATTTTCCTTAACCTTAAACCATTATTTGACCTAGATTACTTCTTGAAAGCATGGATACAAGCTTGTCGATGCAGCCAGAGGCCTCTAGCCGGATGGATAACCCATCCTCAGTGCGGTTGTGGCTGAGATCTCCTAATTTTGACAATGTGTCCATGAACCTTGTTCCACAAATTTAAGGCTAACATTCAAGCCAACTACCTAGACTTTTCCAAAACTTTGTCAACAATATGTATAAGAATTCATGCTTTGTTTTTAGGCTTTGTTGTGGCTCATGATTGCCCAACATATTATTCATTTATACAAAAACTTTGTGACTATTGTACCTATAGGTCATGAATGCATAGTTTGTTCACTGTTCTCATTAGTTTCATCAAATGTAAATAAAAAGGGATTACTTCCCTCTCATACTAGCTACAATAAAACAAATATTATCTCATGCATCCATATAAATTATCCAAGAGCCTGTCAAACCTTGAAATAGATCAATAACAAGAGCACTTCATATAACAATAAGTACATTATGCATGTAGCATACACTTAACCAGTAATGGAGCCATGAAAAATCAGTCACATAATCAACACATTAAAGCAAAAATTGTGCTTATTGATCTTCATTAAATAATAACACATATTAATATATGCGTAGTGTCAACCAAGTCAAGGACTTCCACGTTCCACCTCTCCATAGATTGGCCTGAACCAATCCTTTCTTCCAACCTAATCACCCTCGTGCCATAAACCAAGCAGGGAATCCTGAGGAAAACTACCTCCACCCTCAAGCCACAGTGATTTCACCTAACACCATGTCCAGAAATCACCAAAACTAATACAAGCTTGGATGCCTCAGAAATTCTCAACCACACCCAAAGGATTTTTCTTGTCTCCACCCACCTGTTAAAGGTTCACTCGAAGAAAACCATCTCCACCCTCAACCCTTAGGATTTTCCTGAGACCACCTCAACTAGGATCCAAAATATATTGGCATCTAAAGCTCAATCAAATAGAGAACCCACTACATCATGGCTATCCAGGAATGGCATAAGGAAAAGTTGTACATGATTATAAATCTAGGCAAATCTCCATGCCAATGACAACAAAAATGACTAGCAAAATAATGCATGAACCATGCATTAAAATCCCAACATGATAATCAAAACATGCACATTGTTTCCTAGAAAAACCCTCATGGTGAATGCTCTGCTCTCTGTTATTTTCTGCCCTTGCTAGCTATTGGTGAAACCTTCTTCTTGGCTACCACTCAAATTCCTCTTGTGATTCTTGCTTTCCTTGATTGTGCCTAAACGTTGTAGCTTCTCTCTTTTATACCTCTATTTTTCCCAATAGAATGCTATAATGTTCTCTCTACACTTTTATTTTATTTTCTTTATGTTTTTCTCATCCCCACTTCCCGAAGTGGAATTTCTTTCATTTTACTTTATTTCTTTTGAATTTTTGCCTCATGTCCTTACGGGCCTGTAATAATTAATTTTCCATTTATTTCCTTTTGCCTCTTGCCAATGCCAATTTCCATAAGCAATAAATAATTAACCACAAGTGGATCCCAATGTAATGTTCTTCCCTTCATTCAACTTGGAATATGTGTCCCATGTCCTTGGTTTGATTTTTGCTTTTATAATGTCCATACATTATTTATTTACATGGAAATTTAATGTGGGGCTATTACAAAATCATAGGTCCCAAAACTAACCTCAAATTGCATGTATAACATTCTACAATTATAAGGATTTCATTTGTTGAAACACAACCTAACATGTTAATGATATTAATGTGTCAATTGATGTTTTTTTTTCGAATAAATTAGTCTAATCTATGCTAATTCGAAAACAAACAGTACATATGCTACAGGCTAGGTTGGTAAGCTGTGCTTAACCAATCCCATCCTTTGTTGCGCGGATAAGGGGTTGCCTCCATTGAGGAAACTAGCTCGGAAAACGAATGAAACAGGAAATTACAAAATGTGTTGAAGCACTGGTGTAACTAGAAGTTACGAGGTGATAGAAAGCATGAAAAAAAAACAAGGAAGAACTGAGCAGTTGCGCAGTGCTTAGTCTTTGGCTTCATCATCACTGTATGGTTCTTCCTCCACTACGGGGTAGACGTACGCCTGCATAGCAACTTCCTTTGTGTCAGTGGGTGGACGTGAGAGCTTGGATACCGATGCGTAGAGGATGGGAGTCACCGGGTATTCTGCATTAGGGATGCGCATCAAAGTACCTTCATAATCCATAATCCAAACATCTGTATCATCCCCCTCATCTTCATGAGCCATAAGAGGCTCGGTCTTGCAAGGAAAGGGGTGCAACTGGTGCGCAATGGTGGACTTCCAAGGTCCACTTCTGCCTCTCTGCGAAACCTGCATGGGAGCCTCCTCCTGATCAGGTTCGTGGCTCTGTCTAGTGTGACTGCTTGAGGAAGAGCCTTCAACATACTCCAGGTGATTATCCAGCCCACAGTGGTAACGACCAGGGAGCGCACCTCTCTGACCTCCACAGATGGTTCTCTGGTGCAACCAAGGTGCCATGGTCAGCAGAAGCTGAGGAGTAACAGAGCTAGGGTAATGCTCAGCAAGGAGGGGAGTGTGAAGCAGGGGAGGAGCGCAAGCAGACAAGGGGGAGCGCTGAAGGGGAGAGTGCATCAAGGGTCACGGGATAATAGGTGCACCCAAACTTATGAAACTAGCAAGACAGATGGATCTGCGGTAAGATGCGTAGTCAGGGGGAATCGTAGCCCAGGGTTTTCTGCACAGCACAAATCTGGGAGGAGGATTGCGCAGCGCACTGGGCGCGCAGGAAGGAAAAAACTGTAATAAAAAATAAACCTAAAGGAGTTGATTGTGTGTATCTTTGTGCTGAGGGGCCTTCCTTTTAAAAGTCCTATGACACATGCGAAGGGGTAGAACATGATTGTGCCTCGCACGCAGCTACGTGCCATAACTGTTTTCATGAGTCGGCTTGAGCGAAGAGTTATGGCCGATCGGCGCGACAATATAGGTAATCATTTAGAACGATTGTTGCAGAGAGGTACCCTAGAGGGGGTGACGTTGTCCAACCATGTGTTCATCATGCCTTATCTTGTACTTCTCGTGTGGATGATTGCTAGCGTGAGGTTCCACATTGGATGAGGACCTATGATGTAGATCTTCATCCTCGTGGGCGTGGGAGAGGCCGTTGTCATTCGTACTTCTGTTGTCACCCGCATCCGAGGAAATGTGTCAATTGATGTTATCTAAGGTGGTTGGGTGGAATTGTCGTTATCTCCCTACCCCAAGTTAAAATTGTTGCTAGTGACATGATGAGTTATAATTACTTAATAAATATTGTTGTAATGGCTTCGTGCCTATGAATATTATTGTACTAGCTGCAAACCTTATGAACTATTAAGAGGGGGAGGTTGATTTATTTCCTCAGGAAAAAAAAAAAAATAATGATTTTAATATGTTTCCAACTATCGAATGATTAATGAGGTATATAAATGACAGATTAATAATATTCCTATTTTTTTTAGCTACTGGATGATTTATAAGGTTATGTATGATGGCTTCAAAAGTTGTTACCAAATCCTTCACAGAATTCTTCCAAATTTTTCTACACTAGGATGCCTTCAAGTCAGCTACCAAGTTTTTTCCAAAGGGCCCTCAAATCTACTTCAACAAATGATTAGGAATGCTCCAACAAAACAGCTTAAAAAGTGGTCTCCAATCAACTCCACAAAAGGTCTTAAAAATGACTTCAAACTATCTCAACACAATATTGATTCTGCTCCAAAGACGTAAAGTAATTTCTCAAAAACTGAGGTTACAAGGCCAAAATTATTTACAGGTTTGATTCTGCTACAATTCTGTCAAAAGGTTGAGATTCTTCACAAGTCTGAATCTACTACAATTATGTCACAAGGCTTAGATTCTTCACAGGTCCAAATAGGAAACCTAAGTTTTCCACAATATGAATTATGGGTCAGCCACAGTCTAAATTTTGAGTCTACCACAGTCTGAATTTAGGTCTCCAAGAGGTGGAGTCTGTGTTGATTTTCTTGTGCTAAAGAGGCAAGGATCTGAGTTATGATAGGGCAAAAAAGAAGGTTGAAGTAATACTCCAAAAATAGTTCCTATTTTTCCCTGAATATTCCACAGAGAATGAATTCCAATAAAAATATAACCACCAAGAATCCTTAACCAAAAAAAAATATAGAATCCACAACTTGTTCCCGCAACCAACTCCTAGGTTCCTGAGATATGAACCCTTATACTTCTTCGCCATAGTTATGAATTATTCTTTCCTTGCTTGATCGAGTTGATAGCCAAATGGAGGAGACACGTTGTTTATTTATTCTATTTGAGCCCACACTAAACCATCATGACTATTGGGGGGGGTGGGGGGGTGGGAGACATAAAAAAATTCAATTTCTCTTGAACAAGAAGGAGTTATGAGGCAATTAAATACTCGTTGAAAAGGGCTTAAAGTCCTTTTTAAGCCTATGCAATTTTTATCTCCATCAAGACACCCTTTGACATTAATAATACATTATTTATTCAACAATATCCCCCTTTGTTATTGATGGCAACAATCTCCTCATATGCTACTCCCCTTGACGTCATGTTGCTCCCTTTGACATATTAATCCCCCTGTCATCATGCTACTCCCTCTATCAATATTCTCTCCCCCTTTGACATCAATAGAAAACGGATAATCTAATGTGATGCAAGAGAGGTGACCCCCATATTTTGATGAAGATATTCAAATGCTTCTAGAGGTAGGGGTTTTGTGAAAATGTATGCAATTTGTTCCATAGTGTTGGCATACTCCATATTGATGCTATGCTATGTAATTTTTTCTCGAAGAAAGTGGTACTTGATTAGAATATGTTTTGTGGTTTGAATGCATGACTAAATTTTTTGAAAGGCTGATAACACCAGTTTGTCACAATATATGTGATAGGTTGATTAGTTTTTGTTAAGTCCCTATATTAATAATTTAGTCCCTTATTATGTTAGTGTAGCCCCCCTTATTGTTATTGTTGTACCCCTGTAACCCCCATATTGTTATTATTGTTCCATTACATTATTATTGTTAGGTCGGCTAGGATTACATGGTGGCCCCACTAGGATTATATTGTGGCCCCATGGACTCCTATATATAGAAGGAGGTTTTGGTCATTTGTATCATCCAAGAATTGTTCATTCATGTAATGTATTGAAGGTTTCCCCCTCGAAGTGGCTTATTTATAAGGTGTAGATATCTCTTTTCTTCTCTTTTTGGAGCTGGTTTCACAACATTTGGTATCAGAGCTTTGGATTCTAGGGTTTCGTTGCTCCAAACAGGTCATCGTGGGATTTTCACTATAAATTATTTTCTACAAAGGTTCAGAAGCTTAAACTTTTAGAGTGCAAAGCCAAAATTCTGAGGAACATCGTTGCAAAATTTCAGATCTTGGTTCGTAATATTTTCAGAGATATGATCTGTGGAAGTTAGGTCTTTTTTCAGGCTCCTGAATTTCACTTAAAAAGGTCATCGCGGAATTTTCGCTATAACGTTTTTTCTATGAAGGTTCAGAAGCTAAAAGTTTTAGAGCGCGAAGCTGAAATCTTGAGGAACATTTTCGCAAAATTTCAGAGCTTGGTTTGCAATATTTTCGGAGATATGGTCTGTGGAAGTTAGGGATTTTTCAGGCTCCTGAATTTCATCTCAAAGAGGTGATCGTGGGAAAATATTCATATCTCTTTCTCTGAGCATCGGATTGGAATTCTGTAAAAGGTGGCCACAAGTACACAAACTGTAGTTTCCTGTCAATAAATTTCAGAGCTGAAGGAGGAAACAGTGACACATGGCAAGTCGTACAAGTTTGCTCTACTGAACTAGTCCATAATTAGGTCATCGTAGGAGATTGGGCACAACTTTGTCTTAAAGAATCCAAATTAGGTCATACCTGTGGCATTCTAAAGAGAATTCAGAGGGCTACATCAATGCCAAATTTTAGATATTTAATATCTGAAATCACAAAGGTAATTCAGTTTCAATATCGAGCTCCTCAAAATCAATAAAAAGGTGTGTATTTGGTTTTTAAAATTGCATAACGTTTGTTTGAAAAAGCAATTTGAAGTGAATCCAAGGGCATATTTTAGAATTTTTATCATATTGGGTTCTATAATTCCTCCAAAAAATAATTCCATACCCATTAAGCCCTCAAAAAACTATACTATGACGCATGAAGAGGAAGAATTGCAGTATGAGGTATCAAAATTATGGTACCAAGTGCAACAAATTTCGATATTACAAAGAGCAACTGAAGATGACATAGATGGTTTAAAAGAAGAAATGAAGGCTAAGTTGGATGGTTTGAAGGATCAAATAATAGCTAATATGGATGATAAATTAGTGGAAGATCACATCGAGTATCAACAACAAGTTCTCCAACTCTCAAAGGATAACCTAACTTTGGTGTAGAATCTAATGAAACAACAGGAAGATCAACATCACATCGAAAGAATTTCTGAAGCAGTCACAGAAACAAGAACTCGACAAGTATGATCAATTTCAGAGTATCTCAACAAGTGGAAGAACTTTCCTGTAGAAGATTTCACATGGGAGGATGAGAATTTTATACAGAAGCATCAAGAAATAATCAAGCGTTGAGGACAACACTTGTTTGAAGGACAGGGGCATGTTAAGTCCCTATATTAATAATGTAGTCCCTTATTATGTTAGTGTAGCCTCCCTTATTGTTATTTTTGTACCCTTGTAACCCCCATATTGTTATTATTGTGCCCTTACATTATTATTGTTAGGTCGGCTAGGATTACATTGTGGCCCCACTAGGATTATATTGTGGCCCCATGGAATCCTATATATAGAAGGAGGATTTGGTCATTTGTATCATCCAAGAATTGTTCATTCATGTAATGTATTGGAGGTTGCCCCCTCGAAGTGGCTAATTTATAAGGCATTGATATATCTTTTCTTCTATTTTTGGAGCTGGTTTCACAATAGTTTATATTTTGACATCCTTCAATGCTTCCTTCATCCATAGGATTTGTGTACAACAATATGTTGCTAATATGTACTCGGCTTCAACTGTGGAGAGAGACATGTATGATTATTTCTTGCTTAGCTAGGAAACAAGACAATCTCCTAAGAATAATGCATTTCCATTGGTGCTCTTTTTGTCATCAATGCGTCCTACCCAATCTGCATCGATATATGTTTTCAAGATAAGGTTTGTGCTTTTAGGGTACCATAGTCCAAAATCAGGAGGCCCCTATAGATATCTAAATATTTTTTTTCAGTGCTTGCATGTGTGATTCCTTAGGGGTTGACTAGAATATTGCCACCATTCTTAATTCTTGCATGATGTCCGATCATGAATTTGTGATATATATAATCACTCCAATCATTGATATGTAGAGAGTTACCTGTACTATATGAGATTCATTATCCTTACTAAACTTGAAACATGTAATTATGTGTGCTTACAACAACACATTCTTCCATCCCAAACCACTTAATCATTTCCTTGAGGTACTTCGTTTGTGTTATGAACATTCCAACATTGTTTGATTTACTTGAAGTCCAAAAAATGAATACAACTCTCCAATCATTGATATTTCAAATTCCTTTGACATTTCTTTGGCAAATTTGTGACTCATCTCATCATTGTTGTTGCAAAAAATTATATGATGCACGTATAATAGTGTGTTTAGTAGATTGTATTTGTCCATCTTCATGTAAATGTTGCTTCTTGCAACTCCTCCCTTGAATCCTTGTTGTTGAGTATATTGATCAAGTCTAGCATACCATGCTCTTGGAGCTTGTTTTAATACATACAATGCCTTCTTCAATTTACAAACAGAGCCTTTATTTTATGACAAGTCAAACATTTCTGGTTGTTCCATATATACTTCTTCTTTCAAATGTCCATTTAGGAAAGTTGACTTCACATCCATCTGGTAGATTTTGAAACCTTTTGAGCAAGGAAATGATAAAAACATCCTTATAGCCTCTAGTCTAGCAACTGGAGTGAAAGTTTATTCAAATCCAATTCCTTCAATTTGAGTATATTCCTCACACACCAATCTTGCCTTGTTTATGATGATTTGTCCTTCTTCATTCATTTTGTTCTTAAACACCCACTTGCTTCCTCTGACGTTCTTATCCTTTGGACGAGATACTAGTTCCCAAGTTTCATTCTTTTCAATTTGGTTCATTTCCTCTTCCATTTCTTTTAGGTTGATCTTAAAGAAGTTGGCTCTGATACCAATTGTTGGAAATATTGAGAGGGGGGTTGAATCAATATTTCTTTCAATTTTTATATACCAGTTAAGATTTTATCACAAGTTAAACCACAAATATAAGAAATATAACAAGAAAATAATTTTATTAATAAATATAGTGAGGACTCAAATCCTCTTTCCAAAATTCCAAGCTCCAACCTATACAAAAAAAACTTTGATTTCTTCCAGGCTCCAACATTGAACGAGGAATTTGATCCTCACAACAAATCCAAGAACCAACTTTGTCAATATGAGGACTCCAATCCTCTCAACAAATCCAAGCACCAACTTGCCAAAAAATGAGGACTCCAATCTTCCTAGGTGCCAACGTTTCCAAATAAACTTTAAAACCACCTTCTTCAAGATGTATTCAAAAAGGGCTTTCCAAAATCAATTCCAAATACACTTAAAAAAATAGTCTTCAAGATAGTCTCCAAGCTCACTCTAAAAATGTTTAAAGTCTTCTTAAAATAAGGCTTCAAAAGATGCTACCAAATCCTTCACATAATTCTTCCAAATTTTTCTACACTAGGATGTCTTCAAGTAAGCTACCAAGTTTTGTCTAAAGGGCCTCAAATCTGCTTCAAAAAATGATTAGGAATTCTATAACAAAGTTGCTCAAAAAGTGGTCCCCATTCAAATCCACAAAAGGTCTTAAAAGCGACTTCAAATTTATCTCAACACATTACCAATTCTGCTCCAAACATGTAAAATAATTGCTCAAAAACTGAGGTTACAATATTACAGGTCAATTTGGGCATCATCCCCCAAGACCAGTATGAACAGAGTCTATCATCCCCTAATTCGATACTAACAAGCTCTATCATCCCCTAATTCAGTTTCTATATGCCCTAAGAGAATTCATTCCATGTACGGCTTTAATTCATGAGATTTCCAATGTTTGAAGTATATATTATATGACCCATTGGCTCATCAACGCTCTTATGAATGGGCCTAAGTGCGTTGCAAAGCACTTATCTCCATGCAAAGGTGCTCTGCAAAGCATTTCCCGACACTTAAGGGTGCGTTGGTCTCCTGGGAGCGAAATCATCATTGTTCCGGGAGTCTTCACATGTACAGTGACTTCTAGAAGAGCTCATAGGTGTCATACTTCAAATACATATGTTCATCCATCACCATTGAACCTGGAAACATGTCGCACCTATTATTAGAAAGCCATTCAATTCCATTTATTGAGAAACTACTCACAATTTCCCTATAAATTAAGCACTCATCTAAGTGCTAGGGAGGGAGAAATTTGTGTAGTGCTATGTTTTTGGATTTTTAATTGATGAGAGTTGGAGTACCGTTATGCTGATGATATGATGCCTAGTGTGATGAGGACGAAATGAAGTTGGAGCAGGTTGACGATGAATCGATCTATTGGTTGTAATCTTCTCCTCCTACTTTCTTAATAAAGATATATGTTCATTTTCTCATATGTATGCCTATATCTTGTGAATTATATTCTCATGTGTATGTATTCTCAGATCTAATTGATTCAATTTGGTTAAGGTAGATAGATATTGTATATTTGTATGTTGGTTGATGTCTTTTGTCTTTGATTACGGGTATCGATCTAGCAGCTTAAGTTGGATTGAGAGCAACGACAACAACGAAAGAAAGGGAACGAGAGCAAAGGATCACAAGTAGGTCCCTTTCCTTTCTATTTATCTATTTTTCTCAGAGAAAAGAATATTTGTCTTTGTTCTGAGTGAACGAACAACACACTAAGGGAATCTAGTTTATCCATAGATTAGAATTCTGTATAAAAAATTAGTGACACCAATAGGGAGCTTTTATCATTCCTGGCATTTCTATCTTTTTTTACCATCATCAGTAGACTTTAATTCATCTTATCAATCATTTGAATAAACATTTTTCCTTAGAAGTGCATTTAATTTTCTTGTTTTCCAAACTTAGTTGTGTTGAACACACTGTTGGTCGGGGTACAGTGCTCTGCAAAGCACTGTTGGTCAAGGTATAGTGCTACGCAAAGCATTGTTTCTCATTCAAGGGTGCTCTGCAATTCATTGTCTACCCTTACAGGGTGTGCTTCCCCCTCAACCAGCGAAATTCCATCAAAAATTTTCTTTGCATTCAGTTTTAGCCAATTGTCTGTTGTATGCTCAGATGTCTGATTGCTCTTAGTGATAAAATTTGGATCAAGGACCCAAGTGATAGCTCAAATTACAAATTGTTTGGAAGTTTGCCGAACTTGAGCGACTGGATAGATATTTTCCTCCTCATTTCGGTGCCGTGAAGGGTTCGAAAAACTAACACCATATGAAGAAGTTATCGCGATTTGAAAAGTCTAGTAAACCGCAATTTTTGGCCTTTGACCAAGTTTGACTGGGTTTTAAATATTTAAAAAAAAAAAAAGAATATTCTAGGGAATATTCCTTAAATATTCCCCGAAATATTACTTCCAGACCAGTAATTATGTTACATGTGTCACAGTTTTATTGAAAGGGTTGAATTTCAGCCAATGATAGGGTGACATGTGGCCAGCCCTGAGGCCGCCACGTGTCCCCGGGACTGCGTAATAAAATTTGGTGGGACTCTGGAGGATCGATCATGCGACCTCCCGTGTAGTGGGCCAAAGCCTTACCGCCTTCCCTATGGCTTATTTCTTAACCATATAAGAACTTTTCATATATTTAACGTTGGTTGTTTTCACGTTTGGGGGTCTGGAGGGGCCAACCCCTCCCCATGCAGCCAAGCGTCGAGACCAAGCACTAATCAAACCCTCCAGTGGTTATGCCATTTTGTTCACATGCTATGTTAATTCCGATGGTTTCAGCAGTGGTTTCACTAACCGCATCTTCAAGTCTAGTTCCACTTATCCACGATGGTTCAAACCTTAAGTTCCATTGACTGTTGTGGTTGGTTAACCATGGAGCTTTTGTGACATGTGCTAGAAAACCAGCATTTTATGCGCAGTCAATTTCAGTGATTAGACTGGCGAGCGCGCCATATTTGGCACAATTTCCTATTTTAACTGGAGCTAAGTTCAGTTCCTCCACATTTAGTGGAGCTTTTTAGGGGACACTGGACAAATTTGATTTTGGCTCTATCTTGAGCTAGATTCGACCATTCTGAGAGTGTGAATAGTCAATTTGAACTATATCAGACATTATAGACTCATTAGTGAGGTTTTTAGAGCCATAATATGACTTCTTAGTGTGTTTTAGCTACAAAGAAGTTCAAGGGGCCACCAGCGGCCAACAACAGTATGAGGCCAAGCCAGGGTAGATAGAGGCCTTTCTCAACAATCCAATAGTAAATTTTGGATCTTTAAGACATTATAAAACTAATGGTGTGGTTTGAAGAGCCTGTAGAGGAATTTTGAAGGCCGAGTTGCTTCAATGAAGTTCCAGGGGGCACTAGGGCCAGCAAGTGCCAGCAGGAGAATGAGGCTTATCCAGAGCAGCCAGTATCCATTCTCAGCAAAAAAATAGTCATTTCTAACTATTTTGATACTTATAAATCCATTGATGGATTTTTTAGAAGATTTTTAGGAATTATAAAAGTCGATATGCTTCATAGAAGTTTTCAGTGAACCTAGAGCCAGGGGCGCCACCAGGTGTTGGAGTCGAAACCGGAGCAGCCAGAGGCCAATTTATGCAAGTGAATAGTCTATTATGACTATTTTTGACATTATAAATCCATTTAAGGGATTTTTAGAGTCATTTGGAGACTTATAGAGCTCGAGAAGCCACAAGGAATTTTTAGGCAACCCAGGGCCATCAGTGGATGGAGGCCTAGATTGGGGAGCCAGTGCTCATTTTGAGCAAATGATCAGTCCATTTTGGAGGTATGATATGTGTTGGAGATAGTAGGTGAGGTTTCAGGGACGTAAAAATAATTATGAGGGAGTTAGTGCCACTTCGAAGCTCAGGGAAGCTCAAGGCACCGACTCAAGGAAATCAAGTCTAAGGGAACCTAGATATGTTTTTAGAGTGATGACAGTCATTACAGGGGTACGATGGTATTATAAACACATTGGTTCAGTTCATATAACCATTTTAGTTGAGTTTCTAACTTGTTAAAGAATATTTTCATCATAATCCCAAAGAGCCAAGTCAAGATGATAAGAGCTCAAGGAGATGTAGCCCATGATATTCGTGTGAACTCCTATCTTAAATTTTTTGTTATGTGTTGATGTTTATTTGTTGCATTATATGGTTGTTTCACATGTTTAATATTAGCAAAAACAAATGGTCTTAAAGCACTTAAAAAGTTTTAAAAAATACACCTCTTTCAAGTATAAAATTCAGCACAAGTCAAGTATAAGATAGATCTTTTATTTGTTTAACTGAGTGGGAGGTTCTTGAAAAGCATAACAATTTATCCAACCCATTTTCATATCTGGTTGGTATCAGAGCATATTTGCTTGATTGAAAGAGCACAATATTGCTTGTTTAACTTGAAAGGTGTTTGCACTGTTAAAGAATTTGACTGTTTCAAACTGATTGTTGGTTACAATTTTGAGTTTTCTAGAGGTGGAGGGAAAGCTACTGATAGATAAGTCCAGAAGAGGAAAAGAAGGAAGAAGGAGTGAATACATCTTCTTTACCAGAAGGACCTCAAGGCAACCCTTGAAGCAAAAGATATTTTTTTGCAAAAGGCTGCTTGAAGAAGAGCTTGACTCTACAACCATTTTGTTTAGAAATTTTGTCAATTTTTTTTTAAATCTTTGGGAATTTTTGTTGAATTTATTTATTTCATTTTCATAAGATGACAACTTCTTCAAGTAAGGTTTCAAAATCCTACTCCTTCACAATATTCTTCGATGAAGACATGAAGCGAGACTTCTACATCCTGAAGGATAGGGTGCAAAATATGTTTGAAGATAGAAAGGAATGCACTAGACTTCATGAGCAATTGGTTGCTATGAATAAAGAGAAAGAAGAAATTATTCAAAGAATGCATAAGATGGAGATGCAACTCCATCAAGCCCAAGAGGCCTTAACCAAGAACATGCACGAAGCAGAGGTAATTCACTCTAATTTGTCTTCAGTTTCCTCTTCAGAAAGATGAGTAGGTTCATTTGAAAATCACACTAGAGGTATAGGGTCAAAATTGATGTTTAAAATAGGCTATGAAGGCAAGGGTTTAGGCAAGCATGCACAAGGCATGATTTATCCTATTTTGATTGAGTAAAGACCTAAAAAATTGGGTCTTGGTTATGTTCAATCTAATGGCGAAAACTCCAAAGCCATGAAGGCATGTGAGACAACTTCAAGAAGAATTTTTTTCGCAAGTTCTAAACCACAAACATGTCAAGTTTGTTTTCAAGTTGATTGCCAACCTATGTTTCAGCAAGAAGATTGTAGACATGTAGCTTATGGCGAGCATGAGAGTTCGGATGGTTTTCAAGACATGAACATTGATGTTAGTCTTCAATAGAAAGCTGGAACCTCTACAAGTTCATCTCCTCCTGAAGGTAAAAAGGATGGACATGCAAAGCAGCATTTGAGGTATAATTCTTCCCATAGTCAAGTTGATTATGTTTATAATAAGCATGAAAAATATGCATGCTTGAATGGAAGAAAGAGTTGATGTGCATATTGTGGTTTGTGTAACCATTTTGTTTCAAAATGCTAGAAGAAGATGAAGGCATACAGGAAACAGTTGAGGCGAAGACAACTTACAAAGAAGGTGCAAAAGACTTTCACACATTGCCAGAGAAACGGACATGTTGTTGCCCATTGTTGGACATTGCATCCAACTAATCGTCCCAAGAATTTGAAGCAAGAGGACAGAAGGACTGGCAAAAGTAGAACCAAAGATTCCATCATTGATGTGAGAATAGATGTTTCACATGAAGAAGATTTTCAACAGCAAAAGTCGATGTGGAAGTGGCTTGGTAAGAAGTGGTTTGACTTCTTAACTCAGTAAGACATACATCCATTTGTACATAGGAAATTTCATTTATGTATGCATTTTTCTTGTAAACCATGTTTGTTTGAGCCACCTTGGATCTATGATCAAGGACATGATGTTCAACTACCTTCTATAAATTTCTCGCCAGAAATTTCTGGATGAGTTCAAGGAAGACAATTCTTGACAGGAGGACAAGAGCATCCAAGAAGGGAAGTGTTGAATACCTTCGAGTTTTGGTTCTAAGGCACTAAGCCATGCAAGGCAAAGCATATGGAGGCTTAAAATTTAGGGTGTTTTACTCCCATCTACTGAACAAATCAGGTAATCAGTCTTTTTGGGTCCAAAAGATTCCCAATTGGGAGGTGTGATCAGATTTGGATCAAGGACCTAGGTGATAGCTCAAATTACAAAGTGTTTGGAAGTGTGTTGAACCTATGCAACTGGATAGATCTCGTCTTCCTGGTTTTGGTGCTGTGAATGGTTCGAAAAACCGACACCGTATGAAGAAGTTATCGTGATTGGAAAAGTCTAGTAAACTGCAATTTTTGGCCTTTGACCAAGTTTGACTGGGTTTTAAATGTTTAAAAAAAAAAAAGAATATTCCAGGGAATATTCCTCAGAATATTCTTTGGAATATTCCTTCTGGACCAGTCATTTTGTGACACATGTCCCAGTTTTATTGAAAGAGTTGAATTTCGGCCAATGAGAGGGTGACACATGGCCAACCCTTAGGCTGCCACGTGTCCCCGGGACTGCATAATAAAATTTGGTGGGACTCCGAAGGATCGATCGTGCAACCTCCCACGTAGTGGGCAAAATCATAACCGCCTTCCCTATGGCTTATTTCTTAACCATATAAGAACTTTGCATATATTTAACATTGGTTGTTTTCAAGTTTGGGGGTCCGAAGGGGCCAGCCCCTCCCCATGCGGCCAAGCACCGAGACCAAGCGCTAATCAAACCCTCCAGCGATTATGCCGTTATGTTCACATGTGATGTTAATTTTGACAGTTTCGGTGGTGGTTTCACTAACGGCGTCTTCAACTCCAGTTTCGCTTATTCGTGGTGGTTCAAACCTAAAGTTTGCCGACTATTGCGGTTGGTTAACCACGGAGTTTTTGTGACATGTGCCCAACAACCAAAATTTTATGCGTAGTCAGTTTCGGTGGTAGACTAGTGGGCGCACCATCTTTGGCACGATTTCCTATTTTAATTGGAGCTAAGTTCAGTTCCTCCACATTTAGTGGAGCTTTTTAGGGGACACTCGACAAATTTGGTTTTGGCTCTATCTTGAGCTAGATTCGACAATTATGAGAGTGTGAATAGTCAATTTTGACTATATTAGACATTACAGACTCATTGGTGAGGGTTGCAGAGCAATAAAAGGACTTTTGAGCGAGGTTTAGCTACAGAAAAGTTCAAGGGGCCACCAGCAGTTTGAGGCCTAGCTAGGGCAGCTAAAGGCCTTTCTCAACAATCCAATAGTAAATTTTGGATGTTTCGGACATTTTGGAACTAACGGTGTTGTTTACAAAGCATGTAAAGGAATTTTTAAGTTTGATTTGCTTCATTTAAGTTCCATGGGCCACTAGGGCCAACAAGTGCTAGCAGGAGAATGAGGCTTACCCAGAGTAGCCAATATCCATTCTCAGCAAACCAATAGTCATTTCTGACTTCTTTGATACTTTTGAATCCACTGATGGAGTTTTAAGAATATTTTTAGGACTTCTAAAAGTCTAGATGCTTCAGAGAAGTTTTCAGGGAACCAAGAGCCAAGGGGTGCCACCAGGTGTTGGAGGCGAAACCGAAGTAGTCAGAGGCCAATTTATGCAAGTGAATAGTATATTATAACTATTTTTTATATTTTGAATCCATTGAAGGCATTTGGAGACTTCTAAAGCTTGAGAAGCCACAGGGAAGTTTTAGGTAGCCTAGGGCCATCAATGGATGCAGGCCTAGATTGGGGTGCAAGTGCTCATTTTGAGCAAATGATCAGTCCATTTTGGAGGTCTGATATGTGCTGGAGACAGTAGGTGAGGTTTCAAGGAAAGAAAAATAATTCTGAGGGAGTTAGTGCCACTTCGAAGCTTAGGGAAGTTCAAGGCACCGACTCAAGGAAATCAAGTCTAAGGGAAACTATATATGTTATCAGAGTGATGACAGCCATGACAGGGGTATGATGTTATTCTAAACCCATTGGCATAGTTCAGATAACCATTAGAGTTGATTTTGTAACTTCTAAAATAATATTTTCATCATAATCCCAAAGAGCTAAATCAAGATGACAAGAGCTCAAGGAGACGTAGCCCACGATATTCGGGTGAACTCCTATATTAAAATTCTTGTTATGTGTTGATGTTTATTTGTTTCATTATATGGTTTTTGCACATGTTTAATATCAGAAAAAATAAATGGTCTTAAAGCACTTAAACAGTTAAAAAATACACCTGTTTCAAGTATAAAATTTCGCACAAGTCAAGTATAAGATAGATCTTTTATTTGTTTAAATGAGTGGGAGGTTCTTGAAAAGCATAACAATTTATCCAACCCATTTTTAGATCAGGTTGGTATCAGGGCATAGTTGCTTGATTGACAAAGCACAAGATTGATTGTTTGACTTGAAAGGTGTTTGCACTCTTAAAGAATTTGATTGTTTGCAAATTGATTGTTGCTTACATTTTTTAGTTTGCTAGAGGTGAAGGAAAAGCTATTGATAGCTAAGTCCATAAGAGGTTTGCAAAAGGTTGCTTGAAGAAGGGCTTGACTCTACAGCCATTTTGTTCAGAAGCTTTGTCAATTGGTTTTGAAAGATTTGGGAATTTTTGTTGAAGTTCTTTATTTCATTTTCATAATATGAAAACTTCTTCAAGTGAGGTTTCAAAATCCTCCTCCTTCACAAGATTCTTATATGAAGACATGAAGCAAGACTTCTACATCCTGAAGGACAGGGTGAAAATTATGTTTGAAGATAAAAAGGAATGCACTAGAATTCATGACCAATTGGTTGAAGCAAGAGAAAGAAAAAATTCTTCAAAGAATGCATGAGATGGAGATGCAACTCCATCAAGCCTAAGAGGCCTTAACCAAGAACATGCATGAAGCAGAGGTAATTCACTCTAATTTGTCTTCAGTTTCCTCTTCATAAAGATGTGTAGGTTCATTTGAAAATCACACTAGAGGTATACGGTCCAAGTTGATGTTTAAAATGGGCTATGAAGGTAAGGGTTTAGGCAAGCATGCACAAGGCATGATTGATCCTATTTTGGTTGAGTAAAGACCTAAAACGTTGGGTCTTGGTTATGTTCAATCTAATGGAAAAAACTCCAAAGCCATGAAGGCTTGTGAGAAAACTTCAAGAAGAACTTTTGTCGCAAGTTCTAAACCACAAACATCTCAAGTTTGTTTTCAAGTTGATTGCCAATGTTTGAAGCCTATGTTGCAGCAATAATGTTGTAGACATGCAGCTTATGGCGAGCATGAGAGTATGGAAAGTTTTCAAGACATGAAAAATCATGTTAGTTTTCAAGAGAAAGTTGGAACCTCTACAATTTCATCTCCTCATGAAGGAAAAAATGATGGACATGCAAAGCATCACTTGAGGTATAATTCTTCCCATATTCAAGTTGATTATGTTTCTGATAAGCATGAAAAATATGCATGCTTGAATTGAAGAAAGAGTTGTTGTGCATATTGTGGTCTGTGCAACCATGATGTTTCAAAATGCTGGAAGAGGATGAAGGCATACAGGAAACAGTTGAGGCGAAGACAACTTACAAAGAAGGTGCAAAAGACTTGCACACATTTCCAGAGGAAGGGACATGTCGTTGCCCATTTTTGGACATTGCATCCAACTAATCATCCCAAGCATTTGAAGCAAGGGGACATAAATACAGGCGAAATTGGAACCAAATATTCCATCATTGATGTGAGAACAAATGTTTCACATGAAGAATATTTTCAGCAGCAAAACCCATCATGGAAGTGGCTTGGTAAGAAGTGGTTTGACTTCTTAACTCAGTAAGACATACATCCATTTGTACATATGAAAATTTCAGTTATGTATGCATTTTTGTTGTAATCTCATGTTTGTTTGATTCGCCTTGGATCGATGATCAAGGACATGATGTTCAACTACCTTCTATAAATTTCTCGCCAGAAATTTCTGGATGAGTTCGAGGAAGACAATTCTTGACAGGAGGACAAGAGCATCCAAGAAGGGAAGTGTTGACTACCTTCGAATTGTGGTTCAAAGGCGCTAAGCCATGCAAGACAAAATGTATGGAGGTTGAAAATTGAGGGTGTTGTACTCTCATCTACTAAATAGATCAGGTAATCAGTCTTTTGGGGTCCAAAAGATTCCCTATGGGGAGGTGTGATCAAATTTGGATCAAGGACCTAAGTGATAGCTCAAATTACACAGTGTTTGGAAATGTGCCGAACTTGAGCGACCAGATAGATCTCGTCTTCCTGATTCCGGTAGTGTGAAGGGTTCGAAAAACCGACACCATATGAAGAAGTTATCGCAATTTGAAAAGTCCAGTAAACTATAATTTTTGGCCTTTGACCAAGTTTGACTGGGTTTTAAATATTTAAAAAAGAGAGAATATTCCTGGAATATTCCCTGAGATATTCCTTCCAAACCAGTAATTATGTTACATGTGTCGTTGTTTTATTGAAAGGGTTGAATTTCAGCCAATGAGAGGGTGCCACATGGCTAGCCCTGACGCCGCCACGTGTCCCCGAGACTGCGTAATAAAATTTGGCTCTGGAGGATCGATCGTGCGACCTCCCGCGTAGTGGGCCAAAGCCTTATCGCCTTCCCTATGGCTTAGTTCTTAGCCATATAAGAACTTTGCATATATTTAACGTTGGTTGTTTTCCCATTTGGGGATCCGGAGGGGCCAGCCCCTCCCCATGCGGCCAAGCGCTAAGACCAAGCACTAATAAAACCCTCCAAAAGTTATGCCATATTGTTCACATGCGATGTTAATTGTGATGGTTTCAGCAGCGGTTTCGCTAACCACATCTTCAAGTCTAGTTTCACTTATCCACGGTGGTTCAAACCTAAAGTTCCATTGATTGTTGTGGTTGGTTAACCACGGAGTTTTTGTGACATGTGCCCAACAATTAGCATTTTATGCACAGTCAGTTTCAGCATTTAGACTGGTGGGTGCACCATATTTGGCACGATTTCCTATTTTAACTAGAGCTAAGTTCAGTTCCTCCACATTTAGTGGAGCTTTTTAGGGGACACTGGACAAATTTGGTTTTGGCTCTATCTTGAGCTATATTTGACCATTCTGAGAGTGTGAATAGTCAATTTCAACTATCTCAAACATTCAAAACTCATTGGTGAGGGTTTCAGAGCCATAAAAGGACCTCTGAGTGAGGTTTAGCTATAGTAAATGTTGGATGTTTCAGACATTATAGAACTAATGGTGTGGTTTATAGAGCCTGTAGAGGAATTTTTAAGGACAATTTTCTTCAGTGAAGTTCCAGGGGCCATTAGGGCCAGCAAGTGCCAGCAGGAGAACGAGGCTTATCCAGAGCAGCTTGTATCGATTCTCAGCAAACCAATAGTCATTTCTGACTGTTTTGATACTTTTGAATCCATTGATGGATTTTTTAGAATATTTTGAGGAATTCTAAAAGTTTATATGTTTCAGATAATTTTTCAGGGAACCTAAAGCCAGGGGTTTCCACCAAGCGTTGGAGGCGAAACTGGAGCAGCCGGAGGCCAATTTATGCAAGTGAATAGTATATTATGACTATTTTTGAAATTTTGAATAGATTTAATGGATTTTCAGAGTCATTTGGAGACTTATAGATCTCGAGATGCCACAGATAAGTTTTGGGAAGCCTAGGGCCATCAGTTGATGGAGGCCTAGATTGGGGAGCCAGTGCTCATTTTGAGAAAATTATCAATCCATTTTGGAGGTCTAATATGTGTTGGAGATAGTAGATGAGGTTTTAGGGACGGAAAAATAATTCCAATGGAGGTAGTGCAACTTTGAAGCTCAAGGAAGCTCAAGGCACCGACTCAAGGAAATCAAGTCTAAGGGAACCTAGATCTGTTTTCAAAGTGATGACAGCCATGAAAGGGATATGATGGTATTCTAAACCCATTGGTTTAGTTCAGATAACCATTGGAGTTGAGTTTGTAACTTGTAAAAAAATATTTTCAACATAATCCCAAAGAGCCAAGTCAAGATGACAAGAGATCAAGGAGACGTAGCCCATGATATTCGGGTGAGCTCCTATATTGAATTTGTTGTTATGTGTTGATGTTTATTTGCTGCATTATATGGTTGTTTCACGTGTTTAATATCATCAAAAGCAAATGGTCTTAAAGAACTTAAACGGTTAAGAAAACTACAGTTGTTTCAAGTATAAAATTCTAGACAAGTCAAGTATAAGCTAGATCTTTTATTTGTTTAACCGAGTGGGAGGTTCTTGAAAAGCATAACAAGTTATCCAACCCATTTTCAGATCACTTAGAGACCAGTAAACATTACTTGTTCTTCCCCCCTTTGGATAGTTGTTTGTTCAATGTTTCATTAGTTGTTTTCTTTATCATTGGAAAATTAAATTCAAAGTTATAAATTTTTCATTAGATCAATTTTGTTTTCAAAAAGGAAATTGTCGTTCCATTCTTCATTTACTAAAGGAAAATTATCATTTCATTATTCATTTTCCTAAGAGAAATTTTTGTTTCATTCCTCGTTTCTCAAAAGAAAACATTTGTTTGATTGATTTGTGCATTTAGTTATTTTTACTCATTCACATTAAAGGAAACTGAAAATAAAAACATGCATGTGCATTTAGAGATTGTGTATGTATCATAGGAAAAAATTAGGGAAATCTGCATTTAGTTTGTGCTCTTTGTTGTATGCTCAAAAATATGATTTCTTTATCCCTTTAGTAGCTATGATTTTCATTGAAAAACTGAATTGAAATGGTTTGCTTCTATTTTAGTTTTCATTTTAGGAATTTCCCATTACATCATGCGGCGAACCTCAAAGATAAAATTTTAAACAAGATCAACATAAAATTCACCTCAATCAACCTAATAAAGCATTGTAACATTAACGATAACACTTAGAAGGTCTAGGCTAGCGACGTGTTCCGACGTCATTAAAAATAGCAGTTGTCGCTAACTTGTCTGCGATACATTCCGAGTGTGAAATCCCACTCCACGTACGTAAGTATATCAGAGCTCGTCCATGTACCTTCGGGTATGTAGGGTGGTTTTCTAGTACGAAAATTATAAGGGGGTTCTCTCACTGTGTGGTTTCGCATTAGACAACGCTAATATGGACTTGGGCCTCCACTTACCTTTGGGTATATTTTGGAGGACAACTTTAGGTTTCTTACCATCCATAGGTAATCGAGTTGGCCGCCTTGTAACTTGTGATACACAGAACGCAGCATTCGGGGAGATTTCTTGTCGGTACTTCTTGGTTCACCAAGAGGTATTCAGTAGTTCACAATTACTTGTAAACTTTTTGCCTAGTATCACCCTTTTATTTGTTTATTTGTTTTTGTAATAAAATCAATCAGTCATAGTGGAAGAAGAACATCCTTTTCCCCGTCGTTCACGTAGAATAGCACTTAAACCAACTTTACCATCGGAAGCCATTTATGGTCGGCGAAGGCGACCCCGTTCTACCGAAACTAGTACCAACAGTACCTCTAGTGCATCATCTTCATTACATCTACAAGATTTGTCTCGAGTCGTTTCTACACACCCTGGTTTATCTACTATCGTCGAAATCGAGACCTCACAGCTACCTGTGGATACTACACATCCAACCAGTGAGACAATACATCCAGAACACATTTTTCAACTGGAAGTTGATCCAGATCCCATCGTTCTTTTACCAGAACATCTAGACCACGAAGTCAAAAAAATAGAAGTTGTTCCTATATCGGTCGCTCCTAGTCGATCATAGCCATTGAATCTTCCCTTTAGCACAGTCAACCACTTGAAATATATATTGGGCCTCATGACGAAATTCTTCCACCTAGTTTAATACTGATTAAGGAAGAACCTCAACAAGAAACATGCCCATCAGCTCCAACTCATTTTGGGTTGGGGTTTTATCTTTATGAGTCTATTTCTCGAATAACTTGCACGACTTTTGTTGATCCTATTTCAATCTAAGTTCCCGTAAATCTTATAGGGTATACATTGGGTCATTTGACCATGGATGAGTTAACATCTCCAACTGTACCATCTGTTACAGTTGCGACAACATCTACTGTTTCTACTCCGTCTATGTTTACCACGTCACCCGAGTCACATCTTTATGGGGGTCCTTCCGTCCCACCGAGTTACCAATCATTATCTAGAACCTACTCTGGTGCCTCCTCAAATCCATGGAATTCACCCATGTCATCTTCTGGTATCTCATCTGGTACATCTCTAATGAGTACTGAATGGCTTGATCCTTTATACACATCTTCAGTGCAACATCAAGTTGGTCCATCTTGGTACATTCCATCCATTTCAATCTCGACTGGACTCCCACCATTTGGAGATCAATATATTCCATCTTATTATACTCCTCATGTTGGGGGGAAACCTACGGTCACCCATTTTGACAATACTTTATCGTTTTATGGTCACCCAAATGTTGGAATGATTGTTTGTTAGTGGCAACCTATCTTGCCCGTTCAACCGCAAATAATTATGCATTCAAACCAACCGGTTCAACCTGTTGTGCCTACATCTACTCCACCTATTAATACTTCATTACCCCTTTTACAGGCTCAGTTGGTTGTACCTCAACCATCTCATGTGGGTCCTTCAAAACCCTCGAGTTTTTGGCCTCCAGACTCCAACTCCTTCGGCTGGTTTACAACAACCACCTGTATCTGGAATCTTACAACCACATGCTAGATTACCCTTTTATGGGATGTCACAGGCTCCTACCGATCTTACCTATTCACAACTGGGTCCAAGCTATTTTGGTTTGGGCTATAATTTTGGTGGGAAGTCACCTTGGCAGCCATAGCCTCAATTGCCACAACAACAATTCCAACATCAACTAGCTTATCTAGGACTTGGTCAACAGATCACTCAAGCATTTGGTCATCAAAATAACCCCTTTCTAGGTTTCCAGCGGAAAATGCCTTATGTTGGTGCTCAAATTCATATTTCCCAAGCAATTCCATCATATCCTGGTTATGCTTAACCTGAATTGGATCGATTGTTGCCTTTTGTTGCAACTTTAGAATTACCTGATTTAAATCGGCTTACCAATGATCCCATTAGCTATTCTCCTTAATGGCTGGTGATACCACATAAATTACCCTCTAACATTCCTAAATTTAATGGAAACCCTGGAGAAGACCTGTCAACGCATTTTATGACTTATCATTTATGGTTCTAATCAAACTCCTTAAATTATGACTCCATTAGACTACGTATTTTCTAGCGTACGCTTACTGGTCTGGCTGCGAAGTGGTATATTGAATTACCACGAGCTCCATTTAATAACTTCACTACCTTAGTCACTACCATTTAACCCACTTCCAGTTACCCATATGATATGAAACTAGAACAAAACCGTTGACCAAATTTAAACGGATAACTGCTATTCACATTTCTGATCATATTCATTAGTGGCGTCATCGTTGTCAAATGGTCAAAACATTTGTTCCTGATCAGCTCCTCGTTGAGTGGTTTATTAAGCCATTGTTGCCATCTATCACTAAGGATTTAGCTAAAGGCCTCATCGTCATTGAAGAGAAATTCATTGCTCATGCCCAGTACTTAGATTTAATTTACACTCAGTCTGGCACGCTCTATGAGAAAATTTCAAACGCGTCGCGAACAAATTTTACTGTTCCTCCTCCATCTAGTAAGGACTCTCATGCCGACGAAGGTATAATCGGTTCTGCAAACACTCACACCTCTATTGCATCTGATCCTACACCTTCTTCCGAAATTCATTCTGTGTCGTCTGATAAAGGAAAAAGTGACAAGCAACCCGGAAGTAAGAAAAAGGGGAAAGTAAAGAAAAAGAAAAATCCAACCTCACAGGAACAATCATCTAATCAACAATATAGAAATTCTCGGAAACCTCGTCACCCTTGCTTGATATGTAATGAGGATCACTTTGTTTGAGACTGTCCTCACCATGTTGAAGTCTTAAAATTTCTTAATACCTCGATTGCATATGTTGTCTTAACAGATCCTTTTCCGACTCCAGACACAAATATGGTTGCTACAGATCCTGCTTCTAGTTCCCAAGTGCTTATGTTATCTGTCACAAAGCCAAAAACTGATGTTTTAGTGTCTATGCGAAATAAATATTATGACAGTCAGGCTACTGATCAACCTACTACCTCGACCACAAATTTTTCCACTAAATCAATTCTACCAACTGTTGTTCCAGAGTTAACAATAAACCCACCGAAGGGAGTCGTCCACAAATCGACGTTCAATCCTCGAGCCCGCACAGCTCAAAATTATAATATAGTTGAAGATCTGGCTCAATCACCTTCAGATATGTCGACACTTGAGGTACTTCAAAATTTTCCCTCCCAGAAGCAGGCTTTTTTTCGGCAATTGGTGGAATCCACCCGACAAATTCCAATCTTGTAATCTTTAATCACACGGGCTATGTGCCACAATTACCAACTAAATTGGCATTTTCAATGCAATTAAATGTTCTAACTCACCTCGTTCATCACACTATTATTGATGAGGGAGAATCTACTTGTATTATGTCTCTAAATTGGCGGAAATCACTTGGCTTGCCTCACTTATCTCAATCACCTACGACGTTGAAATATTTTTATGGTTGTACATATAAGCCTTGCAGTATCATCAATAACCTGCATGTTGAAATAAGGGGGGAAATTTTAACTGTTGAAGTTGAGGTTGTTGATAGACCCCTTGACTACAACATTTTACTCGGAAGGCCATGGGTTTACGCTATGACTGCGGTCATTTCTACTTACTTTCGAATGATTTCCTTCCCTCATAAAGGCGTTATCACAGTCATTAATCGACTATCCTTCTTTGCCTCTAGTTCCCAGGTAATTGGAAGCGTTAAGTTAGTTCACGCACCCCAGTTAGCACTTTAAAACATTGGTGTAGGGATTTCAAAGGATTCTCCCCTAATGGGCTCCTTTTCATTACCACCACCTGTGACATTGACGAATACTGCAAGAATACATACCTATTGCATGATATCTTCCACTTCATTTGACTTAAGGAAGATTACCAATGATTCTGAAGTTGATACGCTGGATGAATTTATGCCACCAAGCCCAATTGAGCTGGCATAACAATCATTTTTCTTGGCTTGGGTGGCTCATCCTGATCAATCGTCGCTGATCGTTTGGGTCAATCGTTCATTATATTTTGGTACTCCTTCTGATCCTTTTTCATCCACTTTATTGACTGATGAGAGCATTATGGAAGCCATGATGCCAGAAGGAGAACCATGGGATGATCATCATCATCGTTCTCGTCTTCCATATTACAATTAAGATTATCTTATTGAACTATATCGCCCTACGATCTCTGATTTCTTTTTTAATTATGTTCCAATTAATGCCATCGAATCCGAGCGAAACCTGTCAAATATTGAAGAAACCATTTCTATCGATATTTCGACCAAACCTGGTGTTGTAGAAAACATTCATGTTGGTGTGCCTTGTTCTGCATCCGAACTCGACACTTATCGCTCTATTTTTTGTGAATTTCGATATATATTTGCTTGGTCTTATGAGGAAAATCCAGGCATAGATTCTAGTATTGTTGAACACACATTTAAAATGTACCCTGATGTCATACTGGTATGTCAACACCTTCATCCTGTTCATCTGAAGAAGGTTGCTTCCATTAAAGCAGAAGTTGAAAAACTTTTGCGTGTTGGTTTCATTTACCCTGTTCCGCTTACTGATTGGGTTTCCAACATTGTTCCTGTCATGAAAAAACAAGGGACAATCAGAGTGTGCGTCGATTATCGAGATGTCAATCTTGCTTGTCCAAAAGACAATTATCCTACACCCTTTATCTATCAAATTATTGACGAATGTGTCGTTTGTGAAATATTCTAGTTCATGGATGGATTCTCCGGTTACAATCATATCAATATTCACCTAGAGGACCAATATAAGACATAATTCATCTGTCCCTAGGGCACATTCTCTTATTGTAAACTCCCATTTGGTTTAAGGAATGATGGGGAAACATTTCATAGAGCAATGGATTATTCTTTCAATGACATTGAGCACATTGTTCAAACTTATCTAGACGAAAACAGACTGATCACCTGGCGCATTTGAGAGTTATATTTCTACGTTGTCGACACTATAAGATATGCCTCAATCCACACAAATGTCTGTTTTGTTTTGGTTCTGGTCATTTTCTTGGATTTTTCGTCTCAAAATATTGAATTCAATTGACCTATTGAAGGTCCAGGCCATTCTTCATTTGCCTGCACCATAAAACTTACTTCAGTTACAGAAACTTCAAGGAAAGGCTAACTTCCTAAGGAGTTTCATACCCAACTATGTTGAAATGGGTAAAGGATTAACTCGTCTCTTGAAAAAGGGATTCCCTTCCATTAGGATAAGGTTGCACAATCTTCTGTTGATGCTCTTAAAGATACCTTGGTCTGAGCGTCATTAATGTATCCCCCTAATTATCAGAGTGATTATTTTATGTATATTGTCACGGAAGATACGACCATTTCTATGGTTTTGGTCCAAGAAGAAGATGGAACAGAACATCTAATATATTATTTGAGTTGTAATCTCAATGATACAGAAGTTATGTATTCATTCGTCGAAAAGCTCGCCTTGGCGGCCGTTCAAGCCGTCCAAATATTTCGCCATTATATCCAGCTCTGAAAGACCATTTTCATTTCAGATTGCAAGCCTATGACATACATTTTGTCACGTCAATTGCTAGGGGGAAAATATTCAAAATGGATCGTCGTTTTGTAGGAATTTTATTTGGAATTCATCAAATCCAAGTCAAAGAAGCCTTTAGTTTTGGCCGAGCTTCTCTGCGACCTTCCCTCTGATGGTACTGAAACTACATTGGAACCATCAATTTCAGATGAGTCTCTATTTTTGATTGGGTCATATGACCCTCTGTATGGGGACTTTATCATTTATCTCCAAACCCAAACTTTCTGACTTGATACCTCTCGCTCACAACAACGACGTATCTGATACCAAGCCAAATATTATCTGATCTTCAGTGATACACTTTATCATTCCGGTGTCAATATGATTTTAAGGAGGTGCCTCACTTGTGAGGAGGCTGAGAAAGTTCTAAATTATTGTCATGCTAGTGCTTTTGGTGGAAATTTTTCTAGTTACGCTACCGCGCAAAAGATTCTCCACACCAGTTACTTCTGGCCAACCATATTCTGCAACTACGTTCTCGTGGTCAGAAGTTGTCATGCGCGCCAAATATTTGATCGTAAAATCAGCATGCCACCAGCTCCAATGCATCTTGTCATCATTGTGGGACCAATTTCGAAATGGGGCATTGACTTCATGACCTGCAACCCTCGTTCAACTAGGGGGCATGGTTATATTGTTTTCGTAGTAGACTACTTTACCAAGTGGGTTGAAGCGATGCCTACATTTAATAACACAGGAGAAACATCTACATTATTCTTTTTCAATCATGTTTTCTCTCGGTTTTGTGTACCACAAGCTATAGTTATAGATCATGGTAAGCATTTTCGCAATAACATGATGAATGATTTAACTTCCAAATTAGGACTGTCACATGATAGTTCTACCCCTTATTATCCACAATCCAATGGATAATTTGAAGCCATTAACAAGATCCTTAAGCAAATACTTCAACGAATGATAGGGGTTCACAAACGAAATTGGCATTTAATCCTATACTCGGCTTTGTGGGCATATCGAACCTTGGTGAGAAATGCAACCAGATTTACTCCCTTTCAGTTGGTGTATGGTCTGGAAGCTATCTTACCAATGTGAAATTTCGTCATTAAAACTCACTATTGACCTACTACCTGAAACCTCTAATGAAGAAGCGTGTCTTTTTAACCTCATCTATCTAAATGAAATGCGTCGTGAAGCTGCATTGGCCAACGAAGCGCATAAGAGATGAATCAAGGCGCAATATGACCAACATGTCAAGCCTCGCATATTCTAAGAGGGAGATTTGTTCTTTATTTATGATGAGGAAGTTGGTTTGATAGGAAAAGGATAATTTGAGCCACTATGGCATGGCGCCTACATTTTCAAAATAGTTTTGGCTAAGGGTGCCTACGAGTTAGTTGATTATTATGGGATTCCATTGGCGCAGCCTCGAAATGGGTTGTATCTTAAACATTACTATGCTTAATTGTAGTAGACTTTTGTATCATATTGTATATATTATTTGATTTTCATTTACTGTCTTAGTTTGTTTTTTCTATAGTTTTCTTGAAGTTAGTAATCCACTTTACATTTCATCGCAGATGACTGAATCTTTGGAACAATTCGTTGGGTACGCTGATGGTGCTAGTCGTAGTACGTAGAACCTATCCTCTGCAACATGGCCCATTTTCACTCTAGTTGGCAAGTTAGTGATTTTTTAAGGGATTTGTATCGGTCGATCCACAAACAATATCGCTGAGTATAACGCATTGATTGAACTTCTCTTTGATTCCATTTCATTTGGCATTAACCGCATCATCATTAGGTTAGACTCACAACTTGTTGTACTACAACTTACTAGCATCTATACCGTTCGAAATCCAACACTTCATCGTATGTTCCTTAGAGTTCAACTTTTGGAAAGACATCCTGATTACATTCAATATCAACACATTTCCAAAAATTTGAACACATCAACTGATTCTTTAGTGAATTATGTTTTAAACAGACATTTGAAATGCATGTAAAGACACATTTTCAATTCACATCACATAATTAAATAGGATTGTGCATTAAACATAGGAAAAAAATGAAAACAAATAGATAGATAGTTTAGGTTTTTACAAAATTTGTGCCCAAGACACATTGGTCATATTACCTCAAAAATGTATGCAAAATTGTCAAAAGTAAACTAGTGATGCTCATGCTAACAAGCAAATTCTCTAGCTATCCTGCGCAAGAGCCTCATGCAATGGATAGGAACACCAATAGTATGGCGTTGTAGTCTCATAGGTAACTCCTAGATCCAAAAATCCAATATCCCAAGAGTCAATCCCTCAACGTGTTGTTGCAACTCAGGAAGAGTCTCAGTGAAATCTAAATCCCAAAGGACTTCTCTCCAGACAGTCCTCTCTACTGGCTCATCTGCTGCCTGCTCTGGTCGACCCACTGGTCGAACGCGACCCACATTTGTGTACATAAAAACTTTGGTCTAGTCTTGGAAAATTAAAAAATACAAAAAACATGTAGAAACCTTAAAATAAAAAAACATGATCAAAACATTTTTACCCATTACACCCCACTGAGCGCCATCTGGTAAAATCAAGTCTGAATCTCCACAAAAATCTATGCCTGCATATGGATACTCCTCTATGGCGATCATCGATCATCGAAACCAGGCAAAGAATGTAGTAGATAATATGATGGTCGATTGACCAGCATGTCTAGCCATCAATTCAACCCATATCTGCATCTGAGGATCTCTAGGATCATATATGCTCAGTGTAACATGTTGCAGCTGCATCAATGGAACTCGCTCTAAAATGAAGGAAATAAGGATCAAGCCATAACTGAAATTATTATTCCTGCCACCGTTTTCTTTAGATAGATTTTCTTTCATCTAAAAGAGTACTACTTCAGCCCAGTTGAACATTATCAGTTCTAGACACTGAAGAGCATACTGCATGTATGATTTGTTTGCGACATGTAGTGTCATAGAACCAAAAATCTTTGCAATAGTAAAAAGGATGGTTCTCAAAGGAAAATCATGCACATCACGAATGTTTATTTTCCCATCGTTACTTGGTTCAGTACCTGGATGACAATACTGGTGTATGTAATCCTTCACTATCTCCCCTCCAAGAGCAGATCCTACAAGGGAAATAGGAGAACCACACCTCAATAATCCTGTGAGAAAGTAAACATCCTCAACCAATATGGGGAGCACTTTGTCCCCAATGTGAAAATCCTGAATGTCAAATCCCATGAACGAACTAGGAACTCCAATATTTCCATATGTTGTCTCATCCCAAATAATCTGAAGTATTTAAGCAACCCACAATCCCTGAGGGCTCTTACAGTACCTAGATCATTTAGGGCAATCATATCTTGTTCTTCGTGTTCTCTTTCTCTCCATGTAATGGAAATTTTGATCTGATCAATACCTGAAAGCCAACCATAAGCTTCATTATGATCCATTTCATGCAAAAAAATTGGGAAAATTTGAGCACATAATAATAAAAAAATTTGAGAAATGCGCCCAACGCACCCCAGGTCAATGGACAGAGCATTGAAAATGCACCTGGACTTCAATTCCAGTGCTCTGCAATGCACCTTTCAACATTCAAGGGTGTGTTTCCCTCAAAGCATTGTATATCTACCCTAAGGGGCTCAAAACCCTAAAAAATTACCTTGAAATGAAACATAAATGATACTAAAAGAAAGATAAGGTTCATCACTCCAACCTGGATCAAACGGCACGAGAAATCGTCCACTGAAACTGTCGCAATCAACCACTAAAGTTCGAGGGAAATTTGGTTCAGAGCTCCTAAATTTCAAATGGTAACTATGGAATGGTAAAAACTACTTTTTAATAGTCATTTTGATTATTTATTCATATTTAATGATGTGACTATAGTTTTTACTCATTTTTACTATGAAACAGGTATTTTTAATCCGTTTGATGGTTCTCTGAACAGGTTTCACAGCTGATACAGTGAGTTTGAAGTGCACAATTATTCAAAAATGATTTGACCACAAAGCATACCTTTATCCTCTTTTTTCGAGTTTATAAGCATGAAAAAGGAAATTAAATAACACTTTTATCTCTTTTTCGAGCTTTGATAAATGCGAAAAAGGAACCCATTGGAGTCTTCATTTAGCTCTTTTCAGACTCTGATAATGTGAAAATATTGTCGAGCACTTGTCTTTTCGAACTCTTAAAAGTAAATGAAACGAAATCTACTCAGTATAAGTTTAACCCTTTTCAAGACTGAGATAGATTATTTACGAAAAAGGAACACCTTAGTCGAACATGGCTAAGAGGTTTTCTTAGGTATCATTTTACACTTTTTTCCGACCTGAGCAACAAATTTACGAAAAAGGACTTATCGAGTTTTATTTTTGTCTCTTTTTCAAACTCTCTGAATATGAAAAAGGACCAAGTTTTCACTATTGTTAGACTCGTTAAAACATAAAATAGTGACAGACTTGCCAATCATGGCAAGATCGAGTTTCATTATCACTAAACTCGTTAAATAATTAAATAGCGATGGATTCACCCGAAGGGTCGAACTATAGATCAAGCATATGTTACCCTCCTCAAGCTTGTTAAAAAATAAAGTGGTACTGACTAGGGAAATTTTGGGAAAAATAACATAACACTTTATGGTAGCAGGTCTCTCTTGAACATGACACTTTCATTTCATCACCGTGTCTTTGGGTTGGGTAATATTCTTGATGGTCTATCATACCTATGGTCCATCATACCATCACTTCGGTTTTGGGTCAATGCTACGAACTCATTTCAGTGTCATTCATATGTTCAAGAGAAGTCATCCAATAATTCCTCATCTTCTGCAATACTCATAAACCTTCATTTTCATGACCTCCATCCCTAAACATTGCTACATCAAGTCACATTTTTTCTCAAAAATCATTACTCTCGTTTCGCGATAAATTTGCTTCCTGTCGACATCAACTCATCATCCAAGAAGTTAACTTAGAAACACCTTTCCAGTGCTTTGGAGCTTGCTACATCATCGGCAGGTTTCTCGCTTCTGGCAACAAGTTGACATCATCATCAGACCTTCGAATGAAATATTTTGTTTGCGTTCGAAATCAAATCATCTATTCACGCCTTGCAAATTGTACTGTAGTACCTTGACAACCATTAACATTAAAGGTGGTTTCTCTCACGTTTGTTAACATCTCACATCATTGGCTAGTAGTCAAATGATGTCTTCCCATGTTCGACTTCATATCATATATTCGCATGGTTAGACTTGTACTTGAATGATCGAGTGAACAAGATAAGAAGACCCTGGAACTAGTTTCATCCATCCGGGCTACGATTTCAGGAATTGTACCACATAATCCGTACGATGGCTTTACATACAAATGGTCATTCAAACATGGGCCTATATTTGTAGGCGTGTCTATATCTGTAGACGAATTTCTGATTTATGCATGTTTTATGATAGTTTATATGCTGAGAATGGGTATGCCTCCCTCAAAAATTCATGTCCAAGATGTAAGATATCATGATGTAATGTATTGCAAATTGATGCAGGACACCATCCGCTTCAGATCCTACTCATCACATCGTAAAGCGTCTCATCCAAATATTATCATTATTTTGACTTCATGCTTTAGGGGGCAGCTGTTACAAGTCAATTTGGGCATCATCTCCCAAGACCAGTATGAACAGGGTCTATCATCCCCTAATTCGATACTAACAGGGTCTATCGTCCCCTAATTCGATACTAACAGGGTCTATCATCCCCTAATTCAGTTGTTATGTGCCCTAAGATAAGTCATTCCATTGATGGATTTAATTCATGAGATTTCCAATGTTTGAAGTATATATTATATGACCCATTGACTCATCAACAGTCCTCTGAATGGGCCTAAGTGTGTTGAAAAGCACTTATCTCCATACAAAGTTTCTCTGCAAAGCACTTCCCGACACTTAAGGGTGTGTTGGTCTCTTGGGAGCGAAATCATCATTGTTTCGGGAATCTCCACATGTCCAGTGCCCTCTAGAAGAGCTCATAGGTGTCATACTTCGAATAAATGTGTTCATCCATCACCATTAAACCTGGAAACATGTCTCACCTATTATTGGAGCCATTCAATTCCATTTATTGAGAAACTACTCACAATTTCCCTATAAATTGAGGACTCATCTAACTGTTAGGGAGGGAGAAATTTGTGTAGTGTTATGTTGTTGGATTCTCAATTGATGAGAGCCAGAGTTTTGTTATGTTGTTGAGATGATGCTTGGTGTGATGAGGATGAAATGAGGTTGGAGCAGGTTGACAAGGAATCAATCTATTGGTTGTAATATTCTCCTCCTACGTTCTTAATAAAGATATATGTTCATTTTCTCATATGTATGCTTATATCTTGTGAATTGTATTCTCATGTGTATGTTTCTCAGATCTAATTGATTCAATTTGGTTAAGGTAGATAGATGTTTTATATTTGTATGTTGTTTATTGTCTTTTGTCTTTGATTGCAGGTATCGATCTAGCAGCTTTAGTTGGGTTGAGAGCAACGACAACAACGAAAGAAAGGGAACGAGAGCGAAGGATCACAAGTAGGTCCCTTTCCTTTATGTTTATCTATTTGTCTTAGAGAATATAATATTGTCTTTCTTCTGTTGTTCTGAGTGAAGGAACACCACACTTAGGGAATCTAGTTTATCCGTAGATTATAATTCTGTATAACATACAAGGAAAAAATTCTTTACAGTTCCGAGTTTGCTACAATTTTGTCACAAGGATGAGATTATTCACAAGTTCGAATAGGAGATATGAGTCTGCCATAATATGAATCCTGGGTCTACCAAATTTTGAATTCTAAGTCTTCCACAATCCGAATCTAGGTCTCCAAGAGCTGAATTATGTGCTAAAGAGGCAGGGATTTGAGTTATGATAGGGTAGAAAAGAAGGCCAAAGTAATAATCCAAAAATAGTTCATATTTTGCCCATAAGATGCCACAAAGGAGAAAAAATTCCAACATAAATAAAACCATCAAGAATCCTTGACCAAAAAAAGAGATAGAATCCACATCATGTTCCTACAGCCAGCTTCTAGGTTCCTGCGATATGAACCCTTATATTACTTCTTCTCCACAGATCTTAATTCTCTTTCCTTGCTTGACCAGTTGATAGCCAAATGGAGGACAAATATTCTTTATTTATACTAGTCGATCCCAGTGATGAGCCTCAATATTGCAACAATAATGTTGCAAATCCAAAGTCTACCAACTTAAATTATCAACTCAAAGTTCATACAAACTTAAGAGGTGTCAACACTACATGTGTAACATGTGATGTGTCCTTTCATTGATCTAATGCAATGAGGTGAATGTCATAAAATCTAACCTAAACTAGTTTCAAAAATGGAAATTCTTATCTATTTGCACGAATGGAAATGTTACTCTACTTTTCATAAAGGTAAAGGTTAACCTACTTTCATGAATGTAAATGATATTATATTTGCAAAATGTAACTATTACATCAAAAGGAAACCTAGTCCATGCAATAGAAATATCAATGTTGGAAATGGAAACCCTAGCTTAAGATGTATGAAACAAAAACCTAATCATGGAATCATTCTTCAATCACTGCATTCAAGATGGATTTTGTCAACATAGTTCATAAGGTACTTCATGAAGTAATTATGCTATTCAAGTCATGAATCTGCCCATTAACCATAATTGTAGAGGTGAATTGCAATGGAGAAGAGGCAAAGATTAAGAGGTCTTTTGGTCTTTCTCAATCATGGTTCAAAGCCTAGAGTTCATTATTCAAGCATAAGGGACAAAAACCAAATTTTTGGAGCAAATATGGTCAAGTTTGCACGTGTTATAGGAGTACTACAGGAGGCCCTGTTTTGCTACAAGAGTGAGATAACTTGTCCAATTCCCAAGTAAACCAAATGAAAATGAGATGGGAATTTTTTCTTATTAAGTAGGATTTCTTAGGACTCCATTACAAGTGAAATCACTCTAAAATACCCATGTTAGCACGTGCTAAAAAATAACAGAAAATTACTACTCTAAAAACTGGAATTTCAAGAACTAGTGAGTTAGTTAACCTACCAGATGCCTAACCTAATCAAGTGAAAATGTTATGGGTTAAATTTTTTTATTAACTTGAATGTTTTTATTACCCAATACAAGTGAAATCAACTCAAATGAAGCTCATTAACTCGTTCTAAAAAGTAGTAGAAAATTACTACTATTTTGCTACAAGGGATTTCCAGAAATTAGACCAATCCAAGTAGCTCAATGATAAATATGAATTTTCAAAGTTATTCCAAGGATGAATCCTGGTTGTGGATCTATAAATAACCTACAAAACAACTCACTTCAATAATTTAACCAATATAACCTACAGCAAAAGAAACATGAATAGTAAATGCAAAAATAAGAGATGCAAGTGAAAAAGACATTCAAAGAAAATAAAGAAATTGTACAAGAGGGATTTGAGGCTCCTTGGATGGCTAAGCCCAAGGAAACTCGGAGTACTATGAAATAAACCAAGCTTCAAAAGCTACAATGACACCAAACTTCATTATTTGAATCAATCCAAGTACATCCATGATATAAATTAAAGTGGAGCTGCTAAATAACAAGTTTTCTCCAAAAGAAGACTAAGAAATGCATGCACCTAGAGGCCAATTCGAAATGGTACTTATACAAAGTGATGAGGAATCATTATCTTTGAAAGGAGGAAGATTTCGCCTCCAGAATCCCTCAAATATTGGATTTGGTTCAAAACACTACGAATCCGCATTAAATGACAGGGAACACATTCCTAGTTTTTCTCAGTCAGTGGAGCTACATAATTTTTCAATAATTTCATGATATTTTGTTCATTTATTATCCAAGATTGGTCCATCCTGTAGTAGGGAGAAAGTCCCTATATTATCTCATTCATAATTTACTCCATATTCTCTCAATATTATGCAAAAATATATAATATTGGGCACATAATATGCAATTACCTCTAAACCTTCCTAAGAACATATCAAATCTAAAAATCATTATTAAGTGTAGAAGGAAAGATTTAATATAGCCTTTATGTGCCTAGGAAAGGTTAGATGGACCTTAATTTAAGTCTAATTTGGAGGCTCATCGTACCCCCCTACTGAAACTATTTCTCATCCTCTAAGCAACCTATCCAACTTCTTACCTTGTTGTTCGTATTTTGTGCCTCATATGTCTTTTCATGCAATTCCCTTCCTTAGCTCAATGGAATATGATATGGATGGTTTCCTGAATTGGATGGCCTTCATGGACAAACTTGTCATGGTGGCAAGTTGTGCCTCATTTTCCTATAGTTGTTATCTAAGCCTCTTGTTTTCTAAATGCAAATGCTCCTTCATGAATAATTCTTTTAGCCCCAAGTTGGCCAATTACTTACCCATTTGTTACACTTTTTCCTCCATGAGGCCCACATCCTCCACCTTCTTGGATTTTGCAATTTGTACCCACATGTAAGTTCTGCTTCTTTCCCTTTCCAGCTCAAAGAAGAGTGGTATTGCAAATTTGGTGGGTATAATTCTCTCACCCTCAACAAATTAGTAGTAGTATTCTAGATTGGGTTGTGGATCGGGCTTCTGGATTTCTTGGAGACCTTTTTCCTCTTATTTTGGTGTGGCTTCCTCTTCTTCTAGAAACCCTTGTTTCTCTTGTAGCAGCCCCTGTTTCTCCTATAGCAACCTCTATTTTCTCCTATAGCTCTTATGTTTCCTCTTGTTACAAGGAAATTTTTTCCTTGAGCCTCTTAAATGTGACTGCTCTAGTGATGAACCTCCCTATGGGTGAAATTTTCCTCTTGTAGCACTCTATTAGCTTCCTATAACAAATTTGTTCTTCCTATAGCAGTGATGTTCCTTCCTGTAGCAACTTTGTTCTTCCTGTATAAGTTTTGTTCCTTCCTGTAGCACACAACCTAAATCTTGTAGCAACTAATCTTTGCATGCCAAAGGTGGTGGGTCCACCTTTTATTTCCTTTATTTTAATTTTTATTGATTTTTTCATTACTTTTTATTTTTTTCAAAATTTTCTCTATTTTTTCATTGCGTGCAAAATAAACTCAAAGTGCTTTGAGTTAATTGAGTTGGCCCTCACCTACCCCTTCGCACTCCTTGTCCTCAATCACAACTAAATGATTACATCCCACTTTCCCAAGTTCTCTTTACTTATGTCTTTTCCTCTCCCCCATGTGCAGGTGTCTTGGTGGAAAAGTGAAGCTAACTGCTAGATAAGGCCGAGGCTTCTCTGCTACTAAGTTTGGCTATAATTTATTTATTATTATTATTATTATTTTATTATTTAAATTTTTTATTTTTTATTTATTTATTTTATAAGTTTGGTAGGACTGCATCTTCATCATGTCCAATATAACACCCCGATTGGGCGGGGAATTGAGCTGGTGACTTCACATCAAGGAGTGCCTTAACAAAGCACTCGATCACTGTCTATCCAAGACCCCATGGATGAACATAAAAAAAAAAAAAATTCATACACACAACATTTTTTTTAGATATAATAAGTCTGTAGGAGATGTTTTGATGATTTCATACCTGGGCCTTAACCTTGATGTCTTTTTTCAGGTGATATTGAGGTTGTTGATATGGCTGTTGAAGCTGCCTTTGGTGGTTCTAAAGTAGCCAATGATGATCCTTTGATGGTTGAATGCTACTTCTGAACAAAGGTAATGGCTGATATTAACTTCTTGAGGTGCCATCTTCTTATGCCCGTTGCTCCATGCATTGGCTTTGCTTTGAAAATATTTTCTCTTGAAATGTGCTCGACTGATCGAAGTTGTCACTGTAGGTATTGTTGATGGTGGATAAAGTTGTTGTTGGAGATTATCAGTGACCCTGTAGCAGACCTACACAAGTTTTTTGGCTTCCCAAGATCAAGGATATGATCCCTCAATGCTTTATGTTGGTCAATTCTTCATTCTGGTGCTTCCAAGTGTTTTTTATTATGGTTCCGGAGGCCTTGTGCAGACTACTACAGGACTGGATTCTTTCCTGTAGCAGTCACATAAACCTCCATATGATCACAATAAATTTCACAAAATGCATCCAAAAACTCTGAGAATTCATGTTAAACTCATGGACAAGGATTAAAAGCTCTGGTTGGAGTGAAAATTGTGGGAGAAGGGGTGAAAAATGGGTATTTTTTATGGACAACGATGATTATTTGAGTGGATAAGTGTCTAAATGGTGTGGAATATGGGTGATGGTGGTGTGGTAGACTTATTTCATCATTCCCCCAAGGAAAACATAGGATCTGACCCCTCTCTCTATGTCGATCACACTCCTGTAGCAATTTTGGTCACGCCTATAGCAATTCTAAAATACTCCTATAGTAGAATTGTTTTAAACATATCTCTCAAACGGTAGTTTGGATTCACCTGGATTTTTTTGATAATGTTGCCATCATCCTTATGCACCTCCCCATAAAAAATATTGGCCAATGGATACACGAATCAAGATAAAAATAAAAAATGGTTGTAGGTGATGGAGTTCGATTTCTCGAAAAGTGTGCACTGAAATTTGCTGAAATTACTTGAGCATGTTACGGTCATCCATATTCATCTCCCCATTAAATAACTCAGCCAATGGATACACGATTTTCGAGATATCGTAAAAACAAATTTTTGCCCTCTGTATTTTGGTCTCCTATAGCAAAACATAACCTTCCTATAGTATTTCAGGACAATGAGGAAAATGAATGGGAAAGGCTTGGGAATGATGGGGGTATGATGGAAATGGATGAGGGTGACAGATTGGCATGGCCTTGGTCCCGTTGGAGCAGCTGGGAAAAGGAGGAGAAAGCCCAAGTTTGACTTCCTTTGAATAGATTTTTTACCAACTTTTTCTTTTGGTGCTAAGTTGTTTTTGTTGCTTGCAAAGGTTATAGAGCACCTCCACTCATAATCCGGGTCCGTCAGCTTCCAGATTTACCCATGATCTTTTACTTCTATGATGTGGTTAGAATTACACTAAAAAGAGCATTAAAAAAACACATATGCATGCTTTAAGTAAGAGGAAACAAGACAACAATCAACAACATAAGAACACGAGACGTTGATAATGGAGTTCACCCAGTGTGGGCTACATCTTCGGGACCGGTGTCAAAATGGGGTATGCCGCTTCATATAGTGTTGGAAATGGTGATGATTTACATGGAAAATTTTTTCTGTCATACAAGGATATATGTCCTCAAAATGAGTGGCTTGTCTCTCCACGAGACGTTCCGCTACAGGAACTTTCACTCACAATAGGCCTCCTATCAACATGACATAATATCACACAAGGTGTTGCTGAGGTCCCTTCAACAAGGTTACATAGGGATCATAAAAATCCATGGGGAATACATCTCTCATGAAGTAGAAACATAGATCATGCAACATACATCAAGCAAGGATCTAAAAAAACATATTACATCTCACAAAAAATGATAAAAGAGGCACATGATATCAATACTCCATATACCTCAACCTCTAAAGTTGGCTGGAGAAGTGGATTCTTAGTTGTTGAATCTCGTTGCACCATCGAATTTGTGGTGTCAAGAGGCATAAAATCCACTGTTCACACTTGGGGAACCTGACACCATCACTCCAATCTAGAAAATAGCCGAAAAATGGGAAGCTCTTCTGCTTAAACAAACATCTCCATTGGATTCCTGTCACCGATAGGTGAAAAATCGACATAAAATTTGTCAAATTCTGACTCCGATAAATTCGGGACCTCAATGAATCTTTTTGATGCCCCTCAAGATTCCTTGAGAAAGGTTCTGCCCCTATAGCTTCTCATGGTTCCACACTTGCAATAAATAAATAAAAATATTCATTAAAGAACACACCGGTCTGCTCCACGTTCTGCCTGCGCTTTGCTCACGGCTCCATTGTCCTCCCTGTGCCCTCATCTCTCATGTATTCTCTATCATTCTCATTGAACCATTTTAATGACATTTTATAACAAAGTGTGAGCGTGAATAAGACAAAGTATGAGGTTGGCACATTGGTTGGCATAATCATATTAAGATACCTGTTGTTGGGAGGTTTTGGGTTCAAATCCCATTGACTCCCAATATTGTTTTAAATCCCAATTTTAGTTTTAATATAGTTTTTTCAAACTATATAATATATGGAATTCATATTTCCATATTGTAACGACTCCCAAAAACATGAGAATAAGACAAAAAATGGAGGTTGCACCATCCAAGGCCACTTGGGCCTAATTAAAGGTGCCATTTGGCACCATGTGATTGGGCCATGTGGCAAGCCCTCATTGGTCCACATCATATGCCACCTCTACCACATACTTGCCATGTGTCAACTTGTGGTGTTGCCACATCACCATTTTGTGGGTCCCACTAGGCCTAACACATGTCATCCATACGGCCTGCCATGTGGAAGAATGTTGACTTTGACTTGTTTTTTTGCCTTTTGGTACAAACTTCAAGCTGCAATAAATTTCTATGCATACTCTGATTTGAGTGTTGTTTGTGCCATTGGAATCGAGGCAACGAGCACAACAATATTGTCCTAGTTCGAAATCATTCTGACCACTCTGAATTTTGACCATTTCTGAACCCTCTTGGTCTCTTGAAGGGTATCTGGAGCCACTTGGATCAATCCTCCCCACTGAGGCGCTTTTGGTCCACCAAAAGCATGAAAAAAAACTACAGGTGCCTTGTACCTCGTCTGTACCACAAGTGTTTGTTACACAACATTTTGTCACTGTCCCTGCAATCCCCATCTCGAACATTGGAGGCTTATTTCTGTGACCAAAACCAAGTTTCATGCCTTGCAAAGGCCATCATTGCATCCCTTGCCATGAGCACAACATTCCTACTATCGGAAATTTCCTGAACAGACCATCAGAAACATTTGTTTTTTCCTTGGCGCTAGTATACCGTTATGCCCTCGCGCTGATCGGGAAATTAACACTGGCCCCACGCCCATTGGCACTCTTTCCCAATGCACTACCCGTGCTAACCTATTTATGGAATGTTTTTTAAAAATAGAGGCGAAGTTTCCATCATAACAAACTTTGTGGGCGAGTCATCTGGAGTGGTTCGACTGAATAACCACGGCCTCCCTCCTTTGGCCTCTTGTTTCCACCTTTTGGGGAAACCTCCAAAGGGATAAGGCCTCCCTTCCACTATTGTAGGGATCCCAACCTCCTCCTCTCCCTCTATAAATACAACCATCTTCCATTTGATGAGCTAGTTGAACTGAACATATTATAGATGAAACGCTGAAGATATTTCTGTACATTTTGTTAGAAAAGATAGAACGGAAGAGACCCTCATTGAGAGAGCTTAGACTTGTGTCTTCATCCCATCTGAATTCCCCAACGATTCATCGAGATGCACTTCAATTGAACCCCGTTGAAGGAGGCTGCGACGTCAAGGCTCTGTTTGTAACTCTTTATTCTATTAATACATATACATGACAATTGTCTGGTTCCCATCTTGCGTTAATGTGTTTTATTTGATGCAATATGCTTAACCCTCCTTGACTGGTTAGTAATTATGAATGAGATCATTGTTTCGTATGCTGCTCTTGTTTGCTAATCTTCGTGCAGGTATCCAAGCATCGTTGCGGAAGGATCGTGACCCACCAAAACAGGAATCAAGAGGCCACCGCCCAGATAGCCACGCCAACAGCATTGGACTCCAGGTAGGTTGATCTACCTTGTCTTTTTCATTCATCAATTAAGAACCTTCGCTCTACCTTGTCCTTTTGTTACTAGACCCACTCTAGGGCTAGAGGGATCGTTTCTATTCGCAGAGAGGATTTACCCGCATAACAAATTGGCGACTCCACTAGGGATCAGTGTGAGTTTGTATTTTTGCCAGTGTCAAGTCGACTTCCATCATTGGCTTGTCTGTTTGTATTTTCTGATTTTCTTGAGTGTTTGGAATCATCTTGTTCAGCTCCAGAGTGTCAAGATTGACCTATTCTCACTTGTTTTCACATTCTCACATAGATATCCATCTTGGTGCGCTTTTTGCTGGAACAGTCACACCAATTTTCGCTTGTTGCTTTTGTTACAGTGGCGCCAACCCCTGTTTGGCGCAGATTACCGCCTTACAGTCGTGCCGAACCCTGTAGGGTTTGGTTTGACCTCCCTATTGAGTTTTTGGTCAGTTGTGCTTGACTCTGGTTTGTTTTTTATTTGCAATTGGTCTTTTTCGAGTTGTTTTGACTGATTTAGGCTTGCTCTTCTCAGCTGTTTGTATATTTTCCTATCAGTGCAGTTCATAGCCCTAGGGTTTTAGGTGTCTTTCACTGACTGACCCTTCTGGTTGAAGGTCAAGCCTTTTGGTTTTTGTCAATTCAATTCCTTGATCAGTTGCCTGAGTCTTTCTTGATCCTTTGAGTTTTGGTTTGTTGAACGATTACTTTGTGTTTGTTTGACTCTCCATCTCTTAGTTTTAGAGCATAGATTACCTTGCTCATTTTGGGTCATTTAGAAGGATTTCACTTTGCTTGAAAGAGTGTGTCATTGGTCTAAATGCTTTTTTGTTTGTATTTCTTTGATTGAATCATTCAGTTTAGCTCTCTACATTCACAATACTCAGAACTAGTGTTTGCTTCTTCTTTTTAATGTAATTAGTGCATTGTGTGCTTCATCTCATTGAAAAATAAAAAATTTGCATCCTTTCATTTGCATCGGAAATGAAAAATTCTTTCGCATAACTAGCGCTTGCATCTAGGAAAGGGTTTTCATTTCTCTTTTTGATTGTATTAGATGCATTAGGATACTTCTTCGTATTTTTTATATGTTTTCTTCTTTCTAAAAGATCTCTATCCTTTTCGTAGTTAGCATTCATCGAATGGAAAATGTAGTTCTATTGCATATAGCTTGCATTTAGGAAATTCAAGATCACAATTTCGTGGGGCCTTAAAATTGAAACGCTAACTCAAGATCAACTGTAAAATCAATTGAATTAACCTAAGGAAATATTGGAACCTAACGCAAACATTTTTAGTGGTCTATGCTAGAAACGTGTTCCGGCATCTTTAAACCTAGTAGTTTTCATTCGCCATCTGGCTTTAGACATCACTAGTACGGACTTGTGCTCCCCGTATCATCGAGTATATAAAGGGAGACCCCATTAGGTTCAAACCCTTTATCCATAGGAAGCTGATTCTGCTGCCTCGTAACTGTGATACACCAAACACAACATTCGAGGAGACTACCTGCACGTATGTTAATTCCTTAGTCAATTCTCTTTCATTTGATCACCAAGGTGTATATGGTAGTTCACGGAAACTTGGTTCACCCTCTTGCTTAGATTACCTGAGTAGTCATTTTGGTCTTTTCGTGACTCTCTAAAAGTGAAAATATCATTGAACGCTTGTCCTTTCATGCTCGTTTCAACCTAAAGTGATAGAGACACCTTTTTCCTGTTTCTTGACTCTTAAAATATGAAACGGAAGAGTTTTGTTTCAATGTCTAAAAATTAACTGCCCACGAAATATTCCTGGTTAAATTTACTGTCCTTATTGCTTTGTTTTACGGTTGTTTCCAATGGCAACATTTCCGGGGTTTACCAACCAAGGAATCCCTTCTGAGGGGAATCCTAGACCTTTTCCTGCTTTTGGGAACGTTGGTGCTCCTTATATGGAAACGTTGTCCCTGATGGGGTTAACTGTTGGGTTGCCTGCTTGGTTATTCTCAACCTCTGTGGTCTTAAATGTTCCGCCCGTTGTACAATTATCCCCTCCACTTGAACAACATCATGTTGATTCTAAGGTGGAACTCTCCCCTTCTTCGCCTGTTTCTTCGTCTTCCCCTTCTACTTCGCTTAGTGAAAGTCTGGATTCTAGTAACCCGGTGGCTAAGAAGAAGAGGAAGAAGACAAAAAATAAGAAGTTAGATAAGAGAGAGGCCAAATCTGTGGCCATTACGCCTCAGACACTATCCATTGATAAACCATCCAACCTTCCGCGAAAATTCAAATTCCCTTGCATGTTGTGCAAAGGAGACCATCTTCTTCGAGATTGCCCTGGCATTCCCAAGGTACTTGAAGCATGGTCTGACGGTCGTCCGTCGTTTCCTTTGGATTCTGGGAGTCATGTTGGTGGCACATCTTCGACTAGCAATGATAAGACTCATAAGAAATAGGGTAAGATCGCCAATCCCTGTAAGTTGTGTGAAGGGCATCATCCCATTCACCTTTTTCCGTACATGTATGAAGCCACGAGAGTGTTGTACAACCCTACTATTTCTGCACCCTACCTTTTGGTCGATTACTAAAAACTTTCTTCGATTCCTCCGCTAGTTGATCCCATGATCGGTCAAGATTCATTCTTGTTCGATCCCACTCTCCTGGAAATTCAAATTCACAAATCAGTTCCCAACCAACCATTGGTCATGGAATCGGTCAATCTGATCCCACCTATGGTTCATCAGGTCTTTTCCGTCGAGAGTGACTCACATACCCCTCACGTTCTTCTTGTTTCTTCAGATTCCTCGGACTTGGAGAAAGATTCTCCCCTCCCTGTAGTTCAAGAATTTTCTCCTCCTGCTCCCTCGATGGGGTCCTAGAGGATGCTCCTCTTGCTCCCGTAACACCAGGGGAAGACCATCTCAGTTCAATGGTACCCCCTCCAAGTAGTTTGGTCACTTCCTTCGATTGGAGTTGATTTGCGGGATACCACCTTCCTTCTTACGTGCCTTTTAATATCATGGTACAGACCTTTGATGTGGCCATACCTAGCACAATTATAGATGAAGGCATGTCTATTAGTGTTCTATCTTCAACTACTTGGAAATTTTTTGGTTCTCCACCACTTATGCCTGTTATGCAGAATTTGTTGGCATTTAATATAATAACCAATCAACCGTTAGGGATCCATTCGAAGTTGCCTGCTACTTTGGGAGGGAAAACCATCTGTATAGACGTGATGGTTGTTCCAAGCCCCTTGGATTTCAATTTACTCTTGGGGCGTGATTATGCCTATGCCATGGGTGCACTTGTCTCTTCCCTCTTTTGTGTGATCTGTTTTCCGCACAAAGGTCGGATCGTGACCATTGATCAGCTATCATTCTTTGGTCCTGAGGTGCCAGATGGCCCACCATCATCTCTGTTAGATTTTTATCCGCCGGTTGTATCTTTCCCACCACAGGTTAATTATGTGGCTACCTGTCCCATGCCCGTATTCAGTGATAGTTCCGTTGTGCATCGTGTGCTGGGGGCATTAGGTCCTGAATTCCAAGATGTTTTCCTTCCATCGGATGAGAATCTCTTGGAAGCCATGACCTCTTCTTCGTCATGATGAAAGGTATTTCCGAGCATAGTTCATTTTCTTGTGTCAAGCTCCTTAAAAAATGAAACAAGCCATGAGCAAATTTCCTTTTCTTGTGTCAAGCTCGTTAAAAAATGAAACAAGGTGTTACAAGGATGGTTCGTATTCTATGTCAACCTCGTTAAAGAATGAATTAGGTCATGAGGATAGTCCTTTTAATGTCTCAACCTCGTTAAAACAATGAAACACATTCTCGTTCAATTTAAGTCTTTGCTAAGATCTCGTAAAATCCCAGTCGATTCTTACTCTTGATCTCGTAATTGAACCTTCACTCTATCTGTCTTTCCGATGGACTGAAGCTTGGGGGGCATGTACCTCGAATTGAGTCACCATGCTAGGGGCATGCCAACCTTTTCAAGCATATTTTGTTTCCATTTCAAGCTTGTGTAAAAATGAAACCATTCTTATTTTACCTCTCGTGATTTCCATTTTATCAGCCTATTTTTCCAGATGAACCTTGGTTTTATCATTCCATCGTCCCCATCTGCATGGCCGATCATACGCCTTCACTTGGTTGTTTCACCCATTCCTAAGGAACCGTTGCGATGAGTGGTCTTGTTAGCCAACCTATTGACCTTTACTTGTTCTAAATAGTTCCACCATCATCGGAACTAGTTGCTACCCGTAATACCACTCGTTCCTCCAGGAGGAGTCATCTTTCAACTCTTTTCTGACTCTCAAAAATCGAAAAGATTGTTGAGACTCTTGTCATTTTGAACTCGTTAAATGGCTTTGAAACATCATCTACCCAGTATACATTTACCCTTTTTCGGGTTGGGATAGATTATTTACGAAAAAGGAATACCTTAGCCTATCGCGACTAAGAGGTTCTTTTAGATATTGTTTTCTACATTTTCGGATCTGAGGGACTATTCACGAAAAGGGACATGCTGGAGTTTTATTTTCTGATTCTTTTCAAACTCTCTAAACATGAAAAGATGCCGAGTTTTTCCTTTGTCAGACTCGTTAAACCTTGATGACATCGAACATTGTCGCCATGACGTTCACCGAGTTCCTCCTTCCTAGGGCTCGTAAAATGTACTAGGATGGATTTGTCTGAAGGACAAACTTATATTGCAAGCATATGTTATCCCCTCCAAGCTTGTTTAAAAAATAATTGGGGTACTCGCCAGAAATGGTGGGATAAAATTGAACCAGTCTTTAGTTGTGTCAGCAGTATGTCGGTCTTGAATATGACACTCGTCTGCATTCGTGTTGGGTTGGGGACATCTCATTTCGTCTTTTTTTTCCTCCATGGATTTGGGTAATCTGTTTTGACCTCTCATCTGCTCTTTTCCAAGTCATCATGATCTCAGATCCCTTGATTTCAAATATTGCCAAATCCAGAGTCGTGTCGCTTATATGTTCAAGAGAAGTTTTGCCTCTGAAGTTTTTAGCCTCCCTCCGATTCTCTGTTGGTCCTGATTCATTATCATTATGTTCCTTTGTCTCGTGTTGATGGTGTGGGAAACATTATCGCCCTCCTTCGACCGGATGACTTCCTTTTGACTTTAGCTCATTATCCAGGAATTTGGTCTAGATACTCCCTATCAGTACCTTGGAGCTTCCATGCCTCAATGGCAGGTTCTTTGCATTCGACGATAGGTCTACATCATTGGCCTTCAATTGAGTGATTTTTCCGGTGTTCGACGCCAGCTCACTGTTCACATTCTGTGGATTGTACCTATTGTACCTTGAGAGCCATTGACATTATTGGTGGTTTCTCTCGTGCATGTTAACATCTTTCATCATTGGCTGGTAATCAGGTGAATTTCTTGCATGTTCGACTTCAGATCACATATTCGCATGCTTGAATTTGTACTTGTTTAGGTCGAGGTGGAGCGCAAGACCCTGGGTTTTGTCTGATAAGATCCAGGCTACAAGATATTATGGTTTATCATGACTTTATTGCATGACTCTTTTGATTGGATGGCTGCGACCATACCTGAGTCTACTTGTTGATCCTTACTTCTGGATCGCTACGCCCATACCTCGGATCTCAGTTTATATATATACTCTATTATGGATGATTGTGTCCATGCCACATGTTCATGTATCAGAGATATCATTTGTATTTGTAATTGCAGGTCTTTCGACAGTAGTGTTTGGTTCGAACGCGTTCTCGTAAAGCATTTTACCGCTTCCTCTCTCTCGGACCTGATGCTTTAGGGGGCATCTGCTACACATAATTTGTTCATTATCCCTGCAATCCCCATCTCGAACATTGGAGGCTCATTTCTGTGACCAAAACCAAGTGTCATGCTTTGAAAATACCATCATTGCATCCCTTTCCATGAGCACAACATTCCTATTGTTGACAATTTCTTGAACAGACCATCAGAAACACCTATTTTTTCCTTGGCGCTAGTAGACCATTATGCCCTCGCGCCGAACGGGAAATTAACACTTGGCCCCGCGCCAATTGGCGATCTGTCCCAGTGCGCTACCCACGCCAACCTTTTTATGGAATGTTTTTTAAAAATAGACGCGAAGTTTCCATCATAACAAACTTCATGGGCGAGTCATCTGGAGTGGTTCGACTAAATAACCACAACCTCCCTCCTTTGGCCTCTTGTTTCGACCTTTTGGGGAAACCTCCCTATAGATAAGGCCTCCCTTCCACTATTGTAGGGATCCCAACGTCCTCCTCTCCCTCTATAAATACAACCATCTTCCATTTGATGAGCTAGCTGGACTGAACATATTATAGCTGAAACGCTGAAGATATTTCTGTACATTTTGTTAGAAAAGATAGAACGAAAGAGACCATCATTGAGAGAGCTTAGACTTGTGTCTTCATCCCATCTAAATTCCCCGATGATTCATTGAGATGCGCTTTGACTGAACCCCGCTGAAGGAGGCTATGACTTCAAGGCTCTGGTTGTAACTCTTTCTTCTATTAATACATATACATGACTATTGTCTAGTTCCCATCTTGTGTTAATGTGTTTTATTTGATGCAATATGCTTAACCCTCCTTGATTGGTTAGTAATTATGAATGAGATCTTTGTTTCATATGTTGCTCTTGTTTGATGATATCCGTGCAGGTATCCAAGCATCATTGCGGAAGTATCGTGACCCGCCGAGACAAGAATCAAGAGGCCACTGCCACGACAGCCACAACAACAGCGTTGGACTCCAGGTAGGTTGATCTACCTCGTCTTTTTCATTCATTAATTAGGAACCTTCACTCTATATTTTCCTTTTGTTACTAGACCCATTCTAGGGCTAGAGGGATCATCTCTGTCCATGGAGAGGATTTACCTGGTCCCGAAAGGTCACCCTTCATTCTCCTTCACCTTTGTTCTTCAGACCCATAAGCGATGAGCTACATCCCCTGCAAACCTGTAGTAAAATGTTCTTACTAATTACATGCTTAATTACATGACAAATTATGACCCAAGAATCCCATACTTGCCACGAGTTTATAACTCGTACTATGTGGTCAAGTTTACATTAAAATGGAAACAATACCCCAGCTATCAGTACAAGGCCAAAACATCATTATTGCTTCATAAGTGATGGAAAACACATAATCCCTTTTACATTTTAAATTGCAACACATGATTCAAAAAATAAGGCCATGACACACTACCACACCTAGAAAAAACATCTCTCAATTATCAAAGTGAATGGTTCATCTCTTTGTGGCACATTTTCTTGTCTAACTATTGTTTCAACTGGTTCATGTATGGACACTTTTCCCTTTAGACGTTGCTCTGAATGGAGTCTCCAACATGTGGCTCTTTGATGACCACTTCTGTCGCAATGACTGCAATGAGTCTTCTTCCTCCAGACATGCTTTACCTTCTTATTTTCCTATGGTGGAGAAGGCCTTTCACACCCTATCCTCTTTTGTGCTGCCATTCTCTTCCAACACTCAGCAAATACATGGTTTTGTAATCCACAAAAATCGCATGTTTTTTGATGCCAAGATTTATGTTCATTGTTAGCGACATGCTTGTGATCAAAATGAACATTAGATTATCGAGACTTGCGATAGCTTTCTTGTTGGTCTTTGGTGCAATCATGATGATAAGAGCTTGCCTCGGCTCTTTCTTTGCAATGTACGTTGTCATAGGATGATGGTGAAGTGTTCCCATCATTATCTTTCCCCAATGGTTTCAACCATGCATTAGAAGCTTCTGACACCTTTGAGCACTGTCCTTCAGTGTATCCCAAACCTGTGAATCAAGGTTTCTACACAACCTCCAATGGCTGAGTTATGCCTTGGCCATTAACACCAATTCCTCCTCCCTTATACCCCATTTTGGTGAGGAGTCTCATGCCAATTCCTGTAATAGGTATCTCCATGTTTCCCACAAAAATGATAGCATGTGAAGATGAAACTGAAGAGAAATAAACATTGTTTACCTTAATCATTGATTCAGACACAAGCGATGATGGCTTCTTTAAGCCTTCGTTGTGCTTCAATTCATCCAAATCCTCTTTCACGACTCGCAGCTGAATTTGCAATCTCTGCTTCTCTTCTTTCTCTTGTTGTAGAAGCCTCCTTAATTCAGCATCCTTTGCTTGAAGGCTCTGGTCGTTGTGCTTCAGTTCTTCCAAGGCTGCCTCTATGGCTTGCAACTAAAGTTACACTCTTCTTATCCTCTTTCTCCTCTCGCAGAAGCACTTTCAATTCAGCGTTATCTACTTGAAGGCTATGGTTGATCCCCTCATTTGAATGATGAGAAGACGGTGAGGGCGATGAAAATTCACTGGAAGATGTGGCATCACTTTCTTCTTCTTCTTTCTCCCATATTTCATGATCTTCATACATCATGTCCACCATCTTGGACATCCTAAGCATTGCCTCGTACATGAATTTTTCATCCTCCATTATTGCACGTTCAATCGTTGTTCATGCCTGCAATTTGCATCAACAAGAAGACAACTCTAATACCATATTGATCTGGGTCCATCAACTTTTGGATTTACCCATGATATTTTACTTCTGTGGTGTGGTTATAATTTCACTAAAAAGAGCATTAAAAAAACACATATGCATGCTTTAAGCAATAGGAAACAAGACGACAATCAACAACATAAGAACATGAGACATTGATAACGGGGTTCACCCAGTGTGGGCTACGTCTCCGAGCCAAGTGTCAAAATGGGGTAGGCCACTTCATATGGTACTAGAAATGGTGATGATGTACATGGACTATGTTTTGTGTCATACAAGGATATATGCCCTCAATAGGAGTGGCATGTATCTCCACGAGACATTTCACTACAGGAACTCTCACTCACAATAGGCCTCTTATCAACATGAAATAATCTCACACAAGGTGACGATGAGGTCCCTTCAACAAGGTTACATAGGTATCATAACAATCCATGGTGAATACGTCTCTCGTGAAGTAGAAACATAGATCCCGCAACATACATCAAGCAAGGATCTAAAAAAACATATTACAACTCACAACAAATGATAAAAGAGGCACATGATATCAATACTGCATATACCTCAACCTCTAAAGTTGGCTGAAGAAGTGGATTATTAGCTGCTGAATTTGGCTTCACCATCGAATTCGTGGCGTCGAGAGGCATAAAATCAACTGTCCACACTTGGGAATCTGACACCATCACTCCAATCTAGAAAATAGTTGAAAAATGGGAAGCTTTGCTACTGAAACGAACATCTCCATTGGATTCCTGTCGCCAAGAGGTGTTAAATCGACATAAAATTTGTCAAATTCCGACTCCGAAAAGTTCGGGACCTCAAGGAATCTTTTTGATGCCCCTCAAGATTCCCTGGGCAAGGTTCCACCCCTCTGGCCGCTCATGGTTCTGCACTTGGAATAAAAAAAATATTATTCATTAAAGAATGCATCGGTCTGCTCCAAGTTCTGCCTCCGCTTTTCTCATGGCTCCATTTTCCTCCCTGTGCCCTCATCTCTCATGTATTCTCCATCATTCTCCATGGTTTCCTTGAACCATTTGAATGCCATTTTATAACAAAGTGTGAGGGTTAATAAGACAAAGTATGAGGTTCGCACATTGGTTGGCATAATATTATTAAGATACTTATTTTTGGGAGGTTTTGGGTTCAAATCTCGTTGACTCACTATATTGTTTTAAAGGCCAATTTTAGTTTTAATATAGTTTTTTCAAACTATATAATATATGGAATTCGTATGTCCATATTATAATGACTCCCAAAAACATCCAATATCGTTTTAAAGCCAAATTTTAGTTTTAATATAGTTTGTTCAAAATATATAATATATGTAATTCATGTGTCCATATTGTAACGACTCCCAAAAACATGAGAATAAGAAAAAAAAATGGAGGTTGAACCATCCAAGGCCACTTGGGCCTAATTTGAGGTTCCATTTGTCAACATGTGATTGGGCCATGTGGCAAGCCCTCATTGGTCCACATCATATGCCACCTCTACCACCTACTTGCCATGTGTCGACTTGTGGTGCTGCGACATCACCTTTTTTTGGGTCCACTTGTTTTGTTTACTAGGCTGCCTATCACACAGCATTTTGTCACTATCCCTGCAATCCCCAACTCGCACATTGAAGGGTCATTTCTGTGACCAATACGTAGTGTCATGCTTTGCAAATACCATCCTTGCATCCTTTTTGATGAAAGCAACATTCTTCTTGTTTACATTTATGATGCAAATACCATCCTTGCATCCATGTCGATGACTTCTAAGAGAGATTGAGTCTGAATTCCCTGATCGACAGTTGAGACGCATTTCGTCTGAACCCCGCTGGGGGAGATCATGACATCAAAGCATCGGTTGTACTCTTCCTTCTACTCATTATATACATGACTACTGTTTGGTTCCACTATTGTGTTAAGATGTTTATTTGATATGATATGTTTAGCCCTCTTTGATTGGCTAATAGTTGTGAGTGAAACTACGCCACTATATGTTGTTCTTGTTCTTTGTCTTATGTGCAGGTATCTGGGCGCAACATCAACAGCGTTGGATTCAAGGTAGGCCAATATACCATGTCTTTTGTTCATTCATTAACTAGGAAGAAACACTTTAGCGTGTCCTTTTGTTACTAGACCCACCCTAGGGCTAGAGGGATTGTCTCTGTATGCGGAGAGGATTTACCTTCATAACAAATTGGTGACTCCACTGGGGATCAGTGCGAGTTTTTCGTGTCATCCTGTTGGGTCGGTTTCTATTCTTGGTTTAGTTATCTATCCTTTTTCTAGTTTGTTTGCTGAGTTTCCATTCTCTGTTCAACTCCAGAGATTCAAGGTTGACTTCTTCGCATTAGGTTAGGGTTTTTTCCTCTTTTTTCATAGGTTTCTAGCTTGGTGCATTTTTTTTCTGGAAATTCACACCAATTGGCGCATGTTGCTCTTTTAGCACTCGCGCCAACCTATGTATGGCACGGATTACAGACTTACAGTCACGCCCATCCCTGTAGGTTTTGGATTCACCCTCCTAATGCGTTTTTTAATCATTTTTTCTTGCCTCTGAATTATTTTTTTAGTGTGTTTAAACCTTTAGAGACTGTATAGACTATTGTATACTTGTTTCCCTCAGTCGTTTGTCTGTTTTCCTGTTAGTGTCAGTTAAGACCTTAGGGTTTCTAGGTGTTCTTGCACACCGAGCCTTCTGTTTAGGAACGAGTCTCTTTGATTGTTGTCAGTCTCGTTTTGGGTTTTTAGACTGAGTTTTCTTGATCCTTTTGTTTTGTTTATTTAATGGTCTTTTCGTTTTTTCGATTAGCCTTTCTTCTTCAATACTTTGAGCATCGATTGTTTTGCTTGTTTGGATCGTTTTGATAACTCTCTTTCTCGTTTGAAAGTTTGCTCCATTAGCTTGCATGTTTTTGTGTATGTTTCGTTTTGGTTGAGTCATTCAATTTCACAAATTTACATTCACAAAACTCAAACTAGTGTTTATTTTTTTTTCCATTGAATTAGTACAATGTGTGCTTCATTTCATTGAAAAAATCAAAAAATATATTTGCATTATTTTGTTGCATTGAAAATAAAACGTTCCTTTACATAACTAGCATTTGTCAATCTAGGAAGGAAGTTCGTTTTCGATTGATTGCATTAAGGGCATTAGAAAGTTTCTTCACATGTTTTCTTTGTTTGCTTGTTTGAAAAATTGTTATCCTTCTTATATCTAGCATTCATCGAACTTAAATGATATTCATTTTCATATAGTTTGCATCTAGGAATTTGAGCTATACATTCGACAGGTCCTGGAAATTGAAACATAATGCAAGATTAACTTTAAAATCTACTCAATTAACCTAAGGCAACATTGGAACCTAACGAAATATTTCTAGTGGTCTAGGCTAGAGACGTGTTCCGGCATCTTAAAACCTAGTAGTTGTCGCTCGCCTTTCAGCTTCAGATAGCACTAGTACGGATTTGTGCTCCCCGTACCATCACGTATATAAAGGGAGACCCCTCTAGGTTGCAATCCTTTATCCATAGGAAGTTGAGTCTGCCGCCTTGTAACCGTGATACACCGAACACAGCATTCGAGGAGACTACCTGCACGTACGTCAAGTCCTTGGTCATTTCTGTTTCATTTGATCACCAAGGTGTATATGGCAGTTCACGGAAACCTGATATACCCTCTTGCTTAGAATACCTGAGTAGTCATTTCGATCTTTTCGTGACTCTTTAAATAAGTAAAAGATCATCGAGCACTTGTCCTTTCATGCTCGTTTCAAATTGAAAGTGACTAGAGTCATCTTTTGTCCTTTTTCTCAACTCTTAAAACATGAAACAGTGAATTTTGGTTTCAGTGTTCTAAAATTAGTCACCTACGATTACACACCCATTAAAGTTTGTTACTTGGTATGATTGATTTCCTTGGTTCTTGATTTTGGCACTTTTTTTTGGTTATCTCTTTTCCTTCCTGTTTTTATCTATAGTCAAAGTGGTGGAACATCCAGTTTCGTCTTCTTCACTGCCTCCTAGTGGTAGTTCTTTTCCGGACATTTCTTTCAAAACCCCTCAATCCACTAGGTCTGTTGAGTTCTTGCAACCTATTCTTCTGTCGATCCAACCCTTTGCTTCCTGGTCTCCACATGACGAGCTAGTTGAGTTCAATTGACCTCCTTCAAGTGCTTGGTCTGGCTTTGGGGACTAAGGGGAATTTCCTCCTCTTATGTCTGGATCACCTTTTGTTACTACTGCGGTACCTCCTAGTCCCTGTAGTCTTTTCGAAGATCTTACAGGAGACTCAGACATGGATTCCTCTAGTTCTATTGGCAGTGAAGAGATGCCTATATCCACAGGAGAATATCAACTATTTCCTGAAGATATTTCTCATGCTTCTTTCCAATCTTCTTCGCCTTCGGTATCACTTCCGGCTAGCTATAGGTCTCTGAGTCAGATTATGTCTGGTGTTGCGTCCATTGCACAGTCCAGCACAGTAAGTCCTCCTCAGAGTTCGGTCCAATCCTCGTCAATACTGTCACCCTCGACATTAAATCCGTCGGTTACTGTTGCATCTGTTCCAGTCCAACCTACAGTATGTGTGGCTTCTAGTTCAGTTTCCACTACTCCTGTGATTCCTGGCGGTCTCACTTTTGAAGAATATATGTTGGTTGTTCAGCAGCAGAATTCTCAAGGTTCTCAACAGCCTCCACCTCCTAGAAATCCTCGCTTTCATCACTATGATGCTGTTGGTACTCCCATATATGAATATTTGCATCATTATGATGACTGTGGGAATCCTGTTTACATGCCTCCTATAGATCCTTATCAGGCCGTTTATTATGCTTATCAGGCTGTTTATGATCCTTATCAGGCCGGTTATGATCCTTATCATTCTGTTACTTGTTTAGGACCCTCTTTTCCTGTGCAAACCTCTGGCATACAAGGACAACCCTCTCAGGGACAACCTTTAGCTCAACAGGGCCCTGCTTTTGGTCCGCGGGGACAACCATACGGTCCACAAGGCCAACCTTTCCAAGGAAAACCTTTGGTCCAACATGGACAACCCTCTGGTCTCTCGGGTCAACCTCTGGTTCAACCCAGATCATATTTTGGTTTTGGGGGGCACGTTTATCCATCAAAAGGACTATCCTATGGTCCTTCTCCAGGTCAACCTGGTCATCAAGGACATCCTGGACCATCTCAACCATCAGACCAACCTTTGACACAAGGTCAACCTGGTGGCCCTCAACAACCATTTCAACAACTGGTTCAACTAGCTCAGCAGCCGTTGCAACCTGCCCACCAGCAGATTCCTTCAGCTCAGCAGCTAGTTTTACCTGTTTAACCTGCCCAGCAACCTGCTCAACCTGCTCTGCAAGGTCAACTTGCGCAACCACAGGGCGCTTATTACCCTCAAGCTTCACATCAACCGGTATACAACGCACCCCAGATTTCATACCCTCAAAGTCAACCAGTATATAGCGCACCTCAGATTCCTTACCCTCAAAATCAACCAGTATGTCAACAACCTCAATATCAACCGGTATACCAGCAACCTCAATATCAACCTGTGTATCAGAAACCTCAAATTCATGCTTACATTCCACAACAAAATTCTTATGCTACTCAGCAAGGACCTCAGTGGTCTGCTTCGACTCAATATCTTGGTGCTCAATCCCAGTATCAATCGAATTATCCTGTTTATAATCCCTATGATCCGAATTCTTTAGGACAGAATGTATGGGGACAAAATCCTGTTCGGACTGGGTGGAATGTACAGACAGGTCCTTATCAAAGACCTCCGATGACTTTTAACACTCAATTACCATTTCTTGCTACGTTGGAATTACCTGATGTGTTGAAGTTGACAAATGATCCTATTCTTCATAATCCATATTGGCCTCTAGTTTCGACCAAGATTCCTGGTGATTGTCCTAAATTTGAGGGTAAACCTAGTGAATATCACCAAACGCATGTGATGACTTACCATTTTTGGTGTTCTTCTAATTCCTGGGTTGACGATTCTATTCGTCTTCGTCTTTTCCAGCGAACTCTTACTGGTGTCGCTGCGAAGTGGTACATTGAGCTATCTCATGGAGTTTTCCAAGATTTCAATTCTTTGGCCATGGAATTCCTTACACATTTTCAGTTACCAGTCCGCTATGAGACCGAGATGCACCTCCTCACTTCATTGAAACAGGACCAAGCTACTCATATCTCGGATCATATTCATGAGTGGCGGCATCGTCGTTACATGATCAAATTTGAGATACCTGATCAACTTCTAACTCATTGGTTCACTACCTCCTTTGTCAATCAGATTTCCAAAGACATTGCTATGGGGGCATGTGTAACTGAGGAACAAGCCATTTCTTACGCACAATACCTTGATCTTGTTTATTCTCAGTATGGCGCATTGTACGATATCTTGCCTGATACTCCTCGACCAGGAACCTCTAAACCACCAGCGACTCCATCCGTTGATGGTATTATTGGTTTTGTATCACAGACTTCTCAGAAGTCTCCTACATCCAACTCTAGGAAGCGAAAGTCTACTTCTTCCAATAATGTACCTTCTTGGTCAAATTTGAATTTTGGTACACCTGCAGAAGTGAATGTTGTTCAGGCCAATCCTACAGATAACAGTTCCAAAGGTAAGAAGAAGGGTAAAGGTAAGGCCAAAGCCGATACCTCGAAAAAGGATTCTCCAAAACCTTATTCTGCTGATAGTTCTCAATGCAAACTGAAGTATCATTGTTTGATTTGTGACGATAAGTGACTATCCTCGATGGTCTGAAGTGATTCAATTACTCAAAGTCACCCAAGGAGCTCCGGCCATTCTTATGGAACCCTTCCCTCAGCAGACTCAGATGGTAGAGCATCCTCAATCCTCTACTCCATCTGGTTCGCAAGTCTTCATGATGAATGGTTCTGCACCCATTTTTATTGCTACTTGATCAAAAGATTATTCTGGTTCACGTCAAGCAGCGGGGAAAGAAATCGCTGATGGTCCTCCTCCCCCTCCTATTTCTAGTCCTCTTGAGATTGAATGACCTAGCACTGAATCTGTTGTGCGACCACCTTCCAAAGGTGTGCTCTGTAAGTCTTCGTACAATCCCAACGCCCGTGCCGCTCAGAATTAAAGTATTGTTGAAGATTTGGCTCAGGCGTCGTCTGCAATGTCTCCGTTAGAAGTACTTCAGAGTTGTCCTTCGCAAAAAAAAGCTTTGTTATCTGCGATAGGTGGGATTGATCCTGCCAATACTAGCTTTCTCGCTTTTGATTTAGAGAATTTCGTCCCGCGACTCCCACACCAAATTGCGCTCATCATTCAAGTTGGTATTAATGGTTTGAATATTCACCAAGCTATCGTGGACGAGGGTGCATCTACCTATGTTATATCATCTACTTGTTGGAAATCCATTGGTTCTCCAGCTCTTACTTCATCACCCAATTCCCTTAAAGCATTTGACGGAAGAGAATCTAAACCTCTTGGTGTTCTCGCTAGTTTGTCGATCACATTAGAAGGGAAGACAATCAATGTCGAGGTCAAAGTCGTTGATGAAAAACTCAATTATAATCTTCTCCTCGGACGCAGTTGGACTCACACCATGTTGTGTGTTATGTCCACTCTCTTTCGTGTTTTTAAATTTCTACACGAAGGAAAGATTATTACCGTTGATCAATTGTATTTTTTCACTTCTTCTTCCGAGAACAATGTTCTGTACATGGATAAGATTCCTACTCCTTACGAGAGTGTAGGGCCGGGCCTTTTCAAGGATCCTGCCCTCATGGGTGTTTTCCCTCTTCCACCACCAAATACCATTCAGGTCAACATGATTTCCCAAACTGATGACCCCTGGGTTATCCCTTCTCTTGAACAAATTGATTTGTTTAGCGATTCGATGCCATTGAGTCCGATTTAAATTGATTATTGTGAACTCATTGTTGCGTCGGATTCTGATCATGATTCTGATCCTTCGAGCATAACTCTTGACATCTATTCTCAATCCCCTTGGCTTGGTGATTTTGATTCACCGGATCCTTTGAAAGAAGTGTTTCCTTTCGATGAGGCTATCGTGGAAACCTTGTCTCTCGATGATTTTCCATGGGATGATGGTCATCATCGTTCCTCATTTCTACCAAGCCTCAGAGCCATGTCTACCTGTCTTGAGTGTTTTCCTTCTTAGGCTCCTTCTCCTCCACTTCAAACACCTGTTCAGGTCCATGAGGTCTTTTCATAAGGTAACTTGAGTAACATCACTCAGATTATGCCTATCGACATTTCCGTTAAACCGGGAATCATCGAGAACATCCATATTGAGGTTACTTGTTCTTCGGATGAAGTGCAAGTCTATACTAGCCTTTTTCGTGAATTTTGTGATATCTTTGCATGGTCCTATGAAGAAATGCCAGGTATTGATCCTAATATCGTGGTACATGAGATTCCTACTTACCTTGGTTCGAAACCTTTTCATCAGCGTCTTCATCCGGTGCTTCCTGGGAAAGCTGCTGCCATTAAGGCCGAAGTAAAAAAGCTTCTCAAAGCTGGTTTCATTTATCTGATTCCCTTAACATAATGGGTCTCTAATATTGTTCCTGTAGATAAGAAACAGGGCATTATTCATGTCTGTGTTGACTATCATGATATCAATCGAGCTTGTCCTAAGGATAATTATCCTACTCCTTTCATCAATCAAATCATTGACGATTATGCCGGGGGTGAATTTTTTTCCCTTATGGACGGTTTTTCAGGTTATAATCAAATCAATATTCTCCCGAATGATCAACACAAGACTTATTTTATCTGTCCTTGGGGTACCTTTGCATATAAGAAGCTTCATTTTGGTTTGAAGAATGCCAGGGCCACATTTATCCCGCGATGTCTTATGCCTTTCATGATATTCATCACATCGTTAAACCTTGTCTGGATGACCTTCTGGCTCATTCAACTAAGTGTAGAGATCATCCTGACCATATTCGTCAGATTTTTCTTCATTGTAGACACTATAATATTCAGCTTAATCCGCATAAATGTGTCTTTTGCGTTGATTTCGGTAGACTCTTGGGGTTTATCGTTTCCAAAGACGGAATTCGCCTCGATCCTCTCAAGTTTGAGGCTATTATCAATCTCCCCTCTCCTTCTTCATTGCATCAGTTGCAAAGTTTACAAGGGAAAGCTAATTTTCTTCGTCGTTTTATACCTAACTATGCCGAAGTAGCTAAAGGATTCACACGTTTGTTAAAGCAAGGCGTTCCTTTTTACTGGGATGAGATCGCTCAGAAATATTTTGATGCGTTGAAAACATTGTTGGTCAATGCTCCTCTCCTTCACCCTCCAAATTATCATCGTGATTTTTCCCTTTATTTGGCTGCCGCTTTTAGCACGATTTTCATGGTTTTGGTACAAGACGATGATGGCGGTCATGAGATTCTTCGTGCTGGTTATTTTTGGCCTTCCATTTTCAAAGACTGTATTGTCATAGTTCGTAAATGCCATGATTTCCAGATTTATCAATGCAAGTTGTGTGCACCACCTATTCCTCTTCACCCTATCATTATTGTTGGTCCCTTTGCAAAGTGGGGCATAGATTTTATGACGTGTAACCCTCACTCGTCTGGGGGGCATGCTTATATCATCGTAGCCGTGGACTACTTCACCAAATGGGCCAAAGCAATGCCTACACTTACCGCTGACGGTAAGACAACTGCTCAGTTCATATTCAATCACATTATTTCCAGGTTTGGTGTCCCTTGAGCCGTTGTTACCAATCATGGTTCCCATTTTCGGCATTATATGGTGGCGAAGTTGACTTCTAAGTTGGGTCTGCGTCACGACAGCTCAATGCCATACTACCCTCAAGCCAATGGCCAGGTTGAAGCCGTGAACAAAGTTCTTGTCACAATGCTTCAGCATATGATTGGGATCCACAAATAAAATTGGCATCTCATGTTATTTTCGGCTCTTTGGGCATACGGAACCTCAGTGAAGAACGTAATCAGGTTCACTCCTTTCCAGTTGGTTTATGGCCTGGAAGCTACTCTTCTGATTGAATGTGAAATACCTTCGCTCAAGTTGGTTGTTGAATTACTACCGAATACTTCGCCAGAAGAAGAGCATCTCCTTTATTTAGAAAGGCTGGATGAAACTCGTCACTTTGCTGCTCTCGTTATCGAAGCACAGAAAAATCGGGTCAAAGCTCATTTTGATCAATCAGTTTCGCCTCGTTCTTTCGTTGAAGGAGATCTCGTCCTCCTATATGACCAAGCTCGTGATAAGCTGGGGGCAGGAAAATTTCAACCTATGTGGCATGGGCCCTACATCGTCAAACGTGTGTTGAAAAATGGGGCCTATGAGCTAATTGACTACGAAGGTCATCCTCTTGAATAGCCCAGAAATGGGTTGTATCTCATAAAATATTATGCGTGAGTCATTCATGCGTAATAGGTGTACATAGGTGTTGTTTTCATTTTTGTACATGTTTTTGGGTTTGGTGTGCTTTGTGAGCGTTTTCCTGCTTATCGGGTCTAGCTTATTGTGCAGATGTCTATTACCCCTTATGTCGGTTTCGTGGATGGTGCTTCCCGCAGTACCATGAATTTGTCTTCGGTAGCGTGGGTAATTTATGATCCTGCTGGTGAGTTTCTAGATCTGCAAGGTATTTGTCTAGGACGAACTACGAACAATTTCGCTGAATATAGGGTTGTTATTGAGCTATTAACTGAGGCAATCAACCTCGGCATACACGTATTGCTTGTAAATCTAGATTCACAGCTTGTTGTTCTACAACTCAATAATCATTATTCAGTTAGAAATCTGCACATTCTGAGATTGTATTTACGTATTTGTTTGTTGGAAAGACATTTTGATTTTATTACTTATCAACATATTCCTAGAAGGATGAACACGTTAACTAATAAAGTGGCTAACATTGTATTAGATAGACATTTGCATCATTTGTAAAAGCATCATCATATGTAAAAGATCCGTGTAGGAAATATATATATATATATTGCATGCTTGCAATTGTGTGCATCATAACGTCAAAAAATATATGTATGTTTCTGTTACATCCTGAGACATCATGTCTCGCAAAATATGCAGATAAAATAAACCTAGGTGTCTAATCAGCATGGTGCTCATGATAACATGTTACGGCCCGTACTAGCTGCCTCAGCAAGTAGTGAATTCGGCTAGGCACCCCTATGGTATGCCTCTGGTAGGCGCGAGGAACATCATCAAAACGTGCATAATCTGGAACTCCTTGGAAGATCCCCTCTAGGTTGCGTACTATCTCATCTTCCTCGCCGCCCTCGCCTTGAGGGTCGAAATCGCAAGGGATTCACCTCGCTATCGGTGACATACTGGCAGGTCTCTCTGGGCCAACATCTGCATTTACATGGATTTAATGTCAGAACATGCACAAATAAACAAAAAAATCATAATACTCATAAAACTTAAAAAATGAGTCTCATTGCTTATTGTACAGATGTCTATTACCCCTTATGTCGGTTTCGTGGATGGTGCTTCCCGCAGTACCATGAATTTGTCTTCGGTAGCATGGGTAATTTATGATCCTACTGGTGAGTTTCTAGATCTGCAAGGTATTTGTCTAGGACGAACTACGAACAATTTCGCTGAATATAGGGTTTTTATTGAGCTATTAACTGAGGCAATCAGCCTCAACATACACGCATTGCTTGTGTTGAGAATGCAGCAAGATGATGGAGCTTAGTGAAATGAAGTCGCCTTCACTAAGTGGGCCCGCAGGCAAATTATGGCGCAAAGTCTATTTTTAGACTATGTCTATTTTTAGACATACGGAGCATAATTTGGGAATTCTACTTGGAGATTCTTGGAGTATGCGACATGTCGGTAAAAATAGATGAGACCCTAATTTTTAGGACCCAGGCTATTTTTAGACTGATCTTCTAAAAATATGGAAGTCAAATATTATTTACCCTTAATAATATTTTGACTATAAACAGCAGTTTACTCTCTTGGCGCACTTCAGTTTGAGTCATGGAGGTGACTCATGCAACTGACACAAGGAATCACGTGGTTCCTAGGGTTTTATGGCATCTTGCATGGTTGGCTTCAGTTAGACTTCAGTGGCAGGAGTTTTGGAGGAGTTAACGGGACAAGTAGTGGAGTTGTGTTCTGTTTGTTTTAGTTGAACTAATTGGGATTAGTTAACTAACTAATCAACTAGATATGAGTGGAGTAAATTAAATAATATTTAATTTACTAAATATTAACTCATTAGTCAACTCAAGAACACTTCAGTTCACTACGGTGCATGATCAGTTCAGTGGAGACCAGTGGAAGAGGTAGATGAAAGGGTGAGTAAAGCTATCAGTTGGTAGATTTGTTTTGCATGAGATTTGCATTACACTTGGAGGAATTGTCCATGACAATTACGCAATCAAGGCAAGGGGATTCGAACCTTGAACCTCTTCATATACGGGCCATGATTGCGCAATAGAGGCAAGGCAGTTAGTGGTGTGTTTTGAACCCGAGACTTGTTCAAAACCAAGCTAGATTGTGAGTAACTTCATGAGAGAGTACTGAGTACTTGTGAGGAGTATTGTCCTTGTTTGGTTACTTGATTTCTCCATTATAATATACACAATAGCTGCGGGGTTTTCAGCTATAGGCTTTCCCCATACATACTGAGTTAATGTGTGATTGAATTGATGTGAGATTGCTTCTGTTATTTCCGCATGTGACAATTAATTGTAGAAGAAGGTTATGTGTTATGTATGCAATTCGAAATTGATATATGACCAGGTTAATCTTCAGTGAATAAGTGATTTATTCAGCTAATTTCTACATGGTATCGGAGCGAGATTAATTGTCGAGATCTATCACGGTGATTGCAAACTTATTTCCTCGGACAGTACGCATGCGGGCCAGGTAGCCTCCGGAATATTCATCCTTCTTTGTAAGGTGAAAGATGTGGTGAATGCCCTTTGCAGTCAATCTCTGATTTGGAAATAATTTGTTTTCAAGTGTAGATCGGAAGCGATAGAGCTTGGAGTTTGGAATTCGAATTTTGCGGAAGGTTGTTCTTCTTGGTGCCGGTGTTGAAAGATGTCTTCTTTCAATGGTTTGCGACTCGAATATGCTCTTGAAGGCAGTTCGAACTATGTTGCATGGAAAGATCGAATGGAGGCAGTGTTAGAAGATAATGGTCTGAAGGAGTTCGTGGATGCGGATGTCCCAAAGCCCACTGATGCAGCTTTGGTCGATGCATGGCAAAAGAAGATCGCGAAATGTCGAAGGATCCTGTTGGAGGGCGTCAAGGATCATATTGTATCCAGCCTGCATGGGAAGGCTACTCCATATTTAATCTGGAAAGCTTTGACGGATCTATTCCAGAGTAAGAGTGACCAAAGGAAGCTGGCGCTCAAAGACAAGCTCGGGAACATCAAGATGGAGAAGGGCGACAGTATCGCTAAATACCTCACGAAGTTCACTCAATGCAGAGATGAACTGGGAAGTGTGGGAGTTACTGTCGATGAAGAGGATATGGTCGACCTGGCTCTCCTTGGTCTTCCGAAGGCTTGGCACTCATATCAAGATAGTGTCAATGGTCGGGAGAAGCTGCCGGGATGGGAGCGCCTTTGGGCGGATCTCATGCGGGAGGAGATAAGGAGGACTACTCGAGATGGATCTTCATCAAAGGGAGCTGATGAAGAAAACTGCGCTTTGGTGTCCAAAGCTAAGAAAGGGAAGGGTAAGAAAACCTCTCATTCTGGAGCTAAGGGCAAGAAGCGGGATATGGCGAAAGTGAAATGTTTTCACTGCCATGATCACGGACATTATGCTACCAATTGTCCAAAGAAGAAGAAGAACAAGCAAGCGGGAAGATCTGCAGATGGAGAAGCTTTGGCTTCACGGTTCGAGCTTGACTTTTCACTGATTGCATGCTTGGTTTCAAGTGTGATGGGATCGGTGTGGTTCTTGGACAGCGGTGCGTCATTTCATATGACGGGAGATCGGGAGTTGTTCTCAGATCTGGAGGACAAGGATTTGGGTATGCACATCGAGATGGGCGATGACGGTAGATACATTGCGACTGGTATCGGTACCGTATCCTTTCAGAGGGAGTCTGGTAAACCCTTTGTCTTAAAGGATGTCATGCATGTACCTGGATTGAAGAAGAACCTGATTTCAGTAGCGATGTTGGAGGATAAGGGGTATGATGTGGTCTTCAGCGAAGGAAAAGCCTTCCTGCGCAGTAAGACTACTGGAGAGAACCGGAAGATAGGGGTTCGAACTCAGAACCTTTATCAGTTGCAGGTAGATGACTGCGCAGCTATGGCATGCAAGGCGGGAGAAGTGGTGAGCCGGGATGATGAGGGCGAACTATGGCACGGGAGATTGGGCCATCTTCACCATGGAGCTTTGAAGATTCTGCAGCAGATTTCTACTGGACTTCCTAAGGGCACCCTTGCGCAGTCAGATCAGTGCAAGGGGTGTACTTTAAGGAAGTATGTGAAAGCCACCTTTCACGAGAAGGATAGTCGCGCCACGACGATCCTTGAGAGAGTTCACACAGACGTGTGTGGTCCTTTCTCAGTTGCTTCGACAGCAAAGCACAAGTATTATGTGATCTTTGTTGATGATTTCTCTCGAAAGTGTTGGATCTTCTTCATGCAGAAGAAGAGCGATACATTCGCGAAGTTATGTGAGTTTAAAGCACTGGTCGAGAAGGAGTCGGGGAAGAAGGTGATTGCTCTAAGGAGTGATAACGGTGGTGAATTCATCTCGGCTAAATTCAAGGAGTTCTGCAGCGCAGAAGGGATTTAGAGAGAGCTCATCGCACCCCATAACCCACAGCAGAACGGGGGGGCTGAGCGGAAGAACAGAACGATCGTGGGTGCTGCACGGGCGATGTTGCATGATCAGGGCCTACCCCTTCACTTGTGGGCTGAGGCATGCAATACAGCAGTGTATGTGCAGAACCGTTGTCCTCACAAGTTTCTTGGCATGAGTACACCAGAGGAGGCTTATTCTGGCAAGAGGCCTGATATTTCCCATTTGCGGATTTTCGGATCTCCTGTCTACATGCATGTGACGAAGGATGCAAGAAGGAAGCTGGATCCAACCGCTGAAGTTGGAATATTTGTGGGGTACACTGATACACCTCACAACTATCGGGTGTATGTGCCAGACAGTCGCAAGACTGTTGTGCGACGGGATATAAAATTTCGGGAGGAGAAAGCCATGCAGTGTTCGCTTGAGAGGGAGCTACACTTGCATGCAGATGAGGAGCTGTTAGTTCCTAAGGAGGAGCTTCCGGATGTGGATCAGCCACAAGAAGAGGTTCAGGAGGTGGAAGAAACCACCCAGGCAGCGCCAACCATCAGAGGGCGCATGCGCACTACAGAAGCTGAGCGACTGGCTCGGGATGCAGAGAAGGTTGTAGGACCACTTACAGCACAGCGCAGACAGAGACAGTCACCGGATCGGTACACTGGATACATGGCTCTTGTGAGTCAATGTGTTGTGACGGAGCCATCCTCTTTTGAGGAAGCTGTGGAGGAACCCGCATGGGTTGATGCCATGATCGAAGAATATGATTCGATCATCGGGAACAGTGCATGGGAGATTGTCCCAAGACCGGTTGGGAAATCAGTTGTAGGTTCGCGATGGATCTACAAGGTGAAGCAGGCGGCTGACGGGAGTGTGGAGAAGTACAAGGCGAGATTTGTCGCCCGTGGCTTCTCACGGATCGAGGGGATTGACTATGAGGAGACTTTTGCACCTGTCGCAAGGTACTCTTCCATACGGACGATCCTTGCTCTCTCAGCGCAGATGGGGTGGCACATTCATCGGATGGATGTGAAGACTGCGTTCCTCAATGGAGTTATTGAGGAGGAGGTGTACATAGAGCAGCCTGAAGGTTTTGAGATCTTCAGCAGTGAGTCGCATGTGTGCCGACTCCAGAGAGCACTGTACGGGCTGAAGCAAGCACCTCGTGCTTGGTACACTCGGATAGACAGCTACTTCACCGGGCTTGGATTCTCCAAGAGTGAGGCGGATCCAAACCTGTACCAGATTGTGGTGGAGGGGAAGCTGTTGATCATCGTCCTGTATGTAGATGATCTGATTTTGACTGGCGACGAGCAGTTGATACTTTCATGCAAGGATGATCTTGCACGAGAGTTTGAGATGAAGGACCTGGGCATCCTTCATTATTTCCTGGGATTGGAGATTTGGCAGCGCAGTGGAGGACTGTTTGTTTCTCGGGGCAAGTATGCCCGGGAGATTCTGGAGAGGTTCAACATGCAAGGCTGCAAGCCTGTTGATACCCCTCTTCCTGGTGGATGGAGGAAGGGAGATGCTACTTCGGAGGAGGTAGTGGATGCCACTCTGTCTATCGACAGTTGGTGGGGTCGTTGATGTATCTGGTCAATACTCGACCCGATATATGCTATGCAGTTAACCAGCTTTCGCAAGCTATGGTTAAACCTACCAAGCTCTTTTGGAAGGCGGGCAAGCATGTATTGCGCTATATCAGAGGCACATCGGGATATGGTCTATGGTACAGACAGGAGGATGGAGTGAAGCTGCAGTTTTCACGTGCGGGTCAGGGCGGGCCCCAACGGGCCAGGAGAGCATACGGAGGGGAGTTTTTCTTAGTGGGTGCCCGGCCGGTTTCTGACGATGCAGGCGGGAAGCGAGTGCGTGGCTTCCGGTTCAGCAGAGGCCGAGTACATGGCAGCAAGCTTGGCTGCATGTGAGGCTATTTGGATGAGGAAGATCCTCGCGGGTTTGTTCAGGTTGCATTTGGAGCCTACAGTGATCTACTGTGATAACCAGAGCTGCATCAAGCTCTCGGCTAATCCAGTTTTTCATGATAGGTCCAAACATATCGACATCGGGTACCATCACATCAGAGATTGTGTTCAGCGGAGGATCATGATGCTTTCATATGTTCCCACGGAGGATCAGGATGCCGACATCCTGACGAAGGCGCTCACCAGGAGCAAGTTCGAATTCCACAGAGGCAGGATAGGGATTGCAGATAATCCATATCTTGCTGAGAGGGAGTGTTGAGAATGCAGCAAGATGATGGAGCTTAGTGAAAGGAAGTCGCCTTCACTAAGTGGGCCCGCAGGCAAATTCTGGCGCAAAGTCTATTTTTAGACTATGTCTATTTTTAGACATACGGAGCATAATTTGGGAATTCTACTTGGAGATTCTTGGAGTATGCGACATGTCGGTAAAAATAGATGAGACCCTAATTTTTAGGACCCAGGCTATTTTTTGACTGATCTCCTAAAAATATGGAAGTCAAATATTATTTACCCTTAATAATATTTTGACTATAAACAGCAGTTTACTCTCTTGGCGCACTTCAGTTTGAGTCATGGAGGTGACTCATGCAACTGACACGAGGAATCACGTGGTTCCTAGGGTTTGATGGCATCTTGCATGGTTGGCTTCAGTTAGACTTCAGTGGCAGGAGTTTTGGAGGAGTTAACGGGACAAGTAGTGGAGTTGTGTTCTGTTTGTTTTAGTTGAACTAGTTGGGATTAGTTAACTAACAAATCAACTAGATATGAGTGGAGTAAATTAAATAATATTTAATTTACTAAATATTAACTCATTAGTCAACTCAAGAACACTTCAGTTCACTACAGTGCATGATCAGTTCAGTGGAGACCAGTGGAAGAGGTAGATGAAAGGGTGAGTAAAGCTATCAGTTGGTAGATTTGTTTTGCATGAGATTTTGCATTACACTTGGAGGAATTGTCCATGACAATTACGCAATCAAGGGAAGGGGATTCGAACCTTGAACCTCTTCATATACAGGCCATGATTGCGCAATAGAGGCAAGGCAATTGGCGGGGAGTTTTGAACCTCGGACTTGTTCAAAACTGAGTCAGATTGTGAGTAACTTCATGAGAGAGTACTGAGTACTTGTGAGGAGTATTGTACTTGTTTGGTTACTTGATTTCTCCATTATAATACACACAATAGCTGCGGGGTTTTCAGCTATAGGCTTTCCCCATACATACTGAGTTAATGTGTGATTGAATTGATGTGAGATTGCTTCTGTTATTTCCGCATGTGACAATTAATTGTAGAAGAAGGTTATGTGTTATGTATGCAATTCGAAATTGATATATGACCAGGTTAATCTTCGGTGAATAAGTGATTTATTCAGCTAATTTCTACGGCCATAAATCTAGATTCCCACTTGTTATTCACAACTCAATAATCATTATTCGGTTAGAAATCCCCACATTTTGAGATTGTATTTACGTATTCGTTTGTTGGAAAGACATTTTGATTTCATTACTTATCAACATATTCCTAGATGAATGAACACGTTCACTGATACAGTGGCTAACATTATTTTAGATAGGCATTTGCATAATTTGTAAAAGCATCATCATATGTAAAAGATCCATGTAGGGATAGATGTGTGTGTGTGTGTGTGTGTGTGTGTGTGTATATATATATATATATATATATATATATATATATATATATATATATATATTGCATGCTTGCAACTGTGTGCATCATAACGTCAAAAAATATATGTATGTTTCTGTTACATCCTGAGACATCATGTCTCGCAAAATATGCAGATAAAATAAACCTAGGTGTCTAATCAGCATGGTGCTCGTGATAACATGTTACGACCCGTACTAGCCGCCTCAGCAAGTAGTGAATTCGGCTGGGCACCCCTATGGTATGCCTCTGGTAGGCGCGAGGAACATCATCAAAACGTGCATAATCTAGAACTCCTTGGGTGATCCCCTCTAGGTTGCGCACTATCTCATCTTCCTCGCCGCCCTCGCCTTGAGGGTCGAAACCGCAAGGGATTCACCTCGCTATAGATGACATACTGGCAGGTCTCTCTGGGCCAACATCTGCATTTACATGGATTTAATGTCAGAACATGCACAAATAAACAAAAAAATCATAATACTCATAAAACTTAAAAAATGAGTCTCACCCAAATCTTCATCCCAATCTCCTCCTTCCGGGAGTGGGAGGTCTGGATCATCAGTGAAATTTGTCCCAGAGTAGGGCCAGTCCTCCACGAAAATCAATTGTTGATGGAGCCAATCGAAGAATTCTGGCCTCCATGACATCTATTGGGTGCCCCCTTCCCTTAGCATCAAAGCTGCCCATCGAGCCATCTGTGGTTCTCTCGCTGGTGGTGTCGGGACTATAACCTTCTGTCGCTAAAAAATAGGTAGTCGTTCCAAGAAGAACTATACCAGAATAGATCCATAGCCAAATTGTTTCAGTTTGATATTCTTGCATTTGGTTAGTTGACGCTTCATGTTTATGATCACGGCCTCTGCCTAGTTGTAGATGGTCAGTGCCATGCAGTCTACATCAAGAAGCAACTGTGTCTTTGTTGCTTTGTGCGGTTCTTGTGATCTTGCAACCCGTGTGATGGTATGCAATACCACGTGTGGTGTCAAATATGGAATAGTTTGTATATCAACTTTCCCACTACCTGAACCTTTTCGCGCTCCTCAACATACCCTGTCTATCACCATGGCCATGTTTTCCATGCAGGGCCGGGTATCGGTTAGGAATGGTGCTGCACCCCTCCCCAATAATCATGTGACGAAGTACACGTCAGAGACATCAATCTCAAGTTCTTGATCCCGTAGGATGAACTTCTCTTGATTTTCATCCCATATACTGATCAGATATTGTAGCAATTCTGGTTGGGCTCAAAGACATGGTGTTAGAAATAATTTTTTCAAACCACAGTTTCTGAGGGCTTCCATAACTCCCTCATTTTCCATGGCTATCTCATCTTCTTCACTATGTTCCCGTTCTTTCCATTCAATGAACATTTTGCTCCTTTCTACCTGCAAACACACACATATGAGTGGTATTAGTCAATTTTAACCCTTAAATTTGTAAACAATTGGGACACTTGATGCATATCTTTTCTCGAAATTGGTTCATGCCAATGGGCGCGCCCTAGTGTTAAAAATCGAGTGGTTGGCGCGACTCCGTGCCCAAAACCCGCGCCAACCGCGCAGCCCTAATTTTTACATTTTCTCCCCCAAAATTTGAAATTGAAAAATGCAGGAAGCAAGAAATAGCTTAAAATGACATGAGGGATCTCAGCTCTTACCTGGAGTTGACATATTTGTGATTGATCTACTGGATTAGTCGCTATTGTCGCCGCAAGATTGCACAATAAAATGGGTAACTATTGCTCCACAAGAGGTAAAAAGTGAAAAGTAATTATTTTTACCATTTTTGGCATTTTATAACTTTTTCACAACCCTAATTAGGTTTTAAGGCATGTTTTTCGATTATTTTATGGTATTGTTTTCGAAAAATGGGTTTTACACATGTCTCTCGTACAGCAACAGGTTTTTCACACGACAATGATGAAGTAACGAGTTATATTTTATATTTTTTTTAGACTCGTTAAAAACACGAAAAAGTCACTACTGGAGTCATCTTTCAGCTCTTTTTTTACTCTCTAAAAATTGAAAAGATTGCCAAGATTCTTGTCGTTTTGAACTCATTAAATGGCTACGAAATAATATCTACCCAGTATACGTTTAACCCTTTTTCAGGCTAGGATGGATTATTTACGAAAAAGGAATACCTTAGCCTATCACGACTAAGAGGTCCTCTTAGACACAGTTTTCTGCCTTTTCGGATCTGTGAGACTACCTACGAAAAGGAACTGTTGGAGTTTTCTTTTTTGCCTTCTTTTCAAACTCTCTAAACATTAAAAGATGTAGAGTTCTCTCTTTGTCAGACTCGTTAAACCCTAATGACATCAGACTTCATCACCATGACATTATTTTGAGTTCCTCCTTCCTAGGGCTCGTAAAATGTACTAAGATGGATTTGTCCGAAGGAAAAAACTTACAGTACAAGCATATGCTATCCCCTTCAAGCTTGTTTTAAAAAATAATTGGGGTACTCGCCATAAATGGTGGGGGAAAATGGAACCAAGTTTTAGTTGTGTTGGCAGTATGTCGATCTTGAACATGGCACTTGTCTGCATTTGTGTCGGGTTGGGGACATATCATTTCGTCATTTTTTCCTCCATGGGTTTGGGTAATCTCTTTTGACCTCTCATCTTCTCTTTGCCACATCATCATGACCTCAGATCCATTGATGCTAAATACTACCAAATCTAGTGTCGTGTTGTTGATATGTTCAAGAGAAGTTTGCCTCTGCATGTTGTCAACCTTCCTCTGATCTCCTGTTGGTCCCGATCCACTTTCATCATGTTCCTCTATCTCGTGTTGATGATGTGGGAAACATTATGGCCCTCCTTCGACCAGGTCATTTCCTGTCGACTTTAGCTCATTATCCAGGAATTTGATCTAGAGACTCCTTTCTGGTACCTTGGAGCCTGCATGCATCAATGGCAGGTTTTTAACATTCGACGCAAGGTTCACATCATTGGCCTTCAATCGAGTGATTATGCGGATGTTCGACATCAAATCGTTTATCACATTCCATAGATTGTACCTTTTGTACCTTGAGGGCCATCGTCATCATTGGTGGTTTCTCTCGCATTTATTAACAACTTTCATCATTGGCTGGTAATTAGACGATTTTCCTGCATGTTCGACTTTAGCTCATACATTTGCATGCTTGAAATTGTACTTGTTCGGGTCGAGATGGAGCGCAAGACCCTAGTTTTTGTATGATAAACTCCAGGCTGTGGATTTTTGTGGATTATGAATTATTGCATGACTCTTTTGATTGAATGGCTGCGACCATACCTGAGTCCATTTATTCATCCTTCCTGCTGGATGGCTGTGTCCATACCTCGGATCTCAGTTTTTATATACTCTATTATGGATGGCTGCGCCCATGCCACATGATTCATGCATCACATATATCAGTTGTATTTTTACTCGCATGTCTTCCGACAACAGTGTTTGATTCGAACGCGTTCTCATAAAGCATTTCACCCTTCCCTCTCTCTCGAACTTCATACTTTAGGGGGCATCTGTTACACAACATTTTGTCACTATCCCTGCAATCCCAAACTTGCACATTGAAGGGTCGTTTCTGTGACCAATACATAGTTTCATGCTTTGAAAATACCATCCTTGCATCCCTTTTGATGAAAGCAACATTCTTCTTGTTGACATTTCCCTAAGCAGAGCTGTGAAAATCCCTATTTTTGCCTTGGCGCAAGTAGCCCGTTACATCCTCGCGTTGACCTGGAAATTTAACACTAATCTCGCGCCACTTGGTGCTCTATGCCAGTTAGACACCCGCGCCAAGCTGTTTATGGAATGTTTTTTAAAAATAGAGGCGGAGGTTCCATTCCAACCACCTCGGGGATGAGTCATTGGGAGTGGTTGAACTGAAACAACCACAGACTCCTTCCTTTAGTTAGTAGTTTCCACCTCCCTTGGAACTCTCCTGAAGGATGGGACTCCCTCCCACCTTTGTAGGGATCCCAACCTCCTCTCTTTTCTCTATATAAGAAACTATCTCTTTTAGTAGAAGCTAGCCAAACACATTATAGAAAAATGGTTGAAAAATTGAACTAGAGAATTATACTATAGCTAAGCTACTAGAGGAGATAGAGTAAGAAATATTGTATTGAGAGAGCTCGAGTCGATGACTTCTAAGAGAGCTTGAGTCCGAATTCCCTGACCGACAGTTGAGACGCGTTTCGTCTGGACCCCGTTGGAGGAGATCACTACGTTAAAGCATCGGTTGTACTCTTCCTTCTACTCATTAATATACATGACTACTGTTTGGTTCCACTATTGTGTTATGATGTTTATTTGATATGATATGTTTAGCCGTCTTTGACTGGCTAATAGTTGTGAGTGAAACTATGCTGCTATATGTTGTTCTTGTTCTTTGTCTTATGTGCAGGTATCTAGGCGCGACAGCGATCAGATCGTGATTTTCCAAGGCAGGAGCGAGAGGCCACTACTCTTTTCGCAACATCAACAACGTTGGATTCAAGGTAGTCCAATCTACCATGTCTTTTGTTCATTCATTAACTAGGAAGCAACCCTCTAGCGTGTCCTTTTGTTACTAGACCCACCCTAGGGCTAGAGGGATCGCCTCTGTCCGCAGAGAGGATTTACCTTCATAACACTGCCACATTAGCTTTGTGGGTCCCACTAAGCCTACCACATGTCATCCATACGGCCTGCCACGTGGCAGAATGTTGACTTTGACTTTTTTGTTGTTGTTGTTTGGTACAAACTTCAAACTGCAATAACTTTCTCATACAAACTCGGATTTGAGTTTCGTTCGTGCCATTCGAATCGGGCAACGAGCACAATATTGGCTTGGTTTGAAAGCATTCTGACCACTTTGAATTTTGACCAATTATGAGCCATCTTGGTCTCCTGAGGGTTTCTGGAGCCACCTAGACCAATTCATAAAAGAGAGATACGTGGAGTAAATAATTTTTTTCCTTTTCATTTTTGCATTTTTTCTTTTTTCTTAGGACTACTAGCTGCCTCAACGAGGTTTTCAACTAGTCGGTCTACCTAGGTGCCTCAAAGGAGGTTTTCACCTACAATCTTTTATTCTTTATTTTTTCTTTCCAAGCCACTGACTGCCTCGAGGAGGTTTTAAATCAATGATCCAATCTCAAGCGCCTCGAAAGAGGTTTTCACCTAAGATTTTATTATTTTCCTCTTATTTTTTCCTTTTCCATTTTTTTATTTTTTTTTCTATCTTACTCTACTTGAAGAAAAGAAAATATCTTTCAAGTATAAGAATACTTCCAATGGAGCCATGTGCACATCAAGATGACAGATAAACTAATGTGTATGATTGAAATATATGCTTTGACATGTACCTGAATGTGAGAGACTAACTGCTTTGACTGAGATGAGATCATGAATTGTTGAAGAAGAGTGTGTTGTTGCAACTTAATAATTTTCTGGACCCATATTTCAATATAGTTGTGATGCCCTTGGTCCACTTGCACACTTGGATTTTGAATTTTGAATTTATTTATTTATTATTATTATTATTATTATTATTTAATAAATCTTGTGTCCTCTTCTACCATGACATTCAAATGTTCCTCTTTTTGTTGATTGTTCTCTAGAACACATGGAGGATCTGATGGTAAACACGAGGGACCTTTCTCAATCTCTAATTCTAATGTCTGATCTTCATCAAGTGAAATTCATGATTCGTTTGAATCTTCTTTTTTTCTTAATGTCGTCCTTCAATGACATCAAGAGAATCTCTCTTTTGCAATACTCTTCCCAAGCTAAGATGAATATCATTTAGATCAAGAGGATTCGTTTGGAAGTATTGTACGTCAACATTGTAAGTCGGTTGAGCTACTTCCTTGTGTGGGTTTGGAAATGGTGGTACATGTAGTTGAGTGGGAGTGGATTGTTAAGATGGATGTGGTTGAGGTTGTGGTTATAGTGGAGGTGGACGGTAGGGATAACGTGGAGTTGGGTATGGAGGATATTGAGGAAAATATTGTGTATTTCTCCCATAAGTTCTTTTCCAACCTTGTTTCCAAGATTGGTTTTGGGGTTGAGATGGCCAAGGTTTCCAATGAAGGAGTGTGTTCCAATTACTTTGAGATAGATGTGCATAACCATGAAATTGTGAATTAGGTTCTTGCATCATACCAAGTTGACTAGGTTGTCATTGTCTTCTTTGAGCTACATAATATAACTACTTTGGTGTTTGACTTGCTTCATTGACCTCTTCGTAAACTTCCTTCAACCTTGATAGTGATGGGCATATTTAATAACATGTGATTCTGCATGGACAACACAAATATCAACATCTTATTTTTGCTCATCTTGTATTTTTAACATTTCTACTTGTTCTCTTAGATTGCAAAGAATTTATATTTTTAAAGTGATCAAGTAAATTTCCAAGTTCAACTTGACTTCCCAATCTTGATGCTAGTTTACTTACTCTTGCCCTTCCTCTTGATATGCGCTTGCTTGTTTCACAAATTTCTTCAAATGATAATTGGTATGCATGAACTCTACTCATAAGATCAAGGAGATCAATCTACTCATCCATAATTGTTCTAAGTAAGAGGGTTTTTAGTGTGTCAAATCCTAAATGATGTAATTTTTCCTCTTAACATTATACATAAATCTCTCTATTAGATCTTCAAGGTTCTCATCTTATTTTTTATTCGTTCTAAATATTTATGCTTTAAGATCACGATATTTATATTTTTCTAGATAAATATTTTGCATATCATTCCATGACCTTATTGAATTACTCCCTAAACTCATGAACCATTTGAGAGCACTATCCTTCAATGTTGCTAGAAGCAATCTCAATTTTGAGTGTTTAGTAAGTAACCATTAGATCTAAAAAGGATTTCAAATTCAAAGAGAAAGTTTTTCGGATCCTCTGACCTCATACCATGGAAGTTGGGAAGGAAAGATGGAGGGATGTTCTTCATATGAACACTGTTATCAGTATCTTGAATGGGAAATCTAAGAAGATCTTCTTCATTGTCATCATCTCCATCAATTTCTTCTACCTTCTTTGCCACCTCTTCTTCTTCTACTTGCAAAAGTAGATGGTGATGTGGTTCTTACTACAACACATGATCAAATTGGGTGTAATATCCCAAAATCGGGACAACTACACTATTGGGAATAATTCGAGTTATTACCAATGTAGAGCTTCAGAAAATCATGAGCATGGAAGTAATGTAGAGTAACACTTTAGATGTAAATTAACATCATACCAGCAGATGAAAGAACCTCAGCAACAAGATTATCTATATTCTCCTTCCCAAGTGGGGAAATGCAGCAATATAGAGCATAAAACAGTTGTCTTCAGAAAATAACGCTATTAAAGTGAGAAATGGGACTTGGATCCATTAGAAGACATGATATACAACTCACATGCATAATTAGAGGTGAAAAAAATCCCTCTAGATCATATAAACAGATCTCCCCAAGTCAATACAGCTCAAATAAGCCGAAACCCCATAGCCTAGCTCATGTAGAAAGTACTGAAGCAAGGACTGCATTATTCTAATGGGGGTTTATGTAGAAAATGATGAAACAAGTCTGATATATAGCTTATATTAATCAACTAGCAAAGAAATGGAGGTTTAACCTCTTTTACACAAAGAAAAAGACACCCGACAAGGGTTTCCGGCAAAATGCATGAATAAAAAGTAGCACTGCAGAAAATAATGTAGTTACTACATATATGTATTATAAATGGCTAAATATTACATAAGATAGATGAATAATACAGAAATAATGCCCTAGGCCCTCTTATTAGAACTCCCGGAGGGAAATGAGCACCTCCTCCTCAAAGACTAGCATAAAATCAAAGGGTGCAACAATGTTGTTGCTGCCCCTGCATAAAAGATGTAGTTTTCTGAAGGGAACTGTGTTGTGGCTGAATATGGATGAATGGCCCCAAGCCAAATGCTGAAATGAAGCTCAAATCCTTCCCTCTTAATCCCTTAAGCAAGCTGATCCAAAGAGAGGATGGAATTCCCACACGGGAATTCTTTGCACTAAGCAGTGTAGCAACTCCGGCTAAACAGCTGAAGCATGCAAATAGTCAGAAGACCAGGATAGCTGAATACATGTGTTACACAACATTTTGTCACCATCCCTGCAATCCCCCGTCCCGCATATTGGAGGGTCTTTCCCGTGACCTGTGAGCAGTGACATGACCTGAAAGCATTTTCATGGCATCCCCCTTGACGAGGAAATCATTCCTCTGAAGAAACTTTCCTCTACAAAACCCTCAAAACTGATCTTTTGGCCTTGGCGTGACTAGCCAGTTCAGCCCTTGCGCCAATGGGGAAAATCCACCATAGAGGGCGCGCCAACTGGCGTTCTGTCCCAGTGTCTCACTCGCGCCAAGCTTAATAAGGAGTGTTTTAAAAAAATAAATGGTGGAAGTTTGATTCCAACAAACTCCTGAACGATTCTCTAAAATGAGTTGGGAGGTTTGGCCCCAGATCTCCATGTATGGGAGGTGGTTTTCCACCTATCATGGAAGCTTCCTTAGAGATAGGGCCAATCCCATGATGGTAGGGATCCCAACTCCCCTTCCACCATCTATATAAGCTTGCCTTTTCCCTTAGCAAGCTAAGAGCTGAACTTGTAGTAAGGAGACTATCGCCAGACAGCCTTTGAGAGCCAAGCCGAAGAGAGAGAGCTTTGTCCCGTTTCCGACAAGCTTCGTTGAGATGTGCTCCATTGTCAGCCCCGCCGAAGGAAGATCAAGCGTCAGAGCTTTGGGTTGTATCTTTCCTTTGTTATTTTAATGATAAGAAACTTTGATTATGGTTTCATTCATGTGTATTTTTCTTTGATGCAATGAATTACATCCTCTCTGACTGATGTATGGTTACAAGATTTAGATTTTACACTGTGTATCGTTGTATTCTTCGCGTGTGTGCAGGTGTTCGGACGTGTCGAGTGGAAGAATCGTGATCTGCCAAGTGAGGGACGGAAAGCATTATCCTTTCTTCAATGACCATTGCGTAGGACCTGAGCTAGGCAATTCATTATGTTTTTGTCGTTTTGTAACTAGAGACCTGCATCACTGCGTGACCTGATTGTTACTAGACCTGATCTGGGCTAGTAGGGATCGCCTCTGTCCACAGAGGGGATTTACCTCTCCAACAAACTGGTGACTCTACTGGGGAGTTAATTGGAGTTAGTCTTGTCTCTTTCAGTTGTTTTTGGATTTTGTTTGATTTACTTGCTCTTCTAGTTTTCCTCCTTTCGGAGTGAAACCCTTGTTCAGCCCCCAGAAGACCTGATCTACTCTTTGTTTGCTCTTTTTTATTTTCTTTCCATAGTAAACTCCATTGGTGCGGTTTATAGCCTGAAAGTCGCGCCAACTGGCGCTTGTTGCTAGTTAGGCCCCCGCGCCAACACTATTTTGGCGTAGGATACAGCCAAACAGTCGCGCCAACCCTATTTGGTGTTAGGATTTGCTTGTTTTTTAGCCCTCTGAGTCTGATTTTTTGTTCTGGTGTCATTTTTCCGACTGCTTGAGTGCCTTGAAGTCCTTGTTGACTGTGTTTGACCCATATCCTCCAGTTTTTTGCCCTTTACCATCAATTTTGCATTCTAGCCCTAGGTTTTCTAGCTGCTATAGTGTGTTGAGCCCCCCGTGGGAGTTTTTGGTCCTTGTTTTCCTAGTCGACTTCGTTTTCACTTCCTTGCATTCGTTTTGTTGGATTCCATTGTATCATTGCGTTAGTTGAGTGATTTCTTTCTCTTTCATTTTAGTTTCACTTTGTCTCATTTCGAGCCTAGATTACACGGTTTGTGTGAGTCTTTTGGGATCCTTCTTTGATTTGAGGGATTTCTCCATCAGTTTGAGTTCTGATTGTGTGTCTTTGCATTGAGTAAACTTGCTTATTTCAACTCTTTCACTATCATTTCTTGAATTGGTTTCTTCATTAGTTTTTCATTTTGTTTGGTGCATTTGCTCTAAAACATTGAAAAATACAAAACAAATCTCTTTGCTTTTTTATTAGTTAGTGAAAATTGAAAGCTTTTCCACATTATTAGTGTTATATAACTCTAGAAGAAAAGTTTTTAGTTTCATTAGCGTGCATTAGAGACAATAGTGGTGTAGAAATTATATAACTAATGCGTTATACATCCAAGATTCTCCTGATCGCACACTATTTGACTTCATGCATAATACAGAATCTCTTCTACTATTGATCATTACTTACGGAAATAAAATCAATTGCATGCACACATTGAAACCATAAAAATTCACACATATGAACACATTGTTTTAACAGGAAAGCCTGAAGCTAAAAACCCCAACTATCTGTATATAATATATGTCATAGAGATCATGTAACAATCTTCATACAAAGCTGATCAAGTCAAGCTCTCAGTACAATACAATCGCTACACACTAATCAGGCCCGATCTAGCAAATCCATGAACCGATCTTCGCCACCTACTTGCCTGCCTCTACTGCGCAATCCTTGCTGAATATTGGCTCTGAATGAACTCGAATTGGTCCAGCCTTGCTCACGCAATCCTCATTGGCATCTCCAATCACTGGGTGTTGCAAATCATGCAACACTATAGTCACAACTGATAGTCAACCTTCTCTTTCACCTACCTCTTCACTGGTCTCCACTGAAACTGTCCATGCACTGAAGTTAACTGATGTATTATTTAGTTGATTAATGAGTTAATAATTAGGGAATTAATTAATAATTAATTCACACCACTCTCACTAGTGTATCAATCAGTTAGACTAGATACAACTAGCTCAACTATGTTTAACTAAGTTAAACTGAACACAACTCCACCAACTACCTCAATAACTCCACCAAACTCTGTCACATGAGTTCTAACTGAAGTCTCCATGAAATAGCTCCACTTAACCCCTAGGAATAGCGTAATTCCTTCTGTCAGCTCCTATGCCACATCTGTGCACTTAACTGAAGTGCTCCAAGAGAATAAGATAATGTTTATAGTCCAAATATTATTAAGAGCTAATAATATTCGACATATCTATTTTTAGACTGGTAATCTAAAAATGGATTGCGCCCAATATGTCTAAAAATAGAAGTCCATCTATTTTTCCAACATGACCAACCATCCACAAATAGCATCCTGCAACTCATAGAATATGATCGACATGTCTAAAAATAGACATAGTCTAAAAATAGACTTGTGCCAAAAATAGCCTGCGGGCCTACTTAGTGAAGGCGACTCTTTTCATTAAGCTCATCATCTTGTTGCAATCTCAACACTCCCTCTCAACAAGATAGGCCTGATAAGCCAAAGGGACATTTGCTAGGCGAGTGTAATCAGGGATCCCACGGGTGATTCCCTCCAAGTTTTGAACTAGCTCACTCCCCTTGCCACCCTCGCCTTGAGGGTCATAGGTGAGAGGGGTCCTCCGTGTGATCGGGGACATCCCGGCGGGCCTCTCTGGGCCAATATCTGCATACACATAGGATCGACTGTTAGAACATACATGTATACCAAAAAAAAATCATAAAACGCATAAAATCAAAAATGAGTCTTACCTAGCTCCTCATCCCAGTCCTCTCCTTCCGGGAGTGGAAGGTCTGGGTCTCCCGTGAAGTCAGTACCGACATAGGTCCAGTCCTCTACGACGATCAACTGTCGCCAAAGCCATATGAAGAACTCGGGCCTCCATGACATTTGCTAGCCCCCTCCTGCTCTGGGCATCAGCGCTGCCCATCAAGCCATCCATGGTTCTCTCAATGGTGGATCTGCGACTATCGCCCCCTGGCTTTGGAAAATAGGTAATCGTTCGAGGATTAACTATATCAAGATAGATCAGCACACAAACTGCTTTAGTTTGGTATTTTTACACTTTTTCAATTGTCGTTTGATATTCATGGTTACAACAGTAGCCCAATCAAATAGTGTCGGGTTCATGCATTCTAATGCTAAGAGGAGTTGTGTTTTAGTAGCCTCATGCGGCGCCTACGACCCCGCAACCCACGTAATGGTATGGAGAACCACTCTGAGTGCTAGATCGGGAACAGTGTGAATGTCAACCTTCTCGCTACTTGATCCTGTTCGTGCCCCTGGGCACACTCTTTCCATTACCATTGACATCTTTTCACCAGAAGGCCTAGTACCTGTCAAGACTGGGACTGGACCTCTCCGAGACAATCCAGTGATGAAGTAAACATCAGATACTTCGAGCTCCAACACTTGGTCTCGAAGCCTAAACTTCTCTTCGTTCTCATCCCATATACTGATTAAGTATTGCAACAATTCAGGTTGTGCCCTGAGACATGGTGTCAAGAATAACTTCTTCAAGCCGTAATCCCGGAGAGCATTCATACATTGCTCGTTCCCCATTTCCACTTCATATTGTTCACTATGCTCCCTTTCTTTCCAATAGATTACCATTGTGGCTTTGTACCTACACCAAAATGGTCACAAAAACTTCATTAGATCCCTTGGGCATTCAAAAATCCAGTTGATTGGTTCATTTTTTGTAAAAATTGAGCGGAAATTTAGGTTGCGTGATTGGCGCGACTGTTTCGCTGACAGTCGCGCCAGCTGGCGCAACCCCTTTGCAAAAAGAACCCGATTGGTACGATTTTGTGCCTGATACCTGCACCAATTGGGCGAGCCCTAATTTTGCAAATGTCCCCTCAGGGATCCCAAATCACAGTGGAATACTATAAAAAATGGATTAAAACATAGCCAAGGGAAGCGCCTCTTACCTGGAAAATATGGGATCTGAAATGATGCACCAGATCGTCCACGATCGTCACTGCAAGTTCGCAAGGCAAAAACTCATTGTTGCTCTCCACAAGAGGTAAAAAGTAAAAGTAAATATGTTTTTACTATTTTTGTCATATTTATAACTTTTCAAAATAAAATTAGGTTTTGAAACTTATTTTTCCAATATTTTATCATATTTTGTCGAAAAATGGGTTTTACGCTCGCTTTCTTGTGCAGCAACAGGTTTTCATGTGACTTGGACGATGATACGAGTTGTATTTTATACTTTTTCGGACTCAGTAAACACACGAAAAAGTCACTACTGGAGTCATCTTTCAGCTCTTTTCTGACTCTCTAAACATGAAAAGATTGTCGAGTCACTTGTCGTTTTGATCTCGTTAAATTGGTTGCGAAACGACATCTACCCAGTATACGTTTACCCCTTTTTCGGGCTAGGATAGATTGTTTACGAAAAAGGAATACCCTAGCCTATCGCGACTAGGAGGTTTTCTCAAACACAACTTTCTACCTTTTATGATATGAGGAAATATCTATGAAAAGGGACTGTTGGAGTTTACTTTTCTGCTGTCTTTTCAAACTCTCTAAACATGAAAAGATGTCGAGTTCTTCCTTTGTCAGACTCGTTAAAACCTAATGACATCGGACTCCGTCGTAATGACGATACTCGAGTTCCTCATTCCCAGGGCTCGTTAAATGTACTAGGTGGATTTGTCTGAAGGACAAACTTATATTACAATCATATGCTATCCTCTTCAAGCTTGTTTTCAAAAATAATTGGGGTACTCGCCATAAATGGTGGGGGGGAAAATGGAACCAATATCATCGTAGTGTTGGCAGTATGTCGCTCTTGAACATGGCACTTGTCTGCATTCGTGTCAGGTTAGGGACATCTCATCTCGTTTTCTGCTTGCCTCCATGGGTTTGGGTAATCCTTTTTAACCGCTCATCTGCTCTTTTCCTCGTCATCATGACCTTAGATCCTTTGATGTCAAATACTGCCAAATCCAGTGTCATGCCGCCGATATGTTCAAGAGAAGTTTCCCTCTGCAGTTTTCAACCTCCCTCTGATTCTCTGCTGATCCTGATTCACAAACATTATGTTCCTCTGTCTCGCATTGATGATGTGGGAAACACTATGGCCCACCTTCGATCAATATCACTTCCTGTCGACTTCAGCTCATTATCCAGGAAGCTGATCTAGAGACTCTCTTCAGGTACCTTAGAGCCTGCATGCCTCAATGGCAAGTTCTTCACATTCGACGCAAGGTTTTCATCATTGGCCTTCGATCAAACGATTCTGTGGGTGTTCGACGCCAGCTCACTGTTCACATTCCGTAGATTATACCTCTAGTACCTTGAGGGCCATCGTCATTACTGGTGGTTCCTCTCGCGTCTGTTAATGGCTTTCATTATTGGCTGGTAATCAGACGATGTTCTTGCATGTTCGACTTCAGCTCACTTATTCACATGCTGGGACTTGTACTCTGTTCGGGTTGAGATGGAGCGCAAGACCCTGGATTTTTTCTGATAAAATCCAGGCTGCGGATTCTTTGTGGATTATCATGATTAGTTACATGACTCATTGACTGGATGGCTGTGACCATACCTGAGTCTACTTATTGATCCTTTCTGGATGGTTGCATCCATACCTTGGATCCTGATTATTGTACACTCTATTATGGATGGCTGCGCCCATACCACATATCATGTATTTGAGATATCAGTTGTATTTGTCTACGCAGGTTTTCTAATGGTAATGTTTTCAGTTGGGCACGTTCTCATAAAGCATTTCACCCCTCTCTCTCTCTCTCTCTCGGGCATCATGCTTTAGGGGGCATCTGTTACAAAGCATTTTGTCACCGTCCTTGAAATCCCCCGTCCCGCATATTGGAGGGCCTTTCCTGTGACCTGTGAGCAATGACATGACCTGAAACCACTTTCATGGCATCCCCCTTGACAAGGAAAATCACTCCTCTGAAGAAATTTTCCTCTGAAAAACCCTAAAAATTGGTCTTTTGGCCTTGGCGTGACTAGCCAATCCAGCCCTCGTGCCAAGGGGGAAAATCCACCATAGAGGGCGCGCCAACTGGCGCTCTGTCCCAGTGTCTCACTCGCGCCAAGCTTAATAAGGAGTGTTTTTTAAAAATAAATGGCGAAAGTTTGATTCCAACAAATTGCTGAACGAGTCTCTAAAATGAGTTGGGAGGTTTGGCCCTGGATCTCCATGTATGGGAGGTGGTTTTCCACCTATCATGGAAGCTTCCTTAGAGATAGGGCCAATTCCATGATTGTAAGGATCCCAACTCCCCTTCCACCATCTATATAAGCTTGCCTTTTCCCTTAGCAAGCTAAGAGCTGAACTTGTAGCAAGGAGACTATCGCCAGACAACCTTTGAGAGCCAAGCCGAAGAGAGAGAGCTTTGTCCCATTTCCGACAAGCTTCGTTGAGACATGCACTGCTGTCAGCCCCGCCGAAGGAAGATCAAGTGTCAGAGATTTGGGTTGTATCTTTCCTTTGTTATTTTAATGATAATCAACTTTGATTATGGTTTCATCATGTGTCTTTTTCTTTGATGCAATGAATTACATCCTTTATGACTAATGTATGGTTACAAGATTTATATTTTACGCTGTGTATCGTTGTATTCTTTGTGTGTGTGCAGGTGTTCGGACGTGTCGAGTGGAAGAATCGTGATCTGTCAAGCGAGGGACGAAAAGCGTTATCCTTTATTCAACGACCATTGCGTAGGTCCTCAGGTAGGCAATTCGTTATGTTTTTGTTGTTTTGTAACTAGAGACCTACATCACTGTATGACCTGATTGCTGCTAGACCGGATCTGGGCTAGTAGGGATTGCCTCTGTCCGCAGAGGGAATTTACCTCTCCAACAACATGAATGAATCCCTTTGATGCTATTCCTTCCTTTTATCTTTGGTGAGCCTCCTCACCTCGGACCCCACACAATGTTGAGTTGACTTCCTAGTGAAGCTTCCTCATTCAAAATTGCGTTGTCCTAGCTAGCTTCCCTCCTCTTTGTAGCAGCGTTGTTGACTTGGTCAACTGGAACTAATCCACCTGCAATGCCTTTTTTCACACTAAGGTATCTTCAATCCTGTTCTCATATGTGTGTCTAGGCTGATCCTTGTTCACATTGAGCTATTTTACTTGAGTGATTTCTTCCTCCTCAAGAATGGATGTTGACTTAGCCAAAGTTGACTATGTCTCCATCTAATTTTCCCTTATTCACACTTGGAAGTATAAAACTAGCTCCTAAGGTGATCTCCTTCCTTACAAAGGTGGAATTTATTCATATTTTTATTGTTCATGGGCTTCCTTACCCATTTATTCCTCTCCTAGGTGAAAGTAGCACAATCTAATATTCCAAATTGCTGTGTGCAAATTTTGGAATATTACAGTCCTCCCCTCCCAAATGTTGTTCGTCCTCAAGCAACTGCAAGGATAGGACTGAAGAGCATCCTCTTCTCCCCTGTAGCAACCTCATAGGATGAAAGCCTACAAATATCAAGGTGTTGCATCATCAACATATCTCCAAGTTGCCCCTCCCAAGTGTGTAAGATATCCAAATAGCTGGCATTATGTGATAGTGGATCATCCATGGAGGCAAAAATGGGTTGTTTGAAGGTCATATTGGGACATGAAGGCTAATATAGATTAGGATTCATCATCACCATTTGAATCTCTCCTCCCCAAGCTATCAACCAAACAAAATGAGCCATCCTCCACCTGAAGCTCCGACAAAGTAGGTGGGCTGGAATTCCGGACATGGTAGACATAGTAGCCTACCCCACGCTGCTTTCCTCTCCACTTAAGATAAGTGTAGAGAATTTGTTGATCTTGGGCTGCAATAATTTTTCCCTCTAATGGCAAGAGGGAAACTAGACTTCCAAAGGTCCCTTTCCTAGCGCTGTAAATCAAGCTGGCCCAAACCATCTCATACATGGTGGATAAGAAATCATCATCATATGGCACCCCATCCATTTGATGGTCCTACTCATAAAGGAACAAATATTTTGCTGTAGAGGCCATGTCTCTTCCCATGCTCCCCTTAGAGCATGTAATGCATAAAGTGTGGGGATGCTCCTCCCCCAAGAACACACCTACTCCATGTGTTCCTCCTCCAATCATGCTCCTCATATAGGCAAGAATAATAGCAACAAAATAGGATCATGATCAACATCATAATGAGAGAAAGACTGAAGGTTTTATGTGGTGCTGGAAGGTACCAACAGTCTCCCAAGTGGTCACAGCGCAGTCTTCCCCACTGCAGCTTCAGACAATGGTATGGCAAGTTGTCTCTTGACAAATGGCTTGTTGTATAAGTCATCACACCCACTAGTAAATAGTACATGGCTGAATATGTCAATTGAGCACATAAGAAGTAACCACATACTTGCCCCAGATCATACAATAGATGACTGTCTCCATCATGATAGCTGGCCAAAAATAGACCATGGAGCCTAAAGAAAAACTTTCCCTTTTATAGAGAAATGCACTGCAATGAAAAGGTAAGAGCATGCAAATATTGTATTGAACAATCAATAAATGCATAAACATAATTCTTACCATGTAAGGAAAGTAAGAAGGTGACAAGATCCATAAATGAGCTCTCCATAGTGATAGGGAATACTCTTATGAAGAGGAATAAACCATATGTTGCTTGAGGATCTCCCTCCTAATGCTTGGAAATCCAAGCCAAGTAGGACATACTACAACAACATAGGATTCCATCCACTGCTCTATCAGTCTTACCTCCTCCATGTCTACCAAGTGCATCAGATGTGAAGTGATCCTGGGAACACTCCATCAACAAACTCCTGCTCCGAAGTGACAACGTTGTTCGCCTATGCAGATAGGCTCCTGCCAACTCAAAAATCCATTCTATGACATGCCCAATGTCAAAGACTCCTCCCATAATGTTGCCATCTCCTCCTATTGCAACATCATGCAAAATGTGAGAGCAACTCTGCCCTTGCTCTCTCTCAATCCTCCAAAGCAACAAATGTCTTTGTTGCCCCGACATACCTCCATCATCTAACTCATGTAGGGAAAACATAATGATTATATCATCATAATGCTTCCACACTCCTTGCCATATGATGCAAGTAACCTGCCAATTTCCTCCTATCCATATACCCTTGGAAAAAGGATATGTCTCATGATGGCCAAAGTCCCTCAAGAGTAGCCAACGCAGTTTTGCCTCTTGCTGCCTAGTATCATAGATTTGCAAGTAGCTCTCCAGCTCCTTGCTCTCTCTCCACATCCTCTTATCCACCGATGGATGCCTCCTACCATTCTCCACCTTGGTACTCCTCCAAAGAAGATTACCATCCTCCCATATCAGATTTTTCTTCTTGCATTTCATGGGATGATGAAATGCAACTTCTTGGAGGCCTCCTAGAGAAGATCTCTCACCGATGATCATCTTGAACCCATAAGGATCCAAGGGGCCTGAAGGCAAAACCTCCTTGCTGCTACCTCTTGACAGCACTGTAACCCTCCTCCAGGGTGTTTTGGCTATCTCATGTATCAACTCCCGAATGAACATTTGATTCTGCATGAATTTGTTTGGAGCAAAGTTTGTTGAGATTCAACAAGATGATGAGCTTAGTGAAAAGAGTCGCCTTCACTAAGTGGGCCCGTAGGCTATTTTTGGCGCAAGTCTATTTTTAGACTATGTCTATTTTTAGACATGATGATCATATTTCAGAAGTTGCAGGATGCTATTTGTGGATGGTTGGTCAAGTTGGAAAAATAGATTAAATTATTTTTTAGAATATTGGGCGAAGTCTATTTATAGATTGTCAATCTAAAAATAGATGCATGTCGATTATTATTAGCTCTTAATAATAATCAAACTCTAAACAACAATTTATTCTCTTGGAGCACTTCATTTCAGTGCATAGATGTGGCACAGCAGCTGACAGAAGGAATTACGCTATTCCTAAGGGTTTACTGGAGCTAACGCATGGAGGACTCAGCTAGAACTCAAGTGGCAGAGTTATGACACAGTTGGAAGAAGTAGTTATGGAGTTGTATTCAGATTAACTCAGTTAGACTCAGTTGAGCTAGTTGTATCTAGTCTAACTGATTGATACGTTAGTGAGAGTGGAGTGAATTAATTAGTTAATTAATTCATAAATAATAACTCATTAATCAACTAAAGAATACATCAGTTAACTACAGTGCATGGCAGTTTCAGTGGAGACCAGTGGAGAGATAGGTGAAAGGGCAAGATAGACTATCTGTTGTGACTATTAGTGATGCATTGATTGCATCCAACATTCAATAGAGATTCCAATGAGGATTGCGCAGTCAAGGATGGAGTAATTCGAATTCATTCATAGCTATTTCTTCAGCAGAGATTGCGTAGTGAAGGCAGGCTAGCAGGTGGCAAAGATCCATGGATTTGCAAGATTAGGCCTGCATAGTGTATGACGATTGTACTGTACTGAGAGCTTGTGATGAGCTTTGTATGCTTGTATGATATTGTCATATGATCTCCATGTTACATAATATATAGTTGGGGTTTTCAGCTTCAGGCTTTCCCGGTTAAAAACTATGTTATGTGCGACTGATAATTTTTGTTTATGCTTCACATGTGTGTGCAATTAATTTTTCCGCAAAAGATTAACAAGTGGAATAGATTCAGTATCTTGCATAAAGATAAATAGTGTGAGATCAGGTGGATCTTGGACATATGCATGCATAGTGCATATAATTTCTACATGGTATCGGAGCATTGTTGATTGAAGATTTCAATTGTGAAGTGAGTTTGTGCTGGTGGAAAATTTGAATTTGTTACAGAAGATTCTTGGTGCAGAAATCGAGTATACATTGAAATGTCTCTCAACGGGTTGAGATTGGAGTATGCCCTTGATGTGAGCTCGAATTACATAGCCTGGAAGGACAGGATGGAGGCGGTGCTGGAGGATAATGGGTTGAAGGAGTTCATCGATAACGATGTTCCTAAGCTTGGATCTAGCGATGCTGCATTACTTGATGCATGGAAAAAGAAGACTGCAAAGACGAGGAGGATGCTATTGGAAGGTGTGAAGGACCACATTGTGTCCATCCTTCACGGGAAATCCACTCCATTCTTAATGTGGAAGGCTTTGACAGATTTGTTCCAAAGCATAAGTGACCAGAGGAAGTTGGCGCTTAAAGACAAGCCCAGAAAAATAAAAATGGAGAAAGGCGATAATATTCCAAAATACCTCACGAAGTTTGTCCACTGCAAGGATGAGTTGGGAAGTGTGGGGGTTACTGTTGATGAAGAAGACTTGGTGGGCTTGGCTCTCCTTGGGCTTCCGAAGAGTTGGCATAGCTACGAAGACTCTGTCAATGGACGAGAGAAACTGCCAGGATGGGAGCGACTTTGGTCGGATCTTGTGCAGCAGGAGATAAGGCGGGGTACCAGGGGTGGATCTTCATCAAAGAATGAAGATGAAGAGAATTTCACTTTGGCTACCAAAGCAAGGAAAGGGAAGGGGAAGAAAAATCCTTCTAAATCCGGTGCGAAAGGCAAGAAGCAGGACTTGTCCAAAGTGAAGTGTTTTCACTGTCACGAGCATGGACATTTCGCCACTAACTATCTAGAGAAGAAGAAGAATAAGCAGGTTGTTGGATCTGCAGCTGGAGAGGCCTTAGCCTCGCAATTTGAGCTAGATTTTTCCTTGATCACATGCTTGGTTTCAAGCTGCATGGGATCGGTGTGGTATCTTGACAGTGGTGCATCTTTCCATATGACGGGAGACAAAGAGTTGTTTAGTGACTTGGAGGAGAAGGACCTCCACATGCATATAGAGATGGGCGATGATGGTCGGTACAGTGTGACTGGCATTGGGACCATTACCTTTGAGAGGAAGTCCGTTAATCCATTCTTGTTGAAGAATGTCATGCATGTTCCAGGTCTGAAGAAGAAATTGGTCTCAGTCGCAATGCTGGAAGACAAGGGTTATGATGTTGTTTTCAGTGAGGGAAAATTTTCCGACATAAAACAACGGGTCAAACCAAGAAGATAGGGGTTCGAATTAAGAATCTCTACAAGCTCGGAGGTAGATGGCTGCGCTGCAATGGTAGGCAAAGCAGAAGAAGTGGTGAGCCGGGATGAGGGCGAATTATGGCACAGGAGATTGGGCCATCTTCACCATGGCGCTTTGAAAATTTTGCAACAAATTTCTACTGGACTTCCCAAGGGTACTCTTGCGCAGTCAGATCAGTGCAAAGGATGTACAATGGGTAAGTTTGTGAAGACCACCTTTCATGAGAAGGAGAACCGTGCTTCAGTGATCCTAGAGAGAATTCACACAGACGTGTGTGGACCATTATCGGTTGCTTCAACAGCAAGAAACAAGTATTATGTGACTTTTGTTGATGAATTTTCTCGTAGATGATGGATATTCTTCATGCAGAAGAAGAGTGAAATGTTCTCAAAGTTTTGTGAGTTCAAGGAATTGGTGGAGAAGGAGTCAGGGAAGCACGTGAAAGCTCTAAGGAGCGATAATGGAGGTGAATTCAAAGACTTCTGTAGCAAAGAAGGAATTCGAAGAGAACTCATAGGGCCTCATAACCCATAGCAGAATGGGGTCGCGGAGAGGAAGAACATAATGATCGTGGGTGTTGCACAAGCTATGCTTGAGAGGGAGCTAGACTTGCATGCAGTGAAGGAACTGCTTGTTCCGAAAGACGAGCCTCCAGATGTGGATCAACCACAAGAGGATATTCATGGAGTGGAGGAGTCCACTCATGCAGAACCAAACATCAGACAAGGCAGGAAGCGTACCACAGAAGCTGACAGACTGAAGGTGGATGCGGCACAGAATGTAGGAGTTCCTACATCACAGTGTAGATAGAGACAGTCACCTGACCGATATACTGGATACATGGCTCTTATGAGCAAATGTATTGTGGCCGAGCTATCTTCTTTTAAAGAAGCAGCGCAGGAGCCCACATGGGTAGATGCCATGGTGGAGGAGTATGACTCCATTGTCAGAAACAATGCTTGGGAGATTGTTCGAAGGCTGGTGGGAAAATCAGTTGTAGAATCAAGATGGATCTACAATGTAAAGCAAGTTGCTGATGGGAGCGTCGAGAAGTATAATGCAAGATTTGTTGCTCGGGGCTTCTCACAGATTGAGGGAATTGACTATGAAGAAACCTTTGCACCTGTCGCACGATATTCTTCCATACATACCATCCTTGCCCTCTCGGCGCAGATGGGTTGGCACATTCATCAGATGGATGTGAAGACTGTGTTCCTTAATGGGATAATTGAGGAAGAGGTGTACATTGAGCAACCTGAAGGATTTGAGATCTTCAGCAGCGAGTCACATGTGTGCACGCTCAAAAGAGCGTTGTATGGGCTGAAACAAGCACCCCGTGCTTGGTACACTCAGATCGACAACTATTTCATTGGACTTGGCTTCACCAAGAGTGAGGCGGATGCAAACCTGTACCAGATTGTGGTTGAGGGTAAGCTTTTAATCATTGTAATTTATGTTGATGATTTGATACTAACAGGTGATGAGCAGTTGATACACTCATGCAAGGCTGATCTTGCAAAGGAGTTTGAGATGAAGGATTTAGGCCTCCTTCATTATTTCCTTGGATTGGAAATATGGCAGCGGGAAGGTTAATTTTTTGTCTCTCAAGGCAAGTATGCCCAAGAGATATTGGAGAAGTTTCACATGCAAGGCTGCAAGCTTATCGACACTCCTCTTCCAGTGCAAGGCTGCCAGCCTATCGACACTCCTCTTCCAGGAAATTGGAAGAAAGAGGATGCTACATCGGCAGAGGTAGTGGATGCCACTGTTTATTGATAGTTGATGGGTTCGCTCATGTATTTAGTTAATACAAGACCAGACATATGCTATGCGGTGAACCAGCTTTCACAAGCGATGGTTAAGCCTACCAAGCTCTTTTGGAAGGCGGACAAGCATGTATTGAGATATCTCATGGGCACATCTGAGTATGGTTTATGGTACAGACAGATGGATGAGGTGAAGTTGCATGGCTTCACGGATGCAGATTGGGCAGGAAGCCCAACAGATAGAAAGAGCACATCAGGAGGGATTTTCAGTATTGGATCTATGACATTTTCTTGGTACAGCAGGAAACAAAGATCTGTGGCACTCAGTTCAGCGGAAGCGGAATACATGGCAGAAAGTTTAGCTGCATGTGAGGCTATATGGATGAGGAAAATTCTGGTTGGTTTGTTCGGTTCACATTTAGATCCCACGGTGATTCATTGTGGTAATCAGAGTTGCATTAAACTCTCGGTTAATCCTATGTTTCATGATAGATCTAAACATATTGATATCCGGTATCATCATATCAGAGATTGTGTGCAGCGGAAGATCATGTTGCTTCAGTACATTCCCATGGAGGATCAGGATGTAGATATTCTGACGAAGGTGCTCACTAGGAGCAAATTCGAATACCATAGAGGCAGGATTGGGGTGAAGGATAATCCCTATCTTGTTGAGAGGGAGTGTTGAGATTCAAGAAGATGATGAGCTTAGTGAAAAGAGTCGCCTTCACTAAGTGGGCCCGCATGTTATTTTTGGCGCAAGTCTATTTTTAGACTATGTCTACTTTTAGACATGATGATCATATTTCAGAAGTTGCAAGATGTTGTTTGTGGATGGTTGGCCAAGTTGGAAAAATAGATGAAAGAATATTGGGCGAAGTCTATTTATAGATCGTCAATCTAAAAATAGATGCATGTCGATTATTATTAGCTCTTAATAATAATCAGACTCTAAACAACAATTTATTCTCTTGGAGCACTTCATTTCAGTGCATAGATGTGGCACAGTAGCTGACAAAAGGAATTATGCTATTCCTAAGGGTTTACTGGAGCTAATGCATGGAGGACTCAACTAGAACTCAAGTGGCAGAGTTATGACACAGTTGGAAGAAGTAGTTATGGAGTTGTATTCAGATTAACTCAGTTAGACTCAGTTGAGCTAGTTGTATCTAGTGTAACTAAATGGTACACTAGTGAGAGTGGAGTGAATTAATTAGTTAATTAATTCAAAAATAATAACTCATTAATCAACTGAACAATACATCAGTTAACTACAGTGCATGGAAGTTTCAGTGGAGACCAGTGGAGAGATAGGTGAAAGGGCAAGATAGACTATCCGTTGTGACTATTAGTGATGCATTGATTGCATCCAACACCAAGAGGAGATTCCAATGAGGACGAGCAACAAGGATGGAACATTAATCATTCGCAGCTATTTGAGGGTGAATAGATTACAGAGGGAGGCAAAAAAGCAAAGGTAAAGATCGTGCATGGATTTGCAAGATTAGGCCCGTATAGTGTATGACGATCAGATCGTACCGAGAGCTTGTGAGAAGCTTTGTATGCTTGTATGAGATTTTCATATGATCTCCATGTTACATAATATATAGTTGGGGTTTTCAACTTCAGGCTTTCCCGGTTAAAAACTATGTTATGTGCGATTGAATATTTTTGTTTATGCTTCACATGTGTGTGTAATTAATTTTTCCGCAAAAGATTAACAAGTGGAATAGATTCAGTATCTTGCATAAAGTTAAATAGTGTGAGATCAGGTGGATCTTGGACATATGCATGCTTAGTGCATATAATTTCTACAAAGTTCACTCCATCCTCCAAGAATTCACACTCCACCCTCGAGGATTGAGTGCAACTTAACAAGGGTCCAACAAAATGATGGTTCATTTGTTTCTTGAACCATTCAAGTTTGCACAATGCAGTGCAATATTGCTGCTCTACCTCAGTAACAATGTTTGATCCTGGGCCATATGAAAACAAATCTCCAAAGTTTTCCATAAAATTTTATGAAATGTTAGGACATGGAAATTTATGCAGACCTTTGTGAGCCTTTGGAACATCTTGTATGGCTGCAAGAGTCTCTCTCTTCAATGTGTTGGCTGATCCAACTGCTGCTGTGGGTGGCTGCCCCCTCATGAATATGACATCGCTGGTAGAGGTCTCCTCAAATGGAGAAGAGAACTCCTCCTTCTTTGATCTTCCACTGCCAAATCTTTTGATTATCTGATGAGTGAAATCAGTAAAAGAAAATACTCTTCCATGGTTGAACCACCAAGAGCTTGCCTTCCCCTCTAAGTGCAGCGCTGATATTTCCACAACCTCTTTTTCCACTACCGGATGCAGTAGGAAAAATGCCTCCAGTTTCATCACCCAAGTCTCTACTGCACACTTGAGTGTCCCATAAAATGTAGACAGTAGGAATCTATTGCTTCTCATCATTCTTTTACTGCATGGTCTCCTCTCTTCTCTCAGTTGAATAAACTGAGGAAAATCTAGAGTCTCTTTGAAAGCCCTAGGTTGGCACTTGTATTCTGCCAAATACCCACTCAGGATTTCATGCTCTAAGTGGTCTCCTTGCTCTCCACTTCCTCTATGAGAACATGAAGTGCATGCATCTTCTTTTGCTTCTTGAAACCTTTTAGAGGTCTCACTGCAACTCTCTCCTCCTTGAAACCCTCTTGGAGTTTCAATTCATTTCTCTTATTCTTTCTTCTTAGATCTGAAAATTGATGAGAGTAAACTCATCCTCTCCGCCGTTTTGTTCTCCTCCTCTTCTTATCTTCTGATTGGATCTGAAATCCACAGGCTGAGCCAAGATGGCAACTCTGATACCACTGTAATATCCCAAAATCAGGACAGCTACACTATTGGGAATAATTCGAGTTATTACCAATGTGGAGCTTTAGAAAATCATGAGCATGGCAATGTAGAGCAGCTCTTTAGATGTAAAATAACATCATACCAGCAGATGAAAGAACCTCAGCAACAAGATGATCTATATTATCCTTCCCAAGCGGGGAAATGCAGTAATATAGAGCATAAAACAGCTGTCTTTAGAAAATAACGCTATACAAGTGAGAAATGGGACTTGGATCCTTTAGAAGACATGATATACAACTCACATGCAGAATTAGAGGTGAAAAAAATCATTGCAGATCATATAAACAGTTCTCCCCAAGTCAATGAAGCTCAAATAAGCCCAAACCCCATAGCCTAGCTCATGCAGAAAGTACTGAAGCAAGGACTGCGTTATTCTAATGGGGGTTTATGCAGAAAATGATGAAACAAGTATGATATAGAGCTTATATTAATCAAATAGAAGAGAAATGGAGGTTTAACCTCTTTTACACAAAGAAAAAGACACCCGGCAATGGTTTCCGGCAAAATGCATGAATAAAAAGCAGCACTGCAGAAAATAACATAGTTACTGCATATCTGTATTATAAATGGCTGAATATGACATAAGATAGCTGAATAATACAGAAATAAGGCCCTAGGCCCTCTTATTAGAACTCCCGGAGGGAAATGAGCACCTCCTCCTTAAAGACTAGCATAAATTCAAAGGGTGCAACCCTGGTGCTGCTACCCCTGCATAACAGGCACAATTTTCTGAAGGGAACTATGCCGTGGATGAATATGGATGAATGGCCCCAAGAAAAATGTTGAAATGAAGCTCAAATCCTTCCCTCTTGATCCCTTAAGCAAGCTGATCCAAAGAGAGGATGGAATTCCTGCACGGGAATTCTTTGCACTAAGTAGTGCAGCAACTCCAGCTAAACAACTGAAGCATGCAAATAGTTAGAAGACCAAGATATCTGAATACATGAATGAATCCATTTTATGCTATGCCTTCCTTTTATCTTTGGTGAGCCTCCTCACCCCGGACCCCACACAATGTCGAGGTGACTTCCTAGTGAAGCTTCCTCATTCAAAACTGCGCTACCCTAGATAACTTCCCTCCTCTTTGTAGCAGTGCTGTTGACTTGGTCAACTGGAACTAATCCACCTGCAATGCCTCTTTTCACACTAAGGTATCTTCAATCTGGTTCTCATATGTGTGTCTAGGCTGATCCTTGTTCACATTGAGCTAGTTTACTTGAGTGATTTTTTCCTCCTCAAGAATGGATGTTGACTTAGTCAAACTTGACTATCTCTCCATCTAATTTTCCCTTGTTCACACTTGGAAGTGTAAAACCAGCTCCTAAGGTGATCTCCTTACTAAGGTGGAGTTTATTCATATTTTTATTGTTCATGGGCTTCCTTACCCATTTATTCCTCTCCTAGGTGAAAGTAGCACAATCTAATATTCCAAATTGCTGTGTGCAAATTTTGGAATATTACATTGTGGGGGGGGTAGGTGTTGGAGAAGTATTTTTTATTTTTATTTTTATAATTTTTTTTGAATAAGAATGCTAATGTAGTGCAATTTTCTGAAATGAAATATGCTTGATTAAATTTATTGTTTTTGCATAAATGGATCAACTAGGGAGGAAAACAATGCATACTTTGACATCTCCCTGACAGCGACACCAAAAAGTGATGAGCCCCAATATTGCAACAAGAACGTTGCAACTACCAAGACTACCATCCTAAATTATCAACCCAAGGTTCATACAAACTTAAGAGGTGTCGACACTACATGTGCAACATGCAGTGTGTCCTTTTGTTGATCTGATGTAATGAAGTGAATGTCATAAAATATAACCTAAACTAGTTGGAGAAATGGAAATTCTCATCTATTTGCAATAATGGAAATGTTACTTTACTTTTCATAAATGTAAAGGTTAACCTACTTTCATGAACGTAAATGCTATTCTATTTGAAAAATTTAGTTGTTGCATCAAAAGGAAACATAGTCTATGCAATAGAAATATCAATGTTGGAAATGGAAACACTAGCTTAAGATGTATGAAACAAAACCTAATCATGATATCATTCTTCAATCACTACATTCAAGATATATTTTTTCAATAGAGTTCATAAGTACTACATGAAGTATTATGCCCTTCAAGTGATGAATATGTCCACTAACCATAATTGTAGAGGTGAATTGCAATGGAGAAGGGGCAAGGCTTAAGATATCTTTTGGTCTTACTCAATCATGGTTCAAAGCCCAGAGTTCATTATTCAAGCCTAAGGGACAAAAACCAAGCTTTTGGAGCAAATCTGGTCAAGTTTGCACGTGCTACAAAAGTGCTACATGAGGCCCTATTTTGCTATAAGAGTGAGATAACTTACCGAATGGTCAAGTAAATCAAATGCAAATAGGATGGGAATTCTTTTGTTATTAAGTAGGATTTATTAAGACTCCATTCCAAGTGAAATCACTCCAAAATACCTCTGTTAACACGTGCTAAAAAATAACATAAAATTACTACTTTAAAAATTGGAAATTCAAGAACTAGTGAGCTAGTTAACCTACTAAATGCCTAACCTAATCAAGTGAAAATGCTATGGGGTAAATTTTGTTATTAAAACGTTTTTTTTTTTTATGACCCAATACAAGTGTAATCAACTCAAATGAAGCTCATTAACACATCCTAAAAAATAACAGAAAATTACTACTATTTTGCTACAAGGGATTTCCAGAAATTCTAGATTTGTGAACTGGTAGATCAATCCAAGTAGCTCAATGATGAATATGAATTTTCAAAGTTGTTCTAAGGATGCATCGTGCTTGTGAATCTGTAAATAACCTGTAAAAAAAACTCACTTCAATCATTTAACTAATGTAACCTACAACAAAAGAAACATGAATAGTAAATGAAAAAATAAGAGATGCAAGTGAAAAAGACTTTCAAAGGAAATGAATGAATTGCACAAGAGGGATCTAAGGCTCTTGAGATGGCCAAGCCCAAGGAAACTAAGAGTCTCATGAAGGAAACCAAGCTTTAGAAGCTAAAAATGGCACCAAACTTCATTATTTGAATCAATCCAAGTACATCCATGCTATAAATGAAAGTGGAGTTGCTAAATAACAATTTTTTTCCATAAGAAGACTAAGAAATGCATGCCCCTAGAGGCCAAATCGAATTGGTATTTGTATAAAGTGATTAGGAAGCATTCTCCTTGAAAGGATGAAGCTTTCCCCTCCAAAATATTTCAAATAGTGGATCTAGTTCTCAACGCTAGGAATCTACAGTAAATGACATGAAATATATTCCTATATTTTCTCAATTAGTGGAGCTCCAAAATTTGTCAATAATTTCATGATATTTTGTTAAGTTATTATCCAATATTGGCCCAAAAATGTAGTAGGGAGCAAGTCCCTATATTATCTCATTCAAAAATCACTCCATATTCTCTCAATATTCTGCAAAAATAAGTAATATTAGGAACATAATATTCAGTTACCTCTAAACCTTCCTAAGAACATATTAAAGCTAAAAAAACATTATCAAGTTATGAAGGAGAGATTTAATATAGCATTTATGTGCCTAGGAAATGTTAGATGTGCATTAATTTATGTCCAATTTGGAGGCCCATCACCCACACTAAACCATCATGTCTACATGAGGAGGGGCCAACTTGTGTTAATGTAAGGTCACTTGAAAATGATAAAAATAAATAAATTTTCAACTTGTAAATTCAATTTATCTTGAACGAGGAGTTAGGAGGCAAGTAAATACTCATTGGAAAGGGCTTAAAGTCCTTTTTAAGCCTATGCAATTTTTATCTCCATCAAGTCACTCTTTGACATCAATGACAAATTATTCTTCAACACTTTCACCACTGTCATGTGATGGTTTTGGACAATTTAACATAATGCTTAGGATTCCCCATTTAATAATTGCGTGCTTAACACATATAACATTCAATGCATGATGGTGTTGGATGGTTTGACATAACACTAATGATTTCCATTCAATAAATACATGCTTAACACGTATAACTTTCACTCTCCCAATGGTTCTAGACGATTTAGCATGGTACAAATGATTTCCCATGGATTCTTGTTTCTTGTTTTTAAAATTTTTCTATATAATATATCTAATCTATTGCTTTCCACTAATCAATTTGTATATTTCCACTTAGCACCCTCCTGATTTAAGGGAATAATAATGAATTTATGCACAAAATAATGATAAGACGAGGCCTATGAGAGTATGCGAGTAGAAACCCTAGGGATAGGGATAATCAATTAGGTGTGGTATGAGAAGGTGAGGAAGAGGTATATCCATATATATAGCGTAGATGGAAAACTGTAATCATAATGGCTTCAACAACCAAAGATTGAAAATCAAGTTCTATAGATATATGTAAATACCCTCTAAGAAGTAATAAATTACAAAAATAAACTATCCCAAACTAAATTAATTTCATTAACTGGCTTAAAAAAACCATTATGACTTGATTTATTTGAACATTCAAAGAATGAGGATGTGGGTGCTTATCAAATTAAAATGCAGAAGGTTGAAGAGATGTTTGTTTGCTAGATGTTGAAGACTTGTAACACTGATCCAATTTTTGGTTCAACTTCCACTGCCATGGTCGTTTAAACGGGGATGAAAGGACTCCCCCATAAATAACGGATTCCATGAAGTGTGCGCTGAATTTTACCAAAAAAAATCACATTCCAATAAATCTTAGAGAATGGAAAAATTGAATAGAGTGAAGATGAATTTCACAAGGCGAGATAACTCCAAATAATTGCTATTCCCTTAAATTAAGGCGAAATATAGCTTGATAACTACTATTAACAAAAAAATAGGACAAATGAAAGGATTTAATTTGAATTTTGCAAGGTAAAATGGATTTTTCAACTCCCCCCCATCAAATTTCCATGTGATAATGGTTTAACAACTATTTTTTTTTTTTAAAAATAAATATTAAGCAATGCATAATCAAATCCCTCTTTGCAAAAAAATTGCCCAACCAAAATAACCATTTAATTTCACTCATGAGTGAAATTTTAACTTTAAATTTTCTTATATCAAACATGCTCTCCAAAAATGTCAAAAATAACCTATAACTAGTATTTACCAATAATAAATTACTCCAATCAATCAACTAAATTGAAATGAACCTTCCACAAACAAACATTTACTACAATCAATTTCATTATATAGCCAAACCGCACCTAGCCCAAAAAAAAAACTACAACCATGAAACGCATAAGTCACTCACTAAAACGATTCAACCAACAAAAATGCATACTTAAAAGGAATTGCATACTTAAAGGTTCGTCCAATGAAATGTTGTAAAACAATCATATTTATTTCAAATTAAATACCGTTTATTTCCATCATTCTTGAGATAAACAAATTAATGCAAATGTAGAACAAAAGTCCATACACAAAAATAGAACCAAGTTATGATGGCTTCCATCCCTCCCATTTGCATAGCTTCCCTTATGAGATACAATAACACACGTCCTTGGGTATTGCATACTTAAAGGTTCGTCCAATGAAATGTTGTAAAACAATCATATTTATTTCAAATTAAATACCGTTTATTTCCATCATTCTTGAGATAAACAAATTAATGCAAATGTAGAACAAAAGTCCATACACAAAAATAGAACCAAGTTATGATGGCTTCCATCCCTCCCATTTGCATAGCTTCCCTTATGAGATACAATAACACACGTCCTTGGGTAATTCATCCCTCCCATTTGCATAGCTTCCCTTATGAGATACAATAACACACGTCCTTGGGTAATTCACAACCTAAACCCCATGTGAGAATGCACAACTTCTATGTTTTATTTAGCTCACCGCACCTTACCAACTCCAATAACAATCAATGGTGGAAACCATGGGAACCCTTAAGAAAACAACAGGGTTTATTTTCTATTGACGGGGTTATTTTATATATATATATTTTATCATTTGGTTGAAACTTTTATTCAGTGAATCACACTCGATCCACGATTCCACACATATATATATACACCTCTGCACACCAATTGCTGTTGTATTGTGAGAGTTGAACGACTTTCAAAGCGACGAGTTGCGAGAAATATGGGGAGGCAAAGTACCATCCTGCTCTTTTGGAGCTTAGTCTTCTTGGGTGCCATCGCATTTACCCAGGTTTTGATATTTTCAAACTCAAATAGTTAGAGTTGGTTTTTTCTTTGGATAATTTTAATGTTAGATCGGTACCGGTTTTATGCTCTCAAAATTCACGATGCCTGTCTTCTGCTAGACGGTTTATTCTTCTTCTCTTCCTTGCCGTGTTTAGTTTATGGGTTGTGCACTGGTTGCGTGTTTTTTGTTTGCGATCTGGATCTCTGCAGATCTGAGTGCTTTTTATGTCACTTGCTTTGAGAAACATGCCCCGAGATCGGGGAAAATGGCATAACATGTACTTCCTTTTGCTTAAGTGTAGGTAAAATTGCCTGGGACTTGTACCTGGTCTCGTCCTTTTTCAACATGCCATTCGGGTGGGGCAGACCACAACGAGAATGGAACCCCGGTAGACGGCTTCGTTGATCTCACCAGAGCAGACATATACTGATCTTATTTGAAAGTTGAAAATTTGTAATCACTCCGAAGAGAAGTCTTGTTTTTTTACTAGTTCTCTTAAATGTTTGGATTCTTGAAATAAGAGAATCCCGGACTGTCTGCAGACCTACTTGATTATTGGGATCAAGGTTCTAAAAGCTTTGATCCCATAAACAAAAGCTCTGATCCCATAAACAAGATAATTTCTTTCCAATGATATCTCATAAGAGGTATACAACAACGAGAGAAGTTACCTTCTTCTCATATGAGTAATGGGTTATTTCTTCCCATATAGGTAATATTGGACCTCTACTCTCCTGACATGCAGATGTTAGACTAATGAACTTTTACTGTTTGTAGAGGGCTAATGTGATGCACTCAACCAGCACAGACAAAAGTAACACTGTCTTGGAGAATTCCGCTAGTTATTTGGGAATTGACCTCTAGCACGAGCCCTGTCTTGGAGCATTCCACCGATTATTTGGGAATTGGCCTTATTAGAACGAGACAAGTTCCCTTGTTGACATATGGTTAATGGGTAATTTTATCCCATATAGGTAATGCTGAACATCCATTCCACTTTCCTGACTTGCAGATGTTAGATTAATGGTCTTTGATTGTTTATAGATGGCTTATGCAGTGCACCCAAAAGACAAGTAGAATAGTAACACTGTCTTGGAGAATTCCACTGTTAGGGAATGACATCCATTATTGAACCTCGTTCTTTCCCCTAGGGCTTCTAAGTGATTTTTTTTTTCACTTGGTTCATCATTTTGAAGAATATCTTGTAAACACCGTTGTTCAGGTTTCCTTCAATTGAATTTCTGGGTTCTTTTACCCACATTGAATCCTTCTATTGAAGGGCGTCATTTAAACCATTTGGTTGTTCCTGCTTTATGCCGTGTTTTCCTTATAATCTCCTCTACTTAACGGCCGTAAGTCCCAAATAGATGGTCCATTTGATGGTACTTAATTTTGTTATTGGAAAGATTGTACCTACTTTTTCCTTCCAACCCCAAAAGTTTTAAATAATACTAGACATGTGTGCCATAGCACTGCACTTGACACCGAAAACTTGAAGCAAATTGTGATTTTTTACAGGTGTGCCTTCACATAAATTACTCATGATATAGAACTGGAGCATTGCATCCTTCAAAATTAAAACTGAGAGTGCATGTGCTGGAAAAGACTATAATTACTTGCTGTTTTCAAAGCAAATATGCTGGATGCCAGTATCTGTGTTGTTTTGTTAAACTTGGATAAATTTCTAACTGCTCTGACAAATGTGATAGGTTCCACAGTCTACCACATGCAAACACTACACAAACCACACAGTATATGAAAGGATGTTGCCATTGCTGCTGTGCATTCATTTCTTTGACATTCTAACCACAATTTTAAAGTTTTATATCAAAGGAAGAAATCTCAGCTTTTGCTAAATCCATTTGCTGTCACAATAGCTCTAAATTTTAAATTAACAATTCTCTGATTATTGATGCATAGCTTCCTCAGATTATTCCCCTTTACCTATATAGGTATATGTATGCTTTTTAAAAACTGAAACTCGTGAAATATTTTGTTCTTCAATCACTGTACTTGGACCCAAGTGACAAATTTTGTAAATCATACAAGCGTGAAAGTGTGTTAGAGTTTACTACATGGCACATGTCTACAATACTTTTGCATTACAATTATGCCCAGGTATAAAGATATCCTTCTTATGCATTTTATTGATTTGCAAAACTTGTCAGATTTTTTATTTCTGTTATCTGTTGCTTGTTTTAGGCTTTGCTAGTGTTGTGTGGTATTGCTTTTTTCTTCTAGGTTCATTTCTACTCATGTGAGTTTGTAGTACATGTTTGGTTTGGAACATTATTTTATCATATGGACTATGTACGGGCTTTAGAAAATTTCTTTTTACTAATTTCTGGCTTCATGGATTCTGTCAGGCCAAGCATGAGGATCTGGAAGAGATAACACACAAGGTATACTTTGATGTGGATATTGCTGGAAAACCTGCTGGTATGTGCTTTTCACATATTATGTTTTGGTTATCTTCCTGTAGGATTGTGGGTTATATCAAGGGCATTGAACAGTTTTTTTCCTTCCAAAAATGCAAAGTTTAAGCAATTTAAACTTTAAAGAATTTTCTTCTGTCATAAAAGTAAATGCCCCCCTAAATACCAACTTATATGCTTTGTTAAAGTTGGCCTTTAGAAAATAAAACTTTGGCTAGGTGCCCTTGCCCATTCAAGACTTTTGGAGGCTGTAATAATATTATCTAGGATGAAGCTGTTGAAAGTGGTAGTGAAGGAAGGTCTTCTCTGGCTCGTGCCTTAGCGAGAAAGACCACGATTTGTTGTCCTTTGACCATGGAGCGATCCATGGAGATAGCAAGTCCATGCATAGTGATGGAGCTTCAATCACGTGGAGCCTACCAGGATCGAGTGGTAGTCCGATTTTAGAAGAAGACGAGTTGGAGCTTCAGTTTCTAATTGAGGCAAGGACAAGTTAGAGAGTCAGTTAAACTCAGTTAACAAGTCAATCACAACTGCTGGTCTAAATTTGTATTTGCCAGATCTAGCATGAACCAAATTGATAAAAGGAGGACGGAGGTACAATTGTAATTCATTATTGAGTGCACAGATTTGTGTGTGAGCTCCATGCCTTTGGTGTGCGTAGTCTTGAGTAACAACTGCGCATAGATTGTGGAGATTTGCGCTACAACATAGGAGGCCTTGTGTGCATAAACAAGATAGGAGATTTTGTGTGTAAGGAGAGAGTCTAGTGCGCAAGGAATTAGGGCCTGGTTGTGCGCAAAGGATTAGGAGCTGTGATCAAGGTTTTTCAGGGCAAGTCTAGGCTAGATTAGCACGAGAACGGCTTTGTTCTCAAGAGACCGATTGCTTTGTATTTGGTCTATGCATAGTGATGGAGCTTCAATCATGTGGAGCCTACCAAGATCAAGTGGTAGTCCGATTTTAGAAGAAGACGAGTTGGAGCTTCAGTTTCTAATTGAGGCAAGGACAAGTTAGAGAGTCAGTTAAACTCAGTTAACAAGTCAATCACAACTGCTGGTCTAAATTTGTATTTGCCAGATTTAGCATGAACCAAATTGATAAAAGGAGGATGGAGGTACAATTGTAATTCATTATTGAGTGCACAGATTTGTGTGTGAGCTCCATGCCTTTGGTGTGCGTAGTCTTGAGTAACAACTGCACATAGATTGTGTAGATTTGCGCTACAAAATAGGAGGCCCTGTGTGCATAAACAAGATAGGAGATTTTGTGTGTAAGGAGAGAGTCTAGTGCGCAAGGAATTAGGGTCTGGTTGTGGGCAAAGGATTAGGAGCTGTGATCAAGGTTTTTCAGGGCAAGTCTAGGCTAGATTAGCAGGAGAACGACTTTGTTCTCAAGAGACCGATTGCTTTGTATTTGGTCTATGCATAGTGATGGAGCTTCAATCACGTGGAGCCTACTAGGATCGAGTGGTAGTCCGATTTTAGAAGAAGATGAGTTGGAGCTTCAGTTTCTAATTGAGGCAAGGACAAGTTAGAGAGTCAGTTAAACTCAGTTAACAAGTCAATCACAACTGCTGGTCTAAATTTGTATTTGCCAGATTTAGCATGAACCAAATTGATAAAAGGACGGAGGTACAATTGTAATTCATTATTGAGTGCACAGATTTGTGTGTGAGCTCCATGCCTTTGGTGTGCGTAGTCTTGAGTAACAACTGCGCATAGATTGTGGAGATTTGCGCTACAAAATAGGAGGCCCTGTGTGCATAAACAAGATAGGAGATTTTGTGTGTAAGGAGAGAGTCTAGTGCGCAAGGAATTGGGGCCTGGTTGTGCGCAAAGGATTAGGAGCTGTGATCAAGGTTTTTCAGGGCAAGTCTAGGCTAGATTAGCAGGAGAATGACTTTGTTCTCAAGAGACCGATTGCTTTGTATTTCGTCTATTTGTTCAATTAATAAAATACTACGACAAGGAGAGGGTTTTCCCAGTTTGGTTTCCCAAGAAAAATAATCGTGTTAATTGTGTGACTGCGTTTGTATCTCTGCACTTTATTCTGCTGCTTATCAGTTAAAGAACTTTGTATCTTGGTGAAGGTTAAGTAGGTTTCAGTATTGGTTGCCTTATTTTTCAGTTATTCACTAAGTAGTTGCAAAGTTTTGTGGTAATTTAACAGAAACAACCTGCAATAAACCTTGCTTGCCTAGGCAAAACAATTTGGTCAGTGTTATTTTCAACGTGAGTAGTAAGAACTATAGCTAATAACACTTTATAAGACACATCGAGCAAAGTGATAGGTTACTAACTGCTCAGTATGTTCTGTTGCATCCTTCTAGGAATCAATTTAGTCTAGCTTGCATTTACTTGCTCTCCTTGTTAATGTCAAATTTTCCCTAGGTATGTTCAGTGCTAAAGCTTCAATAAGGTTGTGAGTACATCTTTTGGTCCAGAGTTTGAGATCAAGACGAGTTCTGTTTTCACCTCTTTTTAGATTGACATGGGGGGATGCCATGTTCAATGTTTCTACATTAGATTTTAGTTCTGACTTCGGTGCTAATTTTATTATGTGTCCCATGCATGCATGCTACATGCTACACTTGGAACATCCACAGGAGGGTGATTGCTGGGAAATGATACATTTTGGTTTGTGAGAATTGCTATTTTGGGAAAGTTTCTTTTTTCAAAAACTTGCTATTTTAAAACTACTGCTTATAGTTTCAGTACGCATTTTATTGTTTTTGAAAAGGGTAGTCTTTGATTTTTGAAGCTAATATTTTCTATACTTTGACAATGGAAACCAATCATACATTTTAGATACCCTTTGGAGAAGGGCATGGGATTGAATTTTCGTGGCAATCAGGGAAAGTTCATGTTTAGAATTTTTAGTTTTAGAAAGTGGCATGCATGGATGAGGTAATGTTTATGTTTAGAATTTTTAGATTTAAAAAGTAACATGTATTGATGGGGTCAAACAATGATGGAGAAGAAATCGGAATTTTCATTTGATTTCAAGAAAGTGCAAAAAATTGGTTCATAGCAACAACAGGGCACCCCATGTGAGGCCCATGTGATTTTTCAGAACAAACTTATGTATTTGGAGATTGCTTGACCATAAAGAAATTTCTGCTATTGACTTCCTAGCTCGAGGTTTCTTTTTGCATTAATTTCCATCTTTTCTAGTTGCTATCTTTGGATAGAGAGGGTGCCTCACTGGAGGAGATATTTCTGGGAAAAAGGCATCTTATCTGTTGGGGATTTGAGATCTTAGCGTTGGTACTATTGCCAAAAGTTTTCCAGTTATTTTGGCAGGTAGACTAGATAGAGAGTGTGCATCAGATGAGAGAGTGGACCGTGTTCTCCTGTGTGTGCAAGTTACTTTGACCTGGTAGATCAAGTGGATTATTGTACTATATTTACTTGTGAGTTTTATGGGCATCCTACTTTTTCCTGGCAGAGCAAGTGGATCAATCCATGTGTGATATATATGGCATGTTTTTATGATGACGGGATCATGCAAGCTTTGGAGATATTTTGAGGATGATTTTGTGTTTATTTATTTAATTTTGTTTTATAATTACTCCCAAGGAGTGAGCATGTCAGTCTCAGTGGGACTGGAACTCTGGCGGGGAGGATAATAGTGACTCCTCCTACCACCTGAGCTACACCCACTTGACAGGTGCCTTTGTGTTATTTTTAGGACAATTTTTTTTAGAAAAACACTCAAAATAGTCAAAGATTTTCTTTGGAAGAAAACCTCAAATATGAGAAGAGGAGCAAGCAAAAGGATTCACTATTTGTTATCCTTGGCTCTTCCTTTCTTTTCTGCTTCCACACTTCACATTGTACTCCCTTTAATGCCAGATTGTAGATTTCATTATAGACTCAGTATTGGTATTTCCTATTCTGAATCACATTACATCTATTGACTTAGTATTGGTACCTCCCATTCTTAGTCGCGTTACATCTATTTGTGATTGGGCTGGGAGAGAGGTCCAGCTCAATGATTTTATGACTCCTCAGGATTTTTGTTTTTATTTGATGTACTATACCCTTAGTTCATAGCTCTGGTAATAAAGATGATTACTTTCTTGTTGGCAAATTTCACGGCTGTTCATTGAACTTTATAAGTGTTTTGATAGTGTTATAAGTTGATTGGCCTCGGGTATATCACTTTCCCAATTAACTTTCTCTTTGCCTCATTCTTTCCACAGCCATTGGGCTTAAGACACCAGTCACTTCTTTAAATCTGGATTTCCAATCTCGAGTCTTACCAGGGATCCCGTCCCTGAAGCTAGCAAGCTGCCAAGCACTGGGATGAAGTGAGAGGGATCATGGACACTATCCCTATATGTTTCATTCGACCTCTTCTTGTTTTGAATGATTAACACCCTCATACGGTCAACAGTCAAAGCACATCCAGAAAAGGTTATTGCCAATGATTGGACAGAGAGCCATTTAAAACTCAGAGGGTGACCTATATTTGTAAAAAGTATTCAGCAATTTCATTAACTGGAATATAGATCCAGTTTGATAAGTTAGGATGTTTGAGCTTATTCCATCTGTTCAATAACATTAAGATATCTGTCCAAAACAATTAAAGCAAAAGAGATGACTTCTACAAGAGGATTTTTTAAATGTTCAGCTTGATGTTAGCTGACCTGAACAATTGTTAAGTGTCCCCAATTTGTGAGCTTTCTTAGATAACCTCGTATCTTTAAAAAAAACTTGAAACACAGATGTTTGTTTGGTTGAATTGAGTAAAATGTATATGAAATACATTTCAATAAAGTTTATAATGTATAATGAAATAAAATGAAACATTGGTTATTGACCCTCGATGGCCAAATAGGATCTATGGGATGCCACAAAAAATAAAGTACGTAAGAATTATACAGCTAGACATAGCTGTATAAGATGTGAAATATACAAATACAAAATACATCTCTCAAATTATGTGGTGAATCACTAACTTTTTTAAAACTGTTTTGTCTCTGCCTATGTTAGAAACTCCTGAGAAAGCTTTCTACATGCTTGGCTGGAAACTTCAGCAATGATTTCTGCCTCCAGGATGAAATTGATGCATTTGATGCTTAAGCCTCATTTGTTTATATCCAGGACAATATACAGCACATGAGTTTAATTTTTGATCACTTCATTTTACAATTTGTGTTCTCCACTTTCCACCCTGTTTCAATTGCCAGGGTAGGTGAACTTGACTTTAATATTTATCCTCTATTTCGCTTGTCTTTCTCGGCTGATATGTGTTCCCACAAATAGTTATGCTTCTCATAAATGACCATTGGATTTGTTTCCTTACAGATAAGATGAGATTTTATTAATGTCCAACAAATGACCACAAAAGTGGGTCAAGTGACGTTCATCTTTTCCTTTTTTTTTTGGCCGAATTTTATGAACTGCATTGAATTGAATTATATCTCTAATATGTCGGTGGATTTTCTAGTAAGTATAGAGATGACAAGTGCAAATTGGCTCCTGAAATTTATAAATATAAACTACCGATTAGTTAATTTTAAGCCAGGGCCAATTTACCTTAGGCCAGTATTTATTATTAACAGGTGTACTTGTTGATGCTGTATCTGTTAATTGTGTAGTTGCCCAGCACCACAATATTATTTTCTGGCCAATCTTGCAGCAGTTCATAACTCCTAGAGTTTAATGCCAGAGCTGTATATCAATCTACTCAAACAAATTTCCCCATATTTGTAGTTAAAAAAGATTGTGGATTTTGAAAAACAATAATTGCAAATGAAACTCATAAAAAGTGAGAAAATTGGCACAGTGATGATACCTTGTTGCTCGTGGCAAGATACAAATTCTGCAAATGTTTACATAAAGTGTATAAATTTTGATGACTGACTAGTCAACGTCTGAAATAGGAGTTGGTAGGCAGATTTTTACTAGAACTAATAAGCTTAGTGACAATACGTACTGCAACTCTATCAAAGATGAGTAAACTAATTAATTTGCTGGTTTATCTTGTGTTCAAGGCTTTTGTCTGCCCATAGTATGGTAGAATACATAACTGTTTTGTTGTTTAATGATATATAAGGTGGATGTGTAATGCATTTGGGGTTCAGGTTTGTCTTTTGAATGCAAAAATTGGCACTGTCTGGAAACATTATTGATTTACAGCAGGGATAAACTCTTGATACCATATCTTATCGTATTCTTTCTTTTATGCTGCTAGATATAAAATTTCATACAGTGATTTTAAATACCACAACTTTTTCAACGCGTTATTTTTTTCCGTTAATATCAAACATTTGTTCCTTATCAGTAACACATATACTTAGTTTTGAATTTTGCAGCTTAGGTGTAACGATTGCAGGCTTGCACAGATTGTTTATTTTGGAGTTGTTTCTAGATTTTTGATAAAGTAGTCTCTAGAAGTATTATACATTGTACAATACTGTCTTGTAAGAAGAGTTTCTGAAAATTCACAATGATTATTCAGGTCGAGTTGTTATTGGACTCTTTGGAAAAGCTGTACCTAAAACTGTAGGTAAGTAATTTTTTTGCACAATGACAAGATAATGCTTTTGTTATTGTTCTTAATTTTCAGTTTATGAAATGTTGATATTGCTTCTGGGAAAACACTTACCCACTTTAAATTCTTATGGTCTTGTTGGCAGAGAATTTTCGAGCGCTTTGTACAGGTTTCCTCTCTGAACAATTTCAGCATTTTCTTGAAGTTTATCAAAATTGTTATATGGATTGTCACTTATTATATACATAGTCAGATAAATTTGACATTAATAAATCGTCAATGCAAAGGTAATTCCTAATTATTGCTCTTTGCTTCTTTCTGCAAAATCAATATATAACATGTAATGTCAGATAAGATAAGATAATTTTGTTAATGTCCAATGAATGACCAAAAACATAGGTCAATGGGACTAAAGGATACATCCAGTATGAGTACAATGCGGGAGTGCAAAAGCAACTCCTAGAAATTGCCAAAGCTTAATCTAGGATAGAATGAAGTAAAGAAGGACACAACAATAGGACAGCCTCATAAACATGTATATAACCCAATCAAAGGCCCTGGTGATGTACTAGACATTACATGATGTCTAGTATGTGCTCCTTGTTGAATGTATTTTGGGAACTAAAGTATATGTTATTTGATGCTGGAGTAATGAGGCCTTTTATGGAGTCTATAGTTGGGGGTATGATGGAAGTTGAGGCCTGATAATGACATGTCATAGTTATGAAGAGGTTTTGTTCATGTGTTAAAATGTTTGGCGGCCTTTTTATAGTCTTTGAACTATTTGTTGTCAATTCCCGGTCACAAAAGCTGGGAGTATTCATACATTATAGAGTGTTCATGCTCTGTGCTTCTTGTCTATAAAATTGAATTTTTGATGACAAGTTTTGTAAGAAGGAAATCAGTTGAATAAGAAAAGTAGATTTCAACTGCAACTTGGTTAAAATTAAGCAATCTTTTTGTCAGTTGGATGAGAAAACCTAACACTTCTAAATAGATATTTGTGTTAATTGATTTTTGTTTTCTTTTTCTGTAGCTAGTGTGAAGAGAGTGTAGGAAGCTTGTCTCTTGGAATGCATATGTGGAAACATTTCTCTTCTTCGAAATGTTTTTTCATTAGGAATTCGCTTAACATTGTCAACAATGTTGGATGATATTGGGTGCTAAATAATACATATTTTTTGAGCTTTGAAAGACCTAGAGATGAATGTTTGACCTCATGATATAATTTTGAATAGTAGGTCAACAAAAAATAGCTAAAACATCATGATTTAAAATTTGTTATACATGAATTCTGTTTTCAATCAACTCAATGTACACATTTGAATGCTGATGGCCTGATCGCTCATAATCCTCCACTTGTTGCATGCAAATTTTTGTTTCCAATCGGCTAGTCGAGAAGGTGGTTGTCATGTCAAAATTGAACATGTAGTTGTATTGCAATGGCAGTTGCTGCAAGCATCTTGATGGAAGTCACTTGCACTACCGATGAAAATGTTTCCTTGTAAACCACATTCTTGACCTGTGTGGAGTCTGGAACCACTTGTCATCAAGTGTGCTATGCCAATCAATCCATCCATCCAACCTGTAACCTACTCACAACCAACCGCCTTCCTCCCTATTGGAAGATTTACAAGTATCCATGGTTGTTTTTTATCAGTGACTTGTAGTACTTTACATCTGTGCCATGCTGCTATTTATTGGTTTCTTTAGCTCCAAGTGTTGTATCCACTGTTTGTGATTCCAGTTTCTTGATGTACAGTACATAGTTGACCTTCTATGTGGTGGGTGATTAGTTATGAGTTGCTCCACTTCTATGAGTTGTTCCATGTTCGTTGCTTCTTTCTTTTGTAATGTGGTATCCTTTTTCTTCTATTGTGCATTTTACTCTGCATATGCTTGTTGATTTTTGTTTGTTTGTTTGTATAGCATCAGGGGGTATTCCCGCATGCTAAGTCTACCTAGAAAATTTAGGAAAAAATAAATTAAAAATTTTGATTTTTAAATGATAAGTCGGCTTGGAAAAGTCAAGTCAGCCTTGGAGGGTGAAGGGACGTGTCCCTTTGGTTATTTCACCCCATTAGACTAGTATATATAGATGATGTGACATTTCGTTTTCTCCACCAAGCAAGAGCCAGTCTGAGCAAGAAGAAAATCGGTTTTGGAGATCATCTTATCTATTTTTTTTATCTCTTTCTTGATCGCACATGTGGAGAAGCAATTGATTGAACTTTTGTCTCTGTTCGAGCGAGTTGAATGGGTGTTGATTGAGTTTGGTCTCTGACCCAAAGAAAAGTTGCTGGGTTTTCTCCCCAGGTTGGGTTTCCTACGGTAAAATTTGTTGTCTCTGTTGTGCATGGCTGTCTTTATACGATCTTTATTGTTTCTGCTGCATTTAGTGTTGATGTTTTCTCAAGTGTAATTGCTCAATGATATCAGTGGCATAAAATACCGTTTGAAAATCATTAGGAAATAATTATCCAGCAGAAAACTGTATTCTAGTATGCATCTTGTAGAAAATTGAACATGGTATCAGAGCATTGTTGAAAGAGCAACCATTACATCTAAACATGGTATCAGAGCATTGTTGTGCATGGCTGTCTTTCTACGATCTTTATTGTTTCTGCTGCATTTAGTGTTGATGTTTTCTTAAGTGTAATTGCTCAATGATATCAGTGGCATAGAATACCGTGTGCAAATCATTAGGAAATAATTATCTAGCAGAAAACTGTATTCTAGTATGCATCTTGAAGAAAATTCAACATGGTATCAGAGCATTGTTTTTGCTCTTTCAACAATGCTCTGATACTAGCTTCTACAAGACTAGATTTCTTGATCTCTTTTCAATTGATGGCAAGTCTCATAATGGAAGATAGTTTCATGAGTGTTACCAATCTTCAGAAGGAAGCTATTCCAGAACCAGAGGTCTCTGAGGATAAAGTCTCTGTTTTTGCTCTTTCTGGCACCATTACCAATAACAATGATATTTGGTTGTTGGGCAGTGTTGCTTCTAGGCACATGACAGGTTTTCAAGATTCTCTCACCTATCTGATGGAGAGGGATTCAACATGAGAAGTGGAGCTTGGAGACAATGCCATGTATGTTGCGAAAGGAGTTGGGACAACTTTAGTTTAGCTGGAGTCCATAGATTTTATACATATGAGTGTGTATTGTTTGTACTAGGTTTGAAGAAGAACCTACTCTCTATTTCAGAGTTGGGGAATAAGGGCAACTTTACAAAGTTGCATTTGTAGATGGTCAGGTTCTTGTATGGCTAAAGGGATCGGGCATGCACTCAACATGAGTGATTAGTATTCGTAAGGAAGGACTATATATATTATTAGGACAACCAGCCCAGGCATTAGTGCCCAAGGAGAAGAAGAACATGTCAAAGGTCAAGTGCTTCATTTGTCATGATTTTGGACAGTATGCCTCTGAGTGTCTTGAGAAGAAATTGAAGAGTAAACATGAATCAATAGTAAATGTTGATGATGATGATGATAAGCATCCACCTCAAGAGAAGTCACATATTTGTTAGAAAGGGAGTTAGTTGTGGCATGCTGGTTTGGCCAAGAGTAAATGGCCCAGGATACTCACATTGCCTACGCTAGGATGGAGTGATCTATAGATGTGCATGTGAGGAGTTACATTGCCTACTCTAGGATGGAGTGATCCATAAACGTGCATGTGAAAAGGCACTACATCAACATAGCAAGCTTGCGAACTTTTCTTGTGGAGGAGAAATTTCAACTAAGGAGAAATTTGTTTGCAGCCAAGGAGAATAGCTGCCTTGCTAAGAGGGAGTGTTGATTTTTTGTTAGCATCTGGAAGTATTCTCACATGCCTAAGTCAACGTAGAAAAATTAGGAAAAATTAAATTAAAAATTTGATTTTTTAATTACAAGTCGGCTTAAAAAAGTCAAGTTGGCTCAAGAGGGTGAAGGGACACGTCCCTTGGGTTATTTCACCCCATTCGACTACTATATATAGATGATGTGGCATTTAATTTTCTCCACCAAGCAAGATTAAGTTTGAGCAAGAGGAAAATCAATTTGAGATCTTGTTATCTATTTTTTAATCTCTTGACTGCATATGTGGAGAAGCAGTTGATCAATTTTTATCATTGTTTTACCGAGTTGAATGGGTGTTGATCGAGTTGTTTGACCTCTCATTTCACTGTAGAACTATACGACGTTGATTGCAGGGCTGCATTTGACCGATACTTTCACTGCATTTTGACAATAGAATTTGACCAATTTGACTGTAGAGTTCAGAGGTGATTTCTGACAGAGTTGACCATGGTTGACTTGTAGAAGTTTCACTAGGTTTGTTTGGAAATTGACTTGGATTATTGGCATAGATTTCTAGACAAAATTTGTGATTTGTAAATCTCATAGAAGAATAATTTCTCCTAATGAAAAGTTGTTGGGTTTTCTCCCAAGGCTGGATTTCCTAGGGTAAAATTTGTCATCTCTATTGTGCATGGTTGTATTTTTATGATCTGTACTGTTTCCATTGCATTTATTGCTAATGTTTTCTAAAGTGTAATTGCCCAATGATTTCAATGACATAGAATACATTGTGAAAATCATTAGGAAATAATTATCTAGCAGAAAATTGTATTTTGTTGTGCATCTTGTAGAAAGTTCAACTATGCTTGCATAATTATTGGGATTCTTGCAAAGATCAAACTCTTACATCCTTGCAACTGCTTCCAAAATTTTGCATGTTTGCTTCATAAGTCTTGAATTCCAACACTGCATTATCTTTTTGGTAGTATTCTTTGCCCATTACTCCTCGTAGTAAGCCTTACTAGATGAAAGACAAAAGATAAACGCTTTATAATATGCACACACAAAAGAATGAACTCAAGAGTATAGAGAGAACCCTTAAGGTAGGGTAACAATCTCAATTACTCCTTATTGAAGGAATTGCTCCACAAGCCATGCTTGCTAGAATATATAATATTCAACATATCTATTACAAAGATATTCATGTGTATATATACTTTCTTATGAGAATTTCTTGGGATCAATGTTAACTACCCCTCATTATAATACTTTCTCCTATGTAGTGGGCCTTAATATGTGATTATGGCCACATGGCAATAATTATTCCCCTTGGATACCTTCGTAGGTACATCACATTCCATTCCCCTTGGCATATTGTCTTTGAACATGAGTAGAAGCCATATAATATGATTTGTCAAGTAATGTAGTCAATTGGTAAAAAAGAAGCATGAGCATTCATCTACTTGAGTGAAATGTGAACATGGTGTTTAAATGTTTCTTGTCCACCATGCATTTGAGTATGGTTGCTATCTTTGTGCTAGTTTGATATTCACATGCATTGTCGTTATTCCTCCATGTACCTCTATACTGGGTGTTGTTTTGTCTTCACATAGATCCCTAGTAGGGTTGTTGATGCCCTGTTGATGCCTATGACCTTGCCTTGATGATTCTTGTTTGTTAAGGCGGTGTGGGTGACAATATGCCTCTACAATGGCTACTAGTTCATCTTTCTTTGACTTTTCAACGTAAGGTTATTTTCATGTGCATATATACTTTCTCATGAGTATTTCTTGGGGTCTATGTCCAACTTTCGATCATTATATTATTCCTTCGAACTGTCTAGTGGACCTTATTCTGTGTTTATGACCGCTTGACATTAATTACCACCTTTAGGTACCTCCCTATGTGCAGTATATTCCATCTCCATTCACATATTTTGTGTTTAAAACATAAGTGGAAGCCATATAATATGATTTGTTAAGCAATGTAGTCATTTGGTAAAAAAGAAGCATGGACATTCATCTATTTGAGTGAAATGTGGACATGGTGTCCTACTACGGCTTGTCCAACATGAATTTGAGCAAGATTGTCATTTTTGTGTTTGATATTCACATGCATTTCTTTTATTCCTCAATGTACCTCTGTATCGGGTGTTTTTTTTTCTTCACCTTGTGTTGATGATTGTTGTTTATCAGGGTGGTGTGAGTGCCATTATACATCAATAGTGGTTATTGGCTCATCTTTCTTTGACTCTTCAATATGTGGTTCCTTTGAGGAATCTAGCTATATGTAGATTCTTACTTGTTGCTATATCTTTCTGAGGTTTGGCTGTTGGGGGCTTTTGTGGCTTCTTCTTCCTATTCAACCTTTTGTCTTCATCTGATGTGTCTGTTGGTATTTTAGTCAGTTTCTTCGTTGTCATTGCTTCATATGCCTCCTTGGATCCTTGTTGTTTATTGAGAGTAATATCCCATAGTGTGATTTTCTTTTTCTTGTATGAAATATTTATAAATGTTTTTTTGCGTGTTAATATTAATTGTACCAGGACCATCCAATAATAATATCCACTTTGTCCATATCTATAGGGAAAATGTAATATCCCTTTTTTCAGACATTGGGGAAGGACAACATCTCAGTAGCCCGGGCTACAAATTAATATTAATTACGGGCTCTGAGAAAATTAATTAATTAAAAGTGACTAAGAAAGAGAATATTAAAAAGATTCACTTTATTTACTAAAGAAAAAGTGACCCATGGTATTCGAACGACCCATGGTATTGTCCATGGTATTCTAATAAGCCATCATAATAAAAAGAAAAACATGAGCTCATAGGGGGTATGTGTGTAGATGATTTGGTGAATTTTTTTTGTGGCTCTCTGAGCATTTGTTTGAGGGTTTGTAGCCCTAAGTGTGGATCATCTTCCGGGTTGAGACTATCCTCCCTAGGGATCTAACTATTCACTAATTTTAGTGGTGAAACACCCACCCTAGCTAGTCATGAGGAAGAACCACTTTAGGTTCTTCAATGGTTCTTATTAAGTAAAGGCGAGGTTTTGGGGTGAATGTTAGAAGGCTGCATCAACATTCATTACAGACAAGGAAGTCCAACTAGAGGAGGATTCTGAAGAAGTTCCAGTTTCTCCAACTAATGTTTTGTTAGGTTCCTTTAAAATGAATTGATGTAATTTCTTTCTCCTTTATAAATAAATAAATAAATGGGGTTTTTGTAGTGAAATTTGTTTATAAGCTTTGTATTGGTTTTAATTCTGCCAACTGCTCGACAATAATTATTATGTGCATTTTTTGAAGAAATTTCATAGAATAATTTATGAGAAATTAAAGAATTTAGGAAAAATGGATATTACACTGGTATGAGAGTTGGCTTTCTTGCCATCCTAAAGGGTTTTAATTAAGAAATGGTGCAACAGGATGTATCAGAATTGTTTGATGAAAACAAATGAAAGATTAACAACTTAGTGTCGAATTTTTATCAGCTTTTGCCAGATTTGTAAAGTTGTAGAGCAATTCTCATCCAATTGTTGGGGCTTGTTTTCAATGCGGAGATTGAGCACTAATTCCTAGAAAATGAATTTACCATATAATTGTGGGCAAATTTTGAGAGAGGCTGAATTTTCATTTGCCAAGGACGAGATAAAAAAATTAAAAGGAAAAAACCCTAGCGTGAAGCTGATTCCCATTGCAAGGGCTCAAGTTCCTTGGAGGTAAATCTCTTGCTGGGCTGAATTTATTTTACTAGGCACCCCAAATTTATTTTACTAGGCTAAATTTATCCTCTTGGACCGAATTTATCTTGATAAGCCAAATTTATTTTATTGCGCCGACTTTATCTTGCTCCGCGAAATTAATTTTGTTGGGCCGAGTTTATTGTTGGGGGCCAAGTTTACTTGCTAGTGTTTGAGTTTATTGTTGAGGTTGAATTTCTCATAGAGGCCGAATTATCCCTTGAAGACCATAAGCACAATAACATTAACAATAAAATCTGGAATTAGAACTCTATAATCAGGGGCACAATTGGTGTACTAATTTACTATAGCATAAATGAAACACTTGTTTTAAGCAAGGGTTTCCTTATGAAGATTGCCAAGTATTGCATTGATATCTTGTAGCAAAACTTGTTTGACAAAATCTTGTAGACGAGGGATTTTGTAATAGATTACATTCAAGGGGTGTCATGTTGACCGTTTGTAAAGATGGAATTTGAAAATTTGCTCATGAAGGACAATTGGAAACTGACCTTAAAGGCATTAGAAACACCATAAATAACTTGGCGAGAAGGCAACAACAGTTCAACATTACATCATTGGTTTTTTGGACAATGATGTTCTTATGGAGCAAAGACAAGACAAATCAACAAACCCTTCTCTAAAGGAGTTCATATTACTCTTTAGCATAACTAGTTGAGGGATCTACAAAAAGAATAGGAAGTGAGGAATTGGTGTTTGAACTTGGATAAGATTTGAAGTTTAGGAAGACATGGCATGTCCTCTCTAAATTGGAGAAGTTAGACACACACTTGTCTAAAGTAGGTCATTTTGATTGGAAGATTTTAAGTTGGGCATTGAAGCCATCAATGCTGGCCCTGATCCAACACAGGTTTATGGAACATCCTTGTAAGGAGGTAAGACCTGCAGTTGCTTCTTGCCTCTATGAGATCATAAGGATAACTGTTCTTGTTCCCCCTTACAATGATGACATTCTAAGAAGGCTGTTATAGCTGATTGTGGAAAGCTTCCAAGGATTCCCTGATATTGAAGAGCCAGGCCAAAACCAAAATGCGTGTCATTATGCCCAATCTAGATTGTAGTGGTTTGATTTTTCAAATATTCCATCGTTTCTTCACCAACAACAGAGAATATCATCCAAGCATTATAAAAACTAGCATGCAAAATATTTTGTCTTTAATTTAAGGTGATGATGATACCACTTGCAAACACTTGCAATCAAAGATGTTGGCTATTTGTAGGAAAGAGCAAGATGTTTTACTTGCCACTCATGAATTCTTAGAATGATTGATTGACTGTAACCTTAAATGGTTCAAAGGCAATTGACTAAAATAGAGCTAAATTCTATGGGGTTGCAGGTCACACGATATGTCTATAGGGGTAAGAACCAAAAAGAAAGCAAAATTGTCCATCATAGTAGGAAAGGAGGATAGTTGGTCACTGGGGTGGAATTGGTAAAGGAAGATATATCTTTCGGTCGAATGGTGCTAAGGATAAAAGAGCAGGTGGAACCATGGAGTGTGGAGTCCATGCCATACCTAAAAAAGAAAACATGTCAGTTGAGGAATTGGTAGAAGAAGAAAGAGCTGGTGAATCACAATATACAAATGTCATTGCTTAAGAGGATGACAATAACATTGACACTCAAGATCTGATGGGTAAGCTGAATAGGAACCAAGAATTTGTGGGTTTGCAAGGGCTCGAGGAGAGATATAGTTTGTAGCAGAAGGATAATGAATCATCTCTTATAGAGAACTCATCAAAGGCTCCAATGGCAGTATTGGGCGAGATGGTTGAGCATTCACATTATGGACCGACCATTAATGAAATGCAAGTATATATAGTGGTTACAGGGCTTCCAAATGATAGTCACTAGGAGCACATTCAAGGAAAGATCAATAATCTTGCAAAAGATCTCTAAGCAATGAAGCAGAAACTTTGGAGGCTAAAAGGCACAATATCAAAGAAGGATACCGAGCTTGAAGAATGGAGGATTAGGAGTGTTGGGACAACTGTCAAGCTTCTTAGTATTGAGTTTAAGATAAAACTCTTGATAGGGCAACAACAAAGACATGCTCTTGAGTTGCTTTCAGCAATGAGTAGGAGGGGAAATGTACATTAACCCTCTTCATAAGTACATAAGCAAGGCTTGCAGCACATGAAGTTCACAATTGTAGGAGAGTAGAAATGCAAGCAATGAGCAATTGCTCACATTATTGCTCTACCCACATAGGGGGAAGGTGATGGATGGAAGGTACAAGGAACCAAGAATCTAATCTCGCGGGTTGTTGGAGCAGGATGGTAAGTATATTGAGATGTTAAATTGGAAATAAAAACCATGGCGTAGTGGCATCTCTGTTATAAACAAAGTAGCACAGGGTCAAGATGGTGGTCTGTTTCAGGGATTGCTAATGACTGGTGGGAGAGACACTCTCTAGGTGTTAATTTTCCAATGTTCTATGTTGTAGCAATCACTTAAAACAATTCTTCTTCCAATATTAATCACTTATCTAGTATATTTTCAATCTTCCAATAATAGTAAGCAATTGTAGATAGAATAGTAAACAAATATGCAATAGAAGACAACCGAGAACAATAGAGAGATAGAGATTTGGTCAAAGACCAGGGAAACTCCCCATAAGGTGAAAAACCTTTTCCAAATTCTTCTTCTATTAGATTGTCATCAAATGTTCAACATAGCGATACATAGTCCAAGTACATCAATAACTAGTCAAAGTTCAAAGCCTTTACTAACCAAATCAGCCAACCGATATCCAATCCAATATGACCATAAAGTCAAATCTGCAATTTTTTGTCAAAGTCAACAATAGTCAATGCATCCCCAACCAGTCCTTGGTCAATGATCAAATAAGCTCCAATAAATTCGGTCAACCAATCAAAGAATGTGGCCTCCTTCCCTTAGTCAAACTTAGTCAAAACAATCACAAAATCCACCTCAGAAATTAGTCAAATTCAAAGTCAACCATATGGTCAAAGCTACCTTAGACCTATAGTCAAATATGGTCAAAATGCCCATATAATTTTGGCCTTATTTTTCTTGAATTCAACTTCCAAGAACAGATCCAAAACCCAAGTCAAAACAAGACAAACCATCCAAAGTCAAAGTTGGTCAAGGATGCCAAAGCAGAAAAGTCAACGCTGACACAAAATTCTCTCTCCTCTTCCCATGCGTGAGCTTGGACCATGACTTTTTCAAAACCAAGTCGAACCATTGAAGAAAAATATGTGATGTGACCTTAGTTTATATGTAGTTGAGGTGGACGATTTCCTCTTCTAGGCCAACTTGTACTTTTTGTGTTGTCATGGTTCAACATTAAAAATAATATTTTCCCATGTGCAAATTAAATTCTTCTAAGGGCTGGTAGGATCTCCTTAGGGTGAGAAGGGCTTCTCAAGGATGGAATTTCTCCCTGAGTTGCCCATTTTCAACACCAAGAAGTCATGGATTGTAAAGGTGTTATTTTGACAGTTAACATTTATTATGATGTTAGATATAAGACTTATGTGATCCATAATGTAAATAAATGTCTTTCGGATTAATCACATAATTAGGATTTGGTCGATGTTTTGAACCAACTAATGTGGTTTTATGATCAAGAGCATGAAGCCCTTTAAGAGCCTTGATGTTCGTGGTGCTGATTTTTGAACTTTGTTGATGTTGGTGGTATTGATTGTTGAACTCATCTACCATGGCCTTAACAAGAATGTACCCTTCACTCAAATGAAAATAATTGGTTAGGCATGATAAGATTTTTCTACCACATTGCAAGGTTGAGGGGATGAACCCTTCACTCAAACCAAAATTGCTAGTTAGGCATGTTAAACTTTTTCAATTTTATCATATTATAAGGTTGAGAAATCCAAGTCTGAAGAGTTTGAGCGAGTTGATGTTTATGTATCTCTTATTGATGATCCCATTTTTAGTAGCGCTGAATCAATGATGAGTTTCATGAGTGATCATGTTGATCAATGATTTGTAGTTTTGATGTCTATTTCTGCTGCTACTACTACCACTACTGCTAAGGTTGCAGAGGAGTTCTAGGAGTCCTCAAACACTCAGCCCTTGTCTAGTAGAGGTGATGAGTTTGATCATGATGAGGAGTGATCATGCTGATCACTGTTATGTAGACTTGTTGTAGGCCAATGACCCCATATCTTATCAGTTATAACATTGTTTTTGGACAATAGAGGCCATTTAGTGCCTCATTGTTTATGTATTCTGTTGCTGATATGTATTGCACTTGGTGCCAATTTGATATATTCACCTTTACCTGGTATATAGATGAGCAAACTTTGCAAATTTTCTCTCAATTGTTTTGGAACCATGACTTTAAATCTTAAAAATAGTTTTTTTTCATTAAAAACTAATTATTTAATGTATTTTTTTAAAGACTAGTTCATTGAGATTTGACAAGTCCTGGTTTGAAAACCGGTTTGATAGGTGGACTGGTACGGTCACCGGTTCTGGTTTTAAAACTATGATTATGATAAGGGTCCCCATTAGTTAGACTGGAGGAAGATTATGAGTTGGTACCCTATCAAATGTGAAACTTATGGGAGAATACTTCTAGCCAGGGGTATAATGCAGTTGAAGTATTCAACTGTCAACCATTGGGGATGATGGATTCCTTAGTTGGCAGTGTGATCCAGGTGGATTATCTCTTGGTATGGCATGGCTTGACCAAGCAGGGGATCACCACTAGAAGGGAGGAGAAGGTAGTATGGCCGAAACTCTTTTTGTGAGACTAGGAGTATTACACTTCTATGGATTGCTCCAAGACATGGCAACACATGGTACTAGTACCAAGTTCAACAGTGTTGAGATGATATGGTGGTTATGTGTTGAAGCATTTTACAAACTTGCTTGGAATCTTGGTATAGGTGTATAAATTGCTTGATCTATGGATTGCTCCAAGACATGGCAACACATGGTACTAGTACCAAGTTCAACAGTGTTGAGATGATATGGTGGTTATATGTTGAAGCATTTTACAAACTTGTTTGGGATCTTGGTATAGGTGTATAAATTGCTTGAGGACAAGCAATTTTGGGAAGGGCTGCATATTAAAATTAATTCAGGGCTATGAGAGAATTAATAATTTAAAAGTGACTACGAAAGAGAATATTAAAAGAAATCACGTTCTTTTTACTAAAGGAAAAACGACCCATATTGTCCATGGAATTCTGATAAGCCATCAAAATAAAAAGAGAAGCATGAACTTATAGGGGGTATGTGTGTAGATGATTGGTGAATTGTTTTTGTGGCTCTCTGAGCATTTGTTTGAGGGTTTGTAGCCCTAAGTATGATCTAACTGTTCACTAGTTTTGGTGTTGAAACACCTACCTTAGCTAGTTAAGAGGAGGAACCACTTCGGGTTTTTTAGTGGTGCTTAGCGAGGAGAAGTGAGGTTTTGGGGTGAGTGTTAGAAGGTTTAGCAACATTCATTGCAGACAAGGTAGTCTAGCCAGAGAAGGATTTTGAAGACTGAGTTTCTCCAGCTTATCTATTCTAAGGTTCCTTTTAAGTGAATTTGATGTAATTTCCTCCATAGTAATAAATAAATATATAACTGGGGTTTTTGTAGTTAAATTTGTCTATAAGCTTTGTTGTGCACATTTTTTGAAGAATTTTTACAGAATAATTTATGAGAAAATAAATAATTTAAAACAAAAGGATATTACAGGAAAAGTGTTGAAATTTGGTACCGGAGGACAGGTGGTTCCCTAAGGCTTTGATCTTTGGCCTAGGGAAAAGTGTCCAAAAGAATTTAATTTTTCTCCTAAAGTGACTTTATAATTTTTATAAAGTCAAATCTAATTTTAAAGTGACTTTAAGTGATAAAGTTACTAAAGTGACTTTATAAAGTTATAAAGTCAAATCTAATTTAAAAGTGACTTTTAAGTGATAAAGTTACTAAAGTCTAATTTTAAAGTGACTTTAATAAAGCCAATATAAAATTAGAAAGGAAAAAGTGACTTTGGAAATAAAAGACTAAGTGGGTCTTTATTAAAGTGGGGTGAATTAAAAAATAGAAAGTGAGATTTAAATGAGCATTTAATCTCAGCTCTAGATCTCAATCTATCTCAGCCATTGGATTTAGGGATTCCCCAAAAGTCACTTAGGGTTAGGTTAAAGGAGGAAAAGGAGGAAAAGGTCATTCATTCTTTCATGAGCAGATTGAGAGAAGGAGAGCAAGAGAGCAAGGGAGATTTCTGGGCAGTGAGGAGAAGGAGGCAACAGCTTAGCACACTTTCCAAGGCAGCACTTCAGCAAGACATTTTCAGCAAGACCGTACAGCTGAGATAACACAGTAAAAGGCAGATTTTTGGCATGGTTTTCTAGGCAGGGAGGCCGTACAGCAAGGCCGTACAACAAGCCGTACAGCAATAGTGGGCACGGAAATCGAGGTAGAAAGGGGCTGTACTGTATAGCAGAGTTTTGCAGTGGTTTTGGCACGCAAATCGAGGTTTTGGACAGCAGCATTAATTGCTGTTTGCACAGATTTTGAGGAGGTCGTACAACTGCATTTATTGCAGATTTCTGGGCACGCAAATCGAGGAGGACGTACAACATTTATTGCTGTTCTGTTTTTGCTGTTTGTACATCTTCCGAGGCGGTGGTTAAGCACGGAAAACGAGATAAGTTGTAAAAGTCTGTTTGCTGATTTTTCTTTTGCTGAATATTTCTCTCACTGTAAAAAGCATTTTCCAGATTTAAGAAGGAGATTTCGAATTGGTTTTCCCCAAGAGTTGTAGGGGGTTTTTCCAGGGTCATGTTGACCAAAAATATCTGTGTCAAATGTGTGAATCACTGTTTTTATGCTTGCTGATTTTTAATTCTGCATTTTCCAGCACTCTGAAAAATTTCCAGAATTTGTGTTTTCAGCAAAATTTATTTTCCAGTTTGTTAAATATATAGATATGGGAAAGGGCATTTAACCATTTTGGAGTAATAAGGTGAAAACTGAAAACCGGGGTGGGAAACTATAAATTTCTACATGGTATCAGAGGTTGAGTGTTGAAGCACAGTTTGGGACAGCAAGGAGGAAAATTACAGCCTGCTGATTTTTCACTCAGAAAATTTCAGCAAGCTGATTTTTTCACAAACATCAATTTTACCTTTACTACAGCAGTGTTATTTTTCAGTTTTAGGACAGCAGGATGTCTTTGGGACTGAGGGTGGAGGATAGGTTGGATGGGCATTCCAATTACAGTATTTGGAAGGAGAGAATGCAGAGTATCTTTGAGGAGGCAGAAGTCTAGGACATTATGGTGCATACCACACAGAACCCTGTGAATGTGCCTACTGATGCTACTCAGTTGGCAGCATATAATAAAAAGAACAACAAGGGTAAGAGACTGATTCTAGACGGAATCAAAGACCATTGCATTCCTCATGTGAGAGGAAAGAGAAATGCTCATGAGATGTGGACAGCATTAACCAACCTCTACCAGAGTACCTATGAGAACCGAAAAATGGTCCTGAAGGAGAAGCTGAAGAACATTAAGATGGGTAATGATAGTGCAGCTGGATATCTCACAAAGATTACTAATGTGAAAGATGAGTTGGCAGCGATTGGAGAGGCCATTCCACCCACTGAGTTGGTGCGGATTGCAGTGAATGGCCTCCCCGTTCATGGATGAACTTTGCTGATGGGGTTTGTGCACGTGAGACCCTTCCCACATGGGAGAGGTTTTGGGATGATTGCATTCAGACAGAGATCAGGAAAGGTCAGCTTGGGGCAGCCAAGCCAGTTGAGCAGGATGAGGATGTAGCACTGTTGGCAGGCGGCAAGAAAGGCAAAGGGAAGAAGCAGGCTTCCACAAGCAATGGTGGGGGCAAAGGCAAAGGTAAAGGTAAACAGGATAACACACAAAAGGACTATTCCAAAGTGAAGTGTTGGAATTGTCAGAAGATGGGACACTATGCAGTTGTGTGTCCGGAGAAAAAGAAGAAGAAGGGGAAGAACCAGAGTATGGCAGCTTCAGCAGAGGTTGAGGACTTTGCAGATCGTTTTGACCGGGAGTTTGGGTTCACTGCGTGTGAGTTCTCTAGTGCGGGATTATCTGCCATAGAGGTTCAGAGGGAGCATGCATTTCCCTCGATTAGCGGAGCATCTTCGTGTATCTGGTATGTGGACAGTGGGGCTTCACGTCACATGACAGGAGTCCGTGAGTACTTCTCAGAGCTTTCAGAGAGTGGCACTGATGTAGAGGTAGTACTCGGTGATGACAAAGTTGTTAGAGCAGTCGGTGTGGGAACATTGACATTTCAGAGGGAGTCCAAACCTCCCTTGAAGGTGTCAGATGTTCTTTATGTGCCAGGGATGAGGAAGAACCTCATATTCGTCTCAGCTTTGGAGGATAGAGGATATGAGGTACTGTTCAGGGGAGGACAGGTGTTGATGTACCCCAGGGGCACTCCAGCTGATTCAGCTAGAGTGATAGGTGTACGCCATGCAAAGGTGTACAAGTTTGCATTCCAGTCCCTTTTGGCATTGAGCAGTAGCACTGACAGCAGAGCTAGCAGTTCTGAGCTGTGTGAGATTTGGCATCGCAGGATGGGGCACATGTATCATGGAGCCTTGAGGACTTTACGGGAGATCACTACAGGTGTGCTAGATTTCAGTACTGATCACTTTGATACTTGTAGAGGATGTGCGATGGGCAAGTTTGCCAAATCCCCTTTTCCCAGCAGTGACAGCAGAGCGACTGGGATACTTGATTTGATTCATTCCGATGTGAGCGGTCAGATGTCTCATGTTTCCTTGAGTGGATATGAGTACTATGTTTTATTCATTGATGATCACTCCGGGAGGACCTGGATTTATTTCTTGAAGACCAAGAGTGAGGTCTTCAAGCGGTTTCAGGAGTTCAGAGCTCTTGTGGAGACACAGACAGGTCGGAAGATCGAGTCCCTGAGGTCGGACAATGGAGGAGAGTACACCCTTGGAGAGTTTGTTGACTATTGTGCGGAGGCAGGCATTAGGAGGGAGCTCACTGTTCCTTACAACCCCCAGCAGAACGGGTTTGCGGAGAGGAAGAACAGATCCATCGGAGGGGCTGCCAAAGCCATGTTGCATGATCAGGGGTTGCCATTGTTTTTGTGGGCTGAGGCCTGCAACACAGCTGTTTATTTGCAGAACAGGAGTTCGCATCGTGCCTTGGGGCACATGACTCCGGAGGAGGCTTTTTCTGGGAAGAAGCCTGATATTGGTCATCTTCGTATCTTTGGGTGCATGACATACTCCTACATACCCAAGGAGAAGAGGACCAAACTAGAGCCCACCGCAGAGAAGGGTATCTTTGTGGGCTACGGTGAGACCTCCAAGGCCTTTCGGATTTACATTCCTGCGCAGAGGAAAGTTGTTGTCAGGCGGGATGTAAAGTTCGAGGAGGACAGGGCCTTTAGGAGGTCACGGGAGTTAGAGTATCTGGATCAGCCAGACCCTCAGCAGCAGTTGAGTCAGTCACAGGGATCCAGTGGGCAGGGATCAGGAGGATTCGGAGGTACATCTATGACGATGTCAGGTCCGTCAGTGGGGAGTGGCTCGCAGAGTCAGAGGGGTGGTGCTATGGGCAGCACGCAGAGCAGTCCACAGAGCAGTTCACTGGGGAGTCCACTAATGGACAGTTCACACGGTACCTCAGCATCTACAGGTTCAGGTGCAGGCAGGAGGACAGCAGACAGACAGTCAGGAGTTCAGGCTCCTGATGTTGAGGAGGAGTTTTATTCTCCAGCGGGAGAAGTGTGCTCAGGGAAGAGGAAGCCCAAGTGGCTTCAGGACACCTTGAGAGATGCCACATCTGTTGCTGAGCCTAAGAGGCTGGTCAGAGAGAGCAGACCACCTGAGAGGTTTTGTAGCTATATGGCAATGGCTACCAACATCCTTGACTCTGAGCCTTCTAGCTATGAGGAGGCAGCTAGCCAGCAGGTCTGGAGAGAGGCCATGCAGGAGGAGTATTCTTCTATCATGAAGAATGATGTTTGGGAGGATGAAGAATGATGTTTGGGAGGTGGTGCCGAGGCCTGAGGGCAAATCCGTGGTTACTTCCAGATGGCTTTACAAGGTAAAGCATGCTGCAGATGGCAGCATTGAGAAATTCAAAGCGAGGTTTATGGCTAGAGGGTTCTCCCAGGTAGAGGGAGTTGATTATGAGGAGACCTTCGCTCCCGTGGCTCGATATACTTCGATCCGCTCCGTTATATCGATAGCAGCAGAGATGGGTTGGAAGATCCACCAGATGGATGTGAAGACCGCATTTCTCAATGGCTTCATACAGGAGGAGGTGTACATTGAGCAGCCACAGGGCTTTGAGGTGCATGGGAAGGAGTCCCATGTGTGCAGACTGAAGAAGGCCCTTTATGGCCTGAAGCAAGCTCCCAGAGCTTGGTACTCCAGGATAGATACTTACTTGCAGAAGATGGGTTTCACAAAGAGTGAGGCAGATCCGAACCTTTAATATATTGTGATAGGTGAGGAGCCTCTCATTCTGGTGCTGTATGTGGATGACTTGGTCATTACAGGTGCAGAGAGACTCATAGAGCACTGCAAGAGAGATCTTGCGGCGGAGTTTGAGATGAAGGACATCGGCTTGATGCATTACTTTTTGGGTTTGGAGGTGTGGCGGGAGGAGGGGCATTTCTTCCTGGGACAGGGGAAGTATATTGTGGACATCCTTGGCAGATTCCACATGGAGGATTGTAGACCCATGTCGACACCGATGATCACCAACTGGAAGAAGCTTCATGCTTCGGATTCCGAGTTGGTGGATCCCACATTGTACAGACAGCTGATTGGTTCCTTGATGTATTTGATCAACACTAGACCAGATATTTGTTTTGCAGTCAACACGATGAGTCAGTTTATGTGTGAGCCTAGGAAGGTTCACTGGGTGGCTGCAAAACACATTTTGCGGTACTTGCGGGGGACAGTGGATTATGGTCTGGACTACAGGCAGGGGGATGGAGTGAGATTGGCAGGTTACACTGATTCTGATTGGGCAGGTTGTGCTTCTGATAGGAAGAGCACTTCGGGGTGCTGTTTTGGGTTGGGTTCGGCAGTTGTGTCATGGTTCGTGAAACTGACGGTGTCTGTCAGTTCGGCGGACGAGAGTATATGGCGGCGTCGGTCCGCTGGTTGACGGGGCCATATTGGCTTCGCAGATGTTGTTTGGCAATTCGTAGTTGGACGCGGTGATTTGCGCCGTGTCAGGTGCATTAAACTCACGATCCGGTGTTCATGACAGGTCAAAGCATATCGACATCAGATATCACTTCATCAGAGACTATGTTCAGAAGGGAGCTGTGAAGCTTGAGTATATTCCCATTGATGAGCAGGTTGCAGATATTCTTACCAAAGCCTTACCATGGGGCAAGCATGTCTACTTCAGAGACAAGATGGGTGTGGTGAGGAACACCTTCCTCAGTAAGAGGGAGTGAGAAATTTGGTTATCGGAGGACAGGTGGTTCCCTAAGGCTTTGATCTTTGGCCCAGGGAAAAGTGTCCAAAAGAATTTAATTTTTCTCCTAAAGTGACTTTATAATTTTTATAAAGTCAAATCTAATTTTAAAGTGACTTTAAGTGATAAAGTTACTAAAGTGACTTTATAAAGTTATAAAGTCAAATCTAATTTAAAAGTGACTTTAAGTGATAAAGTTACTAAAGTCTAATTTTAAGTCAGCTTTAATAAAGTCAATATAAAATTAGAAAAAAGTGACTTTGGCAATAAATGACTAAGTGGGTCTTTATTAGAGTGGGGTGAATTAAAAAATAGAAAGTGAGATTTAAATGAGCATTTAATCTTAGCCCTAGATCTCAATCTATCTCAGCCATTGGATTTAGGGATTCCCCAAAAGTCACTTAGGGTTAGGTTAAAAGAGGAAAAGGAGGAAAAGGTCATTCATTCTTTCATGAGCAGATTGAGAGAAGGAGAGCAAGAGAGCAAGGGAGATTTCTGGGCAGTGAGGAGAAGGAGGCAGCAGCTTGGCACACATTCCAAGGCAGCATTTCAGCAAGACATTTCAGCAAGACAAGTGCAGCAGATTTAGCAAACAGCAGGCAGATTTTTGGCACGGTTTTCTAGGCAGGGAGGCCGTACAGCAGGCCGTACAGCAATATTGGGCACGGAAATCGAGGCAGCAAGGGGCTGTACCGTACAGCAGAGTTTTGCAGTGGTTTTGGCATGCAAATCGAGGTTTTGGACAGCAGAATTAATTGCTGTTTGCACAGATTTTGAGGAGGCCATACAGCTGCATTTATTGCAGATTTCTGGGCACGCAAATCGAGGAGGACGTACAACATTTATCGCTGTTCTGTTTTTGCTGTTTGTACATTTTAGGCGATTATAGTTAAGCTGACAGATAAGTTGTAAATGTGTTTGTTGGGCCCTTTTCTTTTTCTTGAATATTTCTCAGTATTTGTAAAAGCATTTCGAAATAAGGAGATTTATTTGGATTTCCCCAAAGGTTGCGAGGTTTTTCCGGGGTCATGTTGACCAAAAATATCTGTGTCAAATGTGTGAATGACTGTTTTTATGCTTGCTGATTTTTAATTCTACATTTTCCAGCACTCTGAAAAATTTCCAGAATTTGTGTTTTCTGCAAAATTTATTTTCCAGTTTGTTAAATATATGGATATGGGAAAGGGCATTTAACCATTTTGGAGTAATAAGGTGAAAACTGAAAACCGGGGTGGGAAACTATAAATTTCTACAAAAAGTTTGAATGCAAAATGTATTTATCCATAATAGTACAAGGTTTTTCGAGTATAGTCTGTGGTTAAAATCCTAGACCTTTCTGAGCACTCCAGCAACCTCTCGCACATAGATTTTCTTCACAACAACAACAATTTCCAGCAGCAACAACAGTCTATACTTTCTAGTGCTAGGATTTAGAGTTGTTTCAACCATCTTTGGATGGCTTGAGTGCATTCATTTTGGAGCACTGTGTACATTCATTTGCTGTGATATTAATGGTATGGCTCAACTGTTTCTGCTCCTATGTATGAAGTTTTGATGTATTCCGACATTTTACTGTAGTTGGAATCATGCATATGTTCTATATTCCTCTCTTTCCCATTTTGGGATATTACATTGATATCAGAGCATGATCTTTGGCTCAACTTGTGGGCATTTCATGACATCAGAGGAATAAGAAGCAGAAAAAGAAGAAGTCTTCAATGGCGGAAGGATTGAGTTTTGCCACACTTCTCTTCAGATCTATGCAGGATCTCACTATGGAGATCAAAGCAATGAGAAGGGAAAGGCAAAAGGAAACCTCGAGGGTTTCAGAATGGAGGTGGTCTGAGCACTTCCTATCAACAGTATAAGCAACAGGCGGTGCAGAAAGTTCCACAATGCCCTACTATGCCCACTTTCCTTGCAGAAGGAAATGAATGGCATGGAAATGGAGGATATTTGGAGCATGAATCATGATACTTTGAGTGATTATCTTGCAGAGTACAAATATCAATCTAGAGCTTTCAAAGAGAATCTGACTTTCCAACAGTTTTGCTAGATTATAGAGAACCAGAGACCTCGCAACAACAATAGGGAATCGTGCATATGTTCTATATTCCTCTCTTTCCCATTTTGGGATCTTACAGTGATATCAGAGCATGATCTTTGGCTCAGCTTGTGGGCATTTCATGACATCAGAGGAAGAAGAAGAAGAAGCAGAAAAAGAAGAAGTCTTCAATGGCGGAAGGATTGAGTTTTGCCACACTTCTCTTCAGATCTATGCAGGATCTCACCATGGAGATCAAAGAAATGAGAAGGGAAAGGCAAAAGGAAACCTCAAGAGGGTTTCAGATTGGAGAAGGTCGGAGCACTTCCTATCAACAGTATAAGCAACAAGCGGTGAAGAAAGCTCCACAATGCCCTACTATGCCCACTTTGCTTGCAAAAGGAAATGAATGGCATGGAGATGGAGGATATTTGGAGCATGATACTTTGAGTGATTATCTTGGAGAGTACAAATCTCAATCTAGAGCATTCAAAGATAATTTGACTTTCCAGCAGTTTTGCCAGATTAAAGAGAACCAGAGACGTCGCAACAAGAATAGAAGAAGAGGGCATATGCAGAATAGATTCTTTTTGCCTACATTCGATGGGTCATCCAAAAGCACGACAAAGGCTTGGATGAAGAAGTTAGATGATTTCTTCCAGCTACACCTAGTAGCGGAAAAGGAAGCCATTGAGATTGCAGCGCTGCACCTTAAGGGTGAAGCAAATGATTGGTGGTTTGGTAGATTGAAACATGCAAGAGTGACTGTGTATGCAAAGTTCACTCAAAGATTGGTAAAGAGTTTTGATAGAAGAAACTCGGAGGCACATTCCATTGAGACATTCTCCGACAATAAAGAGGAAGTGTATGAGGAACAAAAGGAAGATGTCAGTGCTAATACTTTGGGAGAAGAGCAACTACCACCACCCCCAGTTGCAGTAAAGGTACTTGCATTAGTGGGAGGAGCACTTGCATTTTGGCAAAATGATCCCAAGACTTCGACATTGAGAGTCCAAGGCATGATTCAGGAGGTGCATGAGGAAGAGGAAGTGGATACCAGCGCTGGTGCACTAGTAGAGGAGCAACCATCACCATCACTGACAGTTGGAGAAGCAATTGCACGGGTTGGAGGAACTCTTGTAGCTTTGCAAGATGTTCCCAAGCATCAACTGATCCAAGGTATGCAAACATTTCCACCCCATATTATTTCAGCACATCAGATGGAGATTTGTGGGGTCATGCCATTAGGGCAATTTCATGACCAAGGGTTAGGGCACATTGCTGATTTGGAGTAGTAGACTGTCACTGCGTAGAGGACCCTTGACTGGTTCAAGGAGAAGATGTATAGCTATCCCAGTTTGACATTGTTGAGCTACACACAACACTTTGTGTTAGAGTGTGGAGTTTTTGAGGATGGGATTAGCACTGTCCTAATGTAGGGAAGCTATTCCATAAGTTCATTGAACTGTCGTATTCTATTTACGACAAAGAGATATTGACCATTATGCATTCATTGGTCAAATTTCAGCAGTTTTTGATTGGTAGTAGTTTTCGGGTGAAGACCAACCACTATAGTCTCCGACATCTTTTTGAGGAGCAGCAGTTGCAGAAGAGGCAACAACGACAAATATATACAATGCAGGACTATGAGTTCAACATTGTGTATGGAGAGGGCCATGTGGTAGCAAATGCACTATCATGGAGATCAACAACGCTGTCACTGAGGAGCAGTGCTGATTTGAGGGCCCAGTTATTATTTGAGCATTCCGATGATTGCTTCACTTATGAAGCATTGGATGGGCAGATGGTAGATGTTAGACATCATGTAATGGATAACATCTTTCATTATCAGGACAGAGCCTTCTTGATGAGCACCTCACAACTCAAAGAGAAGTTTCTGCATGCAGCATATTCAAAACCTCATAGGTTCTACTGGGCCATCGGTGAGAGCTTGTCATGGAGAGACCTTAAGGCGGATGCACTTCGACATATCATGGAGTGCAAAGATTGTCATCAGATTGTGGAGGATGGTATTGTTGACATTGATCCACTGTCGAGGTATGCACATTGCATTTTCACACAGTACATCTCTTCACCCATGATCGGATTATCTTTCCGGGATGTCTTCATGCTTCATGGTCTTTCCAGTAGTCTTGGGGACAATTATTGTATGAGCAGTCTTTGGCGGGAGCTTCTCTATTGGGTGGATATCGAGCTGGTGCATGATATGAGTCATCACCCATAGTTGGATGGATGGATTCAGATGATGAGCAAGTGACTGAAAAGCTACTTTGAGATCTATGACACGAGGCAACAGGAAGCTTGGCCGCGCTGATTGCTCTTGGGTGAGTATGGTTACCACCTGACATTTTAGATTGGTATGTTCCATGCCTTGCACAATACTGAGGTGATGCAGCAACAGGAGGCATGGCTACGTTGGCTACTCTTGGTAGAGTATGGCCAAGACATTGCATTTTATATCCCCATTGGTATATCACTGTTCGCTACCTTGCACCGTAGTGATGAGATGCAGCAGCTGGAGGCATGGTTGCTTTGGTTACTTTTGAGAGAGTTTGGCCATCACATGACATGTCACATATCACATGTCAATGGGTATGTTATTGTTTGGGACTTTGCATGATACTCATATGATGTGGTAGCAGGAAGCCTGGCTATGTTGGTCTGGTGTGACATTCTACATGTCAATCAATATATCATTGCTTCATGCTTCGCATTATGATGATGTGGGGTGGCAGTAAGAGTCATTGTTGCGCTGGTTACTTTTGGGAGAATATGGATTGACATTCTCCCATACTTTGCATAATGATGATGTGGGATGTTAACAAGAAGCCTTGCTGCGTTGGCTTCTGTTAGGAGAGTATGGCCACCATACTTGGTATGATGATGAGGTGGTGTGGCAACAAGAGGCATTGCTGCGGTGGCTGCTATCGGGAGAGTATGGTTCGACATTTCACATGTCAATCCATATGTCTCTATTTCCTGCTTTGCACAGTGTTGAGATGATGCTTAGAGCAAGCAAGGCCACTAGGGCCAAGGATTGGAGCATGGAGAGACACAACCTACTCCATGTAGCATGGGTTGGAGAGATAGTTTATGAGTTGGGACTTTCCACTTGGGGAAGGAACCACTACACTTCACATATCTCATGCAGAGAAGAGGCTCTTGGACAACAGATGGTTGCCACTTGGGGACTCATTAATGAGGAGAGGCATCTAGCTACACAACTGGAGGCCATTCTAGACATTCTAGAGAGGCAGCTATGGAGCTGGGCATTCATAACACATTAGAGCAGATGGAGAAATCTTCTATATGAGGATGCCACTTGGGAGGGAGATGGATTCCTGCAACATCCACTTTTGCAGTTGCTTGAGGATAGGCAACATTTTGGCGGGGAGGACTATAATATTTCAAATTTGTCATTAGCTAATTGGAATATTAGAGTTCTTACTTTTCTTATTTAGTTAAGTAAATAAAAGGGTGGAGGGACCCATAAACCTAGTAGATGAATAAAATCCACTTCTATAGTGTGAATGGGGGTTAATTGAGTAGTGGAGTAGCATGATGGAGATAGTGGAGGAATAAACACAAGATGATGGAGATAGTGGAGAAGAAATTGCAGAGATGATGGAGGAAGTGGTGCATTAAATGCACACATGACGGAGGAAGTGGAGAGTAATTGCAGCAGTGATGGAGATCATGGAGGACAACACAGTGTTTATGGAGGCTAGTGGCCACATGTGCAACACAATTATGAGGTGGGCCAAGGCTAGGGAAGGCTCACAACCATAGAAGGAAGATGAGGGTAGCAAAGGAAGGAGAGTCTGGATTTTTATTGTTGAGTGTCGTAAGACATTTCTTCGCATGCTTAAGCTATTTAGCGATGTTTGCTGTGCTATTTAGCATTTGGCGTTCCCGAGCGGGAATCCCACCCTTACCCACGGGGGACTTAGAGTGCCTACTCTGGGAAGGTTTTCTTGGGCAACATTCATCATCCGACAATTAGTGCCACTTTCATCCACTCTCATTTGCACTTCCAGCTACAGGAATTACACATTCCTGAACTTGGGTTTGAGAGTTGGAAGGTTATTTTCAGTACTTCAGCTGAGAAACCTGTGGAGGGATCAGCCCTTCACACTGTGGATCTATTGTAGTCTTTCGGGAGTTTCATTGTCATATCTGACATCAAGCCATTCATCTATTCTCCTATGCAGCAACATTTCCTGCAGGAATTGTGTAATTTTGCAGTGAGGGTTTGAGGAGAAGAGGAAGTTCCAAGCAACTCAACTTGGAATCCTGTGAGGGATTAATCCTTCAGTCCGGGGATCACTTCAGCAGTCTGGGATCAACATTATATTATCTATCAGCAGGGTACATCATCAGCCCTCCTAGACAACGCAGTATTTCCCAGCAGTTGTGCATGCAGCAGCTGCATATTCAGCGGAGGAGCTAGAACTCAAGTTTTAAGTTTGGGAATTGGGAAAAGGGATCAGCCCTTCAGTTAGTGAGCTGAGTGGGTGCTATTGCAGCAGATATATCATTCTTTCAGCACCAGATCAGCGGTTGTCTCCAGGGACTGCGTAACTGCAGCCAGCAGGGGTGCAGTGTGCAACTCAAAAAGGGTCGAAATTCCAAACTCAAAATTTGGCCAAACCATTTCTGGGTTTTTCGAGTAGAGTCTGTGGTTAAAATCCTGGATCTTATTGAGCACTCCAACAGCCTCTCGTACATAATTCTTCTTCACAGCAGCAACAATTTATACTTTCTAGTGCTAGGATTTAGAGTTGTTTCAACCATCTTTGGATGGCTTGAGTGCATTCATTTTGGAGCACTGTGTACATTCATTTGCTGTGATATTAATGATATGGCTCAGCTGTTTCTGCTCCTATGTATGATGTTTTGATTTATTCCAGCATTTTTCCAGTTCTACATGTTTTATTCTTATTTTACTGTAGTTGGAATTGTGCATATGTTCTATATTCCTGTCTTTCCCATTTTGTGATATTACATCTTTCCTTCAATTTTTTCCTCTAATGAATTTAAAGCTCTGCAGATACAGATCACCCTGAGACTAATCCAACATACTTTCTCCAGACTTCTTCCTGCATCAAGGTTGAATGCACCTTTTGCAAGGTCAGACCAGACTGTGTTCCGAAAGCTACAATCAAACTTTCATAATACGTTGGCAAACCATAAAAGAGAGCTGTCTCAACATCATCTGTGATTTTTGAACGTCCCCATACTCTGCAGACTGTGATTCTTGCATCTTCATCTGAAGAAACCTTGTCTCCAATGAAGTCTAGTCCCCATGGCGGCATAAGTCATTTCATCAACATCAACAATGCCAGCAACATCTACTGCAGTTTCCAAGTCCATTTACAGCACATCCCTAAATCTTGTATAGATCTCCATCTGTCCTTCTAGCAAAACTTTTCAATATGCACCTGAGATTGCAATCAACTGGATTGAACTAGATATTAGATAATCAAACCTGCATCAGTCATCTTATTGCCAACAGACTTTTGATTAGGGCCGACACATGTAAGGCATTGCTGATTTCTTTGTATGTGCAATCGGGTTTCTACATTGTGACAAATCCATTCTAGCTATGTCATTCTCATTATCATTACCAAAAATTACATTTCTCCCCTTTGGAATAGCCTCATACCATGGAATTCATGTCTCTTAGATGTCATGGCAATTTGATCAGTTGCTGCTTCTATCATTGAGACTCGGATAATTTGATAGAGCCGCTGTGAAACAACATTTGTTTTACCCCCCTCACCATTCAACAGTGAACGATCTTTGTTGCTTTGCCCTTTCTTCTGTAACAATAGCAGTTCATTGTCATATGCTTTTATAATTTGGATTTCTCCTCGGGATTTTTGTTTGTGTTGGGGTTAGCACAAACTGTCCTCTACTTTCTCCTGACTTATTTCTGCAACAAGGTCGAATATACCTTTTGCAAATGTCGGCTGGATTGTGTACACAATGCTACAACCAAACATTCATAATGCTTGGTCTCAAACAAGTCACCGAGGAGAGTCATCACATTCACAGCATCTATGATTTTTGAACCATAGTATGCCAACTGCTCCATGTGTGATTTGAATTGGTTAGATCTTAAAATACATCCCTGCACTCTGTGACTCCTGCATCTTCATCGGAAGGTCTTGGGTCTCACATGAATTCTGGAGTTAATATCCTTTTATTTGTACCTACCCTACGAACTGGCCAATCCCAAGCCTTTTGAACTTTTGGCATTGCTCACATGTAGATCCAAATTCTCACTTAAATTAAGAATAATGCATGTGAGACTCTAGAACCTTGTTGTCTGGTTGGCTTAGAATTTGCCTTTCACAATCCTGATCAGGTCCTTCCTCTAACAACATTTCTCTCTAGGGATTTTGTTCTTGTGTTGGGGTCGGCATGATCTTGCCCCCTCCTTTCTTCGTCATAAATCTGCAGATGGACATCACTTTGAGACCAATCCAACATACTTTATCCTGACTTCTTTCTCCAACAAGGTTGAATATACCTTTTGTAAGGGAAGACCAATCTGGTAACTGACCCAACACAGCCATCATGTCCATCCAGGTTCCCAGCATCTATATCCTCAAGATATTTCACTTTCACAGTAGTAACATAACCACAACACAAATTACAATTGTGGATGTCATCCTGAACTGCAGTCATCCTTTGTCGACACATCCCTGCATTGCTGCTGCTATGTTTGCTGGATCCCTGTAGACTTACTTTGTGGCACTATTGTCGTGGATGCTTGGAAGTCCTGAAAGCTGGTTGTCACTCATCTGCCAAACTCGTTTGAGGGTGCTGTAAATCAGTTGTTCACAAATCCGTTTAACCAGTAGCTTCATGGTTGCTACAATCCTCCAAAAGTCTTTCAATAAACACTGCAAAATCTTCTGCAATAGATATTTAGACAAAAAATGCAACTCAGCACCAACTTAAACATTCAGATTGCCTATTTCTAACAGATTTCCATTTTTGAAAAGTTATGTTTGTTTTGCTATTTTTTTTTTTTCGTTTAATAATTTATATTGTTATATAAGCATTAGGTTTTCACACTGTACCTTATACATACTTTTTTAGCTGCTTTTATTTATTTATTGTGCAATTTACTAGCAAGGCAACACATTGATGGATTTACATCTAAATTGTGTAGGTGAGAAGGGCATTGGAAAAAGTGGAAAGCCACTCCATTACAAGGGAAGTTTATTCCATAGGATCATTCCCAGCTTCATGATTCAAGGTGGTGATTTCACTCTTGGAGATGGCAGAGGGGGAGAGTCAATCTATGGAACTAAATTTGCTGATGAAAACTTCAAACTCAAGCACACAGGACCAGGTATGCTAATTTACTTTTTTCCTTTTCTTATGACATTTGTCTGCTACTAGACGAGTGCACAGGTACTAAGTAAAGGACGTGTGTAAATCATACATTCCAAAAAAAGTACAGGAAATATGCTTCAACATTTCTGATACAAAAAATATGCTACTATACATAAAAATGTTTGATTTTGAAACACACAAAATATGAAAATTTTCTCTTGGACCACAGCAGCCATGGATCTCATAGAACGGGACCTAGTGGTGTCCATAGATATAGAGAAATAATATAGAAGGTTTCTTAAAGTTTTCCTTGTATTGGAGACTGCAAAAGTGGTTTTAATTTTCTGTACTTTTGTAGAAATGGTAGGAAAATCATCAAGACAATTGTAGGAATAATCTCTATCTCTGTGTTCTCATTTTATTTGTTTGTTTCTTTTTTGAGATGTCATGAAGTTTGGATGATAACAAGCTAAAGCTGAAGGCTTATTTTGGTTAAAGCTGAAGGCCTATTTTTGTTTTATGGGGTTCATTGCTTGTTTTGTATTTGTAATGCAAATATGTCAGGCTCATAGATATTTCACATTTGTATGCGGACATATTTCGTGGCGAAACTCTGACATCTGCTATTGCAAATAAGAGACATTTTCTCCTTGTTTTCAGTAAGTGAGGTTATCTGCATTATTGTAAAATGTGTGGCTTTGGTACATGTTATCTTCATGCATTTGTGCCATGCCATTTGTCAAAATTGAAATGCACATGTGCAAAATTTTACAGGTCGATCTAGGGCATATCCCAGACTGATATGAGGCTTAAGACTATTATGAATTAGCCGCTGAAGTGAATTCTTGGACCCAAACCTCATTTCTGGTCAACTTGAAGGTTAAAACTTCTCAAGTTGCTCACTTTGAACCAGGTTTTACTGGACAGGGAGTTTACATTAAGCAAGCAACCTATACTAAGTGGGAAAAGGTTGACCTGAAGTTAGAGAGGGATTATAGGATCAGCACAGCATACTCTTCTGACCAGGCAGATGAATGTGAATGTGCTGTTATTTCATGATACACGCATCATTATCTTCTGCTTGTTTTTGACCTCAGCTATTTTGTCATTTTATGGGGCCTTCTTAGAGCAATTTGACAACCTCTGATGCAAATTGACTTGCATTAATGCCATCCTGGACAGCTCACTGTGGAGTTATGATGATCTTTTGGCCACTGAAGTCAATTCTTGGACCCAAACCTCATTTCTGGTCAACTTGAAGGTTAAAACTTCTCAAGTTGCTCACTTTGAACCAGGTTTTACTGGACAGGGAGTTTACATTAAGCAACTAACCTATACTAAGTGGAAAAGGTTGACATGAAGTTAGATAGGGATTATAGGATCAGCACAGCATACTCTTCCGACCAGATGAATGTGAATGTGCTGTTATTTCATGAAGCGAACAAAGTTCATCATTATAATGAAGCGAACAAAGTTCCTTCTCAAGTTAAAATACTCCAGAACACTTGGAATACAAAGATATCCATGAGGATACAAATATTATATTAGATGTAAGATGAATGAGATAGATGATTGAATGTTACAAATGAGGCCTGCTTATACACCTATGCAGGTGCCTCTTCACGAAAGGTCATGTCTCATCAGACATAGCCTTTCAACCTAATTACTAATTAATTAACTAATTAATCATTATTTATATTATTTTATTCATTACATTGCCTTCCTCTCAAAAAGCTTTGTCCTCAAAGCTTGTCGATGAAAGGCCTCAATTTTTTTTCTTGCTACGAACATCTTCTCGTCTCGGAGCAGTCATCCTAGTCGATACAAGTTGATATGATTCTCTAAGTGACAAACAAAACTGTTGCATTGAGAATGGATCGGACCATCCTAAATCAATCTTCTGTGGAACCTTGCGATGACTGGCAACTTGTGATGATTTGTTAGTATTCTTCGGAATATCAGCTTGTTTCTGTCCTGAATACATAGCTCAATTGAGTTGTCTGCTCTCGTGATTTGGATGTTGATAGGGAATTTTTTGGTTTGACTTTGATTTTCTTTTGGTGAGGATGTTATTGAGTAGGTTACAGAACCTTCACTTAGAATGCTCCTCGTTTGAATTGCAACATCAAAGTTTGTATCGTTTGCAACTTGCCTGTCTTCTTCTTGAGTTGTGACATTTACTGGATCAATGTTCCTTTTTCCTGCAACTTGAACTTCTACGTTTGTCGGTTTCGACGACTCTTCTTTGACAAGTTGTTGCACCTTGGTTTCCAACGACTTCTTATCCTTCTTCAATTTCTTAATTTGCATTAGCAATTTTTCGTTGTGGTCCTTGAGGCGAGCAACTTCTTCATTCTTGTTAGTTGTGATTTTGTCAATTTCCTTTTGCATATTTTGGATCGCATTTTTACTTTCTTGAGAAATTACTTTTGAAATTTCTTGAATGTCTTCAGGTGTCACTGAATTTGGCTTTAAGTTGATGTCCTGTAGCGTTATTTTCTTCTTTTTGTAGGAGAATGTTAAAAACTTCTTTTTTGTATTAAGGATGAATGACCCTAGTGATTCCATCCAGAGCAAACCTAGAATTATATCACTATTGTTATAAAATAAGGTTTTAACGGTAAATTGCGAGACCAAGTAATACTCCCCAATACTTAGGTGTAGATTCCTTATGTCGTATTGTTTTTCATTTGCGTTAATTGAATTTGTTTGGATTATATTTGATTCAGGGCTCACCAATTGGTTAGCACATCTAGTACTAACATAATTATCCTTTTGATTAAGATCGATAGATATGAGAATTTCCTTTCCTGCAAGTGACCCTTTGATTCTAATTAGTGTACAGACAAATATACTATAATTTTCAGGAAATCTTTCTTCTTTCTTTTCCGAATTAGATTCAATTTATTTTTCATTAATGATTGATTCCATTTTGTCTGTTGAATTGAGTTTTTAGGGTTTTTAAGGTGACCCTTCCTAACTCTCTCTTCTTCTTTTTAATGAAGTTATTATTCCTTCAATTTTTTATTTTTATTTATTTTTTAATAATTTAATTAATTAAATTCATATATATATATATATTCTTTTAACAAATGATTTTTTTTTAAAACTCTTTTTGTTGTTGTTGAAAGGTTACAACCCTTGTGAAACGTGGCTACTCACATATATCCACCTATAAAATATATGTCCACTTATGTGTATTTGACTCGGTTAATGTTCTCCACGTAAAAGTAAACTTACCATTCACACAGAGATTTTTTATTCCTCTACTTCTTATTTTACCTTGCAAATACCATCGGCAATTACCATGGGCTTCCAAAACCATGAGCTTGTAAACCACTGAAAGAATAATCAAAATAACCTTACCTACTCTTCCTTTTTAATTTTAAATTGTCTTGGCATTTACGTATATGTACTTCTTTATATATATCTCGTTTTTTTTTTGGTTTTTTTGTTTTGTTTTGTTTTTTTTTTTTAACTTTTATATATATATATATATATTTGACTATATATATATATATATATATATTATTATTTTTTATATCTCTCTTCTTTTTAAACTTTTTTGTTTTGTTTTGTTTTCCTCTTCTTTTAATTTTAGTGACCAAAGGCCTCTGACGAAATCAGCGAAGGATAAACTCCAGATTGTAGCGAAATTCTTCGACTATGACGACAACAAGTTGACGAATTTCAATGGCCAAGGGCCTAGATCAAGGAGCGTAGCTCTGTGCAGCGATGAGCGGCTAGAAGATCGACTGTTCTGATACCAAATGAAGCGAACAAAGTTCCTTCTCAAGTTAAAATACTCCAGAACACTTGGAATACAAAGATATCCATGAGGATACAAATATTATATTAGATGTAAGATGAATGAGATAGATGATTGAATGTTACAAATGAGGCCTACTTATATACCTACGCAGGTGCCTCTTCATGAAAGGTCATGTCTCATCAGACATGGCCTTTCAATCTAATTACTAATTAATTAACTAATTAATCATTATTTTATTCATTACATTGCCTTCCCCTCAAAAAGCTTTGTCCTCAAAGCTTGTTGATGAAAGGTCTCAATTTCTTTTCCTGCTACGAACATTCTTGTCTCGGGGCAGTCATCCTAGTCGATACAAGTTGATATGATCCTCTAAGTGGCAAACAAAACTGTCGCACTGAGAATGGATCGGACCATCCTAAATCAATCTTCTGTGGAACCTTGTGATGACTGGCAACTTGTGATGATTTGTTAGTATTCTTCGGAATATCAGCTTGTTTCTGTTCTAAATATATAGCTCAATTGAGTTGTCTGCTCCCGTGATTTGGATGTCGATAGGGAATTTTTTGGTTGGACTTTGATTTTCTTTTGGTGAGGATGTTATTGAGTAGGTTACAGAACCTTCACTTAGAATGCTCCTCGTCTGAACTGCAACATCGAAGTTTGTATCGTTTGCAACTTGCCTGTTTTCTTCTTGAGTTGTGACATTTACTGGATCAACGTTCATTTTTCCTGCAACTTGAACTTATATGTTTGTCGGTTTCGACGACTCTTTTTCGACAAGTTGTTGCACCTTGTTTTCCAACAACTTCTTATCCTTCTTCAATTTCTTAATTTGCATTAGCAATTTTTCGTTGTGGTCCTTGAGGCGAGCAACTTCTTCATTCTTGTTAGTTGTGATTTTGTCAATTTCCTTTTGCATATTTTGGATCGCCTTTTTACTTTCTTGAGAAATTACTTTTGAAATTTCTTGAATGTCTTCAGTTGTCACTGAATTTGGCTTTAAGTTGATGTCTTGTAGCGTTATTTTCTTCTTTTTGTAAGAGAATATTAAAAACTTCTTTTTTGTATTAAGGACGAATGACCCTAGTGATTCCATCCAGAGCGAACCCATAATTATATCACTATTGTTACAAAATAAGGTTTTAACGGTAAATTGCGAGACCAAGGAATACTCCCCAATACTTAGGTGTAGATTCCTTATGTCGTATTGTTTTTCATTTGCGTTAATTGAATTTGTTTGGATTATATTTGATTCAGGGATCACCAATTGGTTAGCACATCCAGTACTAACATAATTATCCTTTTGATTAAGATCGATAGATATGAGAATTTCCTTTTTCGCACATCCAGTACTAACATAATTATGCTTTTGATTAAGATCGATAGATATGAGAATTTCCTTTCTCGCAAGCGACCCTTTGATTCTAATTAGCGTACAGACAAATATACTATAATTTTCAGGCAATCTTTCTTCTTTCCTTTCCAAATTAGATTCAATTTCCTTTTCATCAATGATTGATTCCATTTTTTTTGTTGAATTGAGTTTTTAGGGTTTTTAAGGTAACCCTTCCTAACTTTCTCTTGTTTTTTTTAATGAAGTTATTATTCCTTCAATTTTTTATTTATATTTATTTTTTAATAATTTAATTAATTAAATAATTTTAATTAATTAAATTAATATATATATATATTCTTTTAACAATTGATTTTTTTAAAACTATTTTTTTGTTGTTGAAAGGTTACAACCCTTGTGAAACGTGGCTACTCACATATATCCACCTATAAAATATATGTCCACTTATGTGTATTTGACTTGGTTAATGTTCTCCACGTAAAAGTAAACTTACCATTCACACAGAGATTTTTTATTCCTTTACTTCTTATTTTACCATGGGCAATTACCATGGGCTTCCAAAACCACGAGCTTGTAAACCATTGAAAGAATAATCAAAATAACCTTACCTACTCTTCCTTTTTAATTTTAAGTTGTCTTGGTATTTACATATATGTACTTTATATATATCTCTTTTTTTTTCTTTTTTTTGGTTTTTGTTTTTTTATATATATATTTGACTATATATATATATATTTCTTTTTATATTATTATTATTATTTTTTTGGGTAATCTTTCTTCTTCTTTTTAAACTTTTTTTGTTTTTGTTTTCCTCCTCTTTTAATTTTAGTGACCAAAGGCCTCTGACGAAATCAACGATGGATAAACTCCAGATTGTAGCGAAATGCTTCGACTATGACAACAACAAGTTGACGAATTTCAATGGCCAAGGGCCTGGTTCAAGGAGCGTAGCTCTGTGCAGTGATGAGCGGCCAGAATATCGACTGCTCTTATACCAAATGAAGCGAACAAAGTTCCTTCTCAAGTTAAAATACTCCAAAACACTTGGAATACAAAGATATCCACGAGGATACAAATATTATATTAGATGTAAGATGAATGAGATAGATGATTGAATGTTACAAATGAGGTCTGCTTATATACCTACGCAGGTGCCTCTTCACGAAAGGTCATGTCTCATCAGACATGGCCTTTCAACCTAATTACTAATTAATTAACTAATTAATCATTATTTATATTATTTTATTCATTACAGAGGCTCATTTTATAGTCCAGTATGACGAACATGTGTAAGTATGTCACGTCCTCATAAAAATAATTTTCGCTCATGTCGGCCAAACAAAAAAACAAAAATTAAATAACTATATAAATAAACAATTAAAAATCTATTATTACAAAACAATTAACTGAGACTGAGTTGTTGATATTTCACTTTCACTCTTCAAGTAAAATTTTACAGAGATAAAACATCCAATGTGAGTTATGAATAAAATATTTTAAAACGAATTAATATAAAATGGATCAATACACATGTTATGTAATCTTTATAACATTAAAAAATGCAATTTAAAAAGTAATAAATTACACACTGTTTTTTTCACTCTAAAATAACTTTGCAACAAAAGAAATTTGATCCCTCTCGGCTCATGTTAGATCCGTGCTTTAGATGGATCTTTACTGGTTATAATTGAGACATCAGCTTATTGTTGTAAGTGCATTAAGTGGAAATTAGTTTAAAGTACTTGTGGTGGTTTTGTTCTACATAATGCTTATGGCTGAATGGTTTGTGGTTACTGGTTAGGCATCTATTTGTGTGTGTACAATGTTGGTTGCATATTCTGTGAATGCATAAACCTTACAATGAACCTTGACTTGATGGAATGGCACGGACCAGGGTGGTATTCGATTACAATGTCTTAAAACTCGGACTCCGACTCGGAACTGGTCAAGGGTCAACTCTGACTCAGTATCGACTCGGACTAGTTGATTCCAAAGACTCGGTCTTCGTAAAAAGTACATTAAATATTTAATCTTAATGAAAAATCATATTTTAAAAGATTTTCATTCATGTTTCCAAACTCAAATCATTAGAATAATAGCGAGAAGGCAACACTTGATCAAAGCATGCTCATGAATATATCTGTTATATCAAAATGGCACCGAGTGCGGTGTCCAATACATGTAATATATAGAGATCAGAACAAAAACACATAACCAATGCTGCTCCAAAAACAAACTCCTTAATGCTGCTCCAGAGATCGCACAAGAACCTACTCAATGCTGCTCCAAAGTCCAACTTCAACTGCTCACATACTCCTCACAAATGCTCACATAAATGCAATGAGATAGTTGTGAGGAAATATGAGGGGGTTGGGTCACCTTTATAGGCGTAGGAGAAGGGTAGAGGGGTTAGGAAATAGTTAAAACAAAAAAAATGATTTCAAGTCCACCCAGCCTGCCTTTTTTCCTACTGTCGAGACCGATTGGTTTAAGTCGGGCTTGGTCGATTCGGCTGGTCCATTACCGAACCGACCGAATCGGTGACCAACTCGATCGGTTTGGTAATGGACCGGCTGTCGAACCGGATAATTGACCTAGTTGGTTCGGGCAGGGGTATGGCTCGGTCAACGAGGTCGATTCCGATTCATAACGACCTAGTTTTAAAACTATGTTCGATTATGGCCCATGGGAAATTGGATTTTTCCCTAGCATATATTTGGACTCACAACAATCTAGTTGGGCATTATCTTATACACAAAGAAACCATCATTTGGATGTTCCTTCAATTAAATTACAGTGATCTCATTGAGCATTGTCATACACACATTGTTGTCCTCCATACGTTTTCTCAACTAGAGGACAAAATATTAACTACATATGTTTGTTTATAAAGGAAGGTGAAGCGAATTTCCAAGAGTAGGCTGGGATGTAAGCAAAGAAAGAAATCACTAAGTAGCAGCCTGGTGATGAATTGACACACTAGATGCTGTTGGGTGATGCTCTATGCCACACCTTCTCACCATCTAGTGTTTCTATATAACATGTTGGCATAGTAGACAAGGCAAACAGATTCTTGGGGTTGATAAGACTAGCAATTTTGTCTCTGCGCAAATGGTAGAGAGTCCCTAGGCCTACCCTCAACGCCCAATGGTCTTGGAATGAGGTAAAATGCTAATTATTAGGAACACGATTTAGTAACTGAGGTGGGAAAGAAAAAATATGGCGATAGTTCTCTAATCGCCATCATTGATTACCTTTGAGCTTTGGATGAATGTTCTTGGGTTTTTAGATGTTGTGGGTAAGAGTAAACCAAACTATGCATCACACAACAGTGCTCTATTCTCCACGATTGATTTCCTCTGAGCTCTAAATGAACAGTCTGAGGTATCTAGTTGTTGTGGGCAAGATGAACAAGGTTGAAGAGTAAACCAAGCTATGTAATCTACTAATTTATAGTGAAATTTATTCATTAAACCAATAACATGTAGCAATTACACAAACGGTGCATTCACACGGCAATTGTAGACACAATGAACATAATATTTTACCTTGGAAAACCAAACGGGAAAACCAACATTGGAATGCCCGACTCAGTCTCTATTCTTGATAAATGCAGGGTTACAATGTAGTCACATGGCCTCCCTAGGCCATTTAACAATCTGCATTGTCAATATTTTCTTTTGCATCCTCTTCTACTACGCCAAAAGACCTTGTTTGAGTCAATTTGCCAGAGATTATAGTCAACACTGGGATAGCTGGAAGGTTAGGCATCCCTTCAAATGCTCTTCTCTTCTTCTTTGCAAGCAACATTCCTCCTCAAAGTTCCACATGTTCTTGTCTTCTTTTGTTTTGCGCTTGCATTGCCTTTGTTCAACCCTCAATTCTGTCCAATGCATATGTGTTCTGAGTCTCATTAACCATTCATTGTTTGTTTGGGATCCATTCCGGATCACACCTCTCCATTGAGAGGCTCTTGCCCTCCAAAAGCTTCCAAGGAAATCAAACTATTAAATCAATGTGCCTTCCTTGTTTGCTTCTCTGGAACATGGCTCTCAACTTTGGCTCTTGGCAATAGCTCTTGATCTCCCTCTTGGCTTTGACTTCTGACTCTGGTTCTGGCTATGTTTCTGACTCTGGTTCTGGCTTCTATTGTTCCCACAGTATAAAAGTCTTAAAAGTCTGCTCATTGATTCCCTCTAATGAGCAATATTCAGATTTTGGAATTCTTTGATCAGAATCCATTCCCATCTTTGATGTCCAAATGTCTTTCATTCTCAGACATGGTGATGGTTTGTCTTGGCACCAAATAGAAACCAAGATGAATTATGGTATTTGAAATCAAGTCCCCACATTTCAAGCGACTGAGATCTCTTTCCTCAAAAACTCATTCCTTGTCTTAAAATATATAGTCACAGCCCTCCTAAATAGCCATTCCTCTGCTCATTGAAGATCCATATACATTATGCGTTACAACAATAATAATACTTCCACACTGAATGTATACTCTATTCCTTGTTTAAATATTCTTACCCATTACACATTCAACAATTATTTTTGCATCCATTACAAGAAACCAACAATCAATATGCCATCACAGAAAAATTTAACTAGGGGAAGTGTGGAATGCCTTTTGCTGAGAGCAATTGCATAGCAATTCATTTTTTTTTTTTCTTTTCTTTTATTTTTCCAGCGTTGAAAGTTGAAACAATCGTGGGCTTCGTTTCAATGAAGGCTTTCATTTCATTCATGATTCATTTTTAAATAGACCTTTTAATAATGACCTTTGAGAAGGAAAGTATGAAGGGGAACACATTATTTTTCATGAATGGAATGGTTTTGGAGGGGAGATGGTTGAGAGTGTTATGTATGGAGGGCGTATGTAGCATCTCTTAGTAGTACAACTTGACCTTGGGAGATGACGCACTTTTATGAGAAAACTATGCCCTAATAGTATGAAAAGGAAAACAAGTAAGTTGTAGGATTATGAAGTGTTGTTGGATCCTATTTTGGTGAGTACCATTGTCACAACCCATTCAAAGCCATAACACCATTCATTTACATATTTATACATCACAATATTCATGGGAACATTAGGGCATTTGCATTTTTGAGGTGAGGAAGACTTCTAATGCATCATGGTTGAGCTAGCATATGTGTCTGGATGAGAACATGAATGAGTTTTCTGGATGAGTGGAGCTTAAGTGTGAGCAACGAACACTTGTAGGTTAGCAATCTACACCCATGGAGGTGCCTCTTGGGGTGAAACATTGTGGCTACTACTTGGGGACATGCACCATACGCAGGAGTATATGAGAATTCCAAAATCTCACTCAAACTTGGACCTATACATATTATATTGACAAAGCATCAATACTAAATGAAGCAAGGCTATCCTAAGGGCCTTGGAAAGCACTATTTTCCATAAAAGTAAACATGCCACCCATTAGAAATACATTAGGAAATCACTCAAACAATTCATGAAATGGAAATAGGCATACATAGCATACTGTACAAATCCTACTAGCTAGCTTGTATAGAGATTTCTATGTGAAATCAAAGAGGTAGCGTAACCATATGAGGAATTCACAACTTCATGAGGCCTTCCCTTGTGTTTGGTTATGAGCCAAAACAAGGTCACAAAAAAACTAGGAGGTATAAGATGGACTCTTTAACTCCCCCATGTTGGGAACCCACGTGATTCCATAATCAAGAAGCATAAAGCCCAAGTTTTGTTAAAAGGTTGATCGTTACTTGCACAAATTTTCTCCATCCAAATATCAATAATGCTAATGTAATCACTCTTTTTACCATATGTCAACCTAATGATCCCATTTAGTGAATCATTAAGGAGAAAAAGCTCTAAAGGCTACTCCAATTGCGACTTCCATGGAGATGGTTGACTTTCCACAAACCTTTCAATGAATAGGAGAAAAGGTCAAAGGTGAGGAAAGGAGGTTAGAACATCATCAATTACCTTGGACACCTCAGCCCAACTCACTAGCATCCATGAAGATTGTTGAAGATGTCAAACAAAGCTTGAGATTTGTCTCAACATTTACTTGTTTGCTTGGTTGATTGAATCCCTCATTTGGGGAGGGGCTTACATTTAAATGCTTCATTTCTTTGTAATATAACCTCTTTTAGAGGGAAACTTGAATATTGTTTTGTGAAAGCCCTTTATTGAATATTCTTAGTGTGATGTATTCATAGATAATATTTCTCATGGTTTTGACCAGGTGGTTTTTGAGTGCTCATGGTTTGAGCCAACGCTATATAATTCAATGTAGCAATGAGGAATTTCATTTTGTATCGGGAGTCTTCCTCATTTGCAAAATGGTGGGAGAATAATGAAGAGCTCACTGGAGATGTTTTGAGCATATTTGTCTTTTTCTTTGAGATTAGTAGTATTGTTTCAGGGGTTAAACATGTTTTTTTATAGGTTTGTTGGCGGACAAAGCTACTTCCAAGGTCGAAAAGGGCATCTTGCTTTGGTGAAGGGACATTCAAGGTGAGATTTCCACTTGTTTCTCCTTTGACCTTTGAAGGAAAGGTATTACTGCATTGAGGTTGGGTGTCTAGAGACACTTCTCTCTTGCCTTGCACCATGTTTGATTTCACCCTATTGCACTTGGATGTGATCCTAATCAAGACCATCCCACAAACCAGATCCTAAAAACCCTCGACATCTTGGGTAATGCTTTAAGGGCAATCCTCTAAATGCTCTTAATATTACCCTATTCGATACTCTAATATCACTCTGAAGTAGGTGAAGTGACCCCATAATCATTAGGCACCAGTATTTTACTTTTATCTAACCAAACCACCCCCCACCCCCCCTTTTTCCCATTTTTTTATTTTGTTTTCACAGCCCAAGGTTTACTTGCAAAATTCTTGATCTAGGTTTATTTGTGTTCTTTCATGTCATATCATTTGTAGATATTATTAATGCTAATATGCACTCATGACAAATCCTTAAATTAGCAATGAGCATATATTATGGTGGATTATGCTTAAATTGCCTATCTTGTGGATCTAATCAAGCTCTAAGATACCAATTTGCATATATGTAAGTAGAGCTTACTTTTGTTTGAATTTTGATATTTCTACAGTTTCCTTTCAAGGTTTAACCATTCGACTTTGGCATATGAAGGGTTGATCTTGTCTTCATTGTTGATATTTGATCCGGCCCTAAGTAATAGATGCAAAAAGTGTTTAATCTGCTCATCTTATCCAGAATCACTTTAATGTCATGGATGAAAGTACATTTTGAATGTTTGATCCATCAATGTTTATCATATGAATTAAAGGGTATTACATTGATTTGATTTCATTGCATATGTCTTTGGTTTTAACAATAAACATAAATGAACTCAAGTGCTTCAGAAATCTAATGACTTTTCATGCTTGGAAGTAAATGACCTTTGGTGCTCTCCTATTGAACCTCAACTGTAGAAAAAACTCATGTTGTCAGACTTTTGAAGAGTGTTCTCTTCTTCAAACTTCACATCCTTGTGCACTAATGTCTTCTTGAGAACAAGAATGTAAGCACAATGGGCTTTTGAAGTCTCGTTTTACCCCAGAAGGATACCTTTCTCTACAATAGGTTCCAACTTGGTCCTCGTCTCCTTGAGAACCTAGCAATTACAAAGAACCCAAGGATGTGAGTGTGTACCAAATTTAGTTTCTTCGCTGTAAACACCTCCTCTAGTGTCAATCCGACCAACAATTTTTGTGGGCTTTTGTTTTTCAGATATACGATAGTGTTGTAAGCCTCTGCTTATTGAAACCATGGCAGATCCTAGTCATGGAGCATGGCCTTGGCTGCTCCAACAATAGCTCTATTCTTTTGCTTTGCAACCCCATTCCGCCAAGGGTTGTATGGAACTGTAAACTCCTTATTGATGCCTTCCTGCGCACATAAGTCCTTTAAGGCATTAGATGTGTACTTGGCGCCATTGTCTAACCTCAATGTCTTGATCTTTCTCCCTGCTTGATTCTCGAATACAACCTTGAACTTCTTGAATCCGCTGAAGACCTTGTCCTTATTTTAATGAAATAAATCTAGGTCTTCCTAGAGAAGTTGTCAATGAAGGTCATATAATACTTGTACCCGCTCAGGATACTGTTTGTTGGATACCTAATCCTCTATGGGTAGGTGTGGAAGCCGAACAGTCAAAGAGGAGTCCAAGGGTCACCACATTGTATTATAAATATACATCATGTTAATGGTAATAACAAATCACACTAATCTTCATTTCCTTGTGTGTGTTCTTCATGAATGTTTAACATGGTAGTAGAGCCATGATGAGTGGCTTTCTTCCTTATTGTGCATTTATGTGTTAATGTGTTAGGTTTTGTGCCCTGCCTTGAATAGCGTTGGTCTTTGTGCTAGACATCGTGCTGGTCTCTAATGCTCCTCCTTCCTGACCATCTGTTAGATTCCTTAGTCCTTTCTACGCATTGTCCTCTTGTCGTGTCAGGCTCGTCAGACAAATTCGAATAATCGTTTATCTACCCACTACAATTCAAGTAACGACATGCACAATCGACCCTCAAATCCATGCAAGTGGATAGCACTACAATAATTAGTTCAAATTTTGTTCTTGGTCGCTGGAGTTGAATTTGTAATGTTCATGGGAGTTGAAGCGGTGGAAACTAGAGCGATTGCATTGGATTGGGCAGGCTTCCATAGATGACAAAGTAACTGTGACTGTTCGCCTGACTGCCTTGCGTTATACCACACAATCATACGCTTTGGGACCTCTGCATGTTGTGGACTGCGCCCCTCGACTTCCTACAACATATGCTGCCCACAGTATACTACTGTGCAGTCCCCACTGCATCGTTTGCCTTTGTGCTCCTCCTCACACCGGTGCCAACCACCCTTGCCCTCACACCTGCGTTGGCCTCCACACGCTGCCCTCGGGCCTCTCTCTACCTGCGCCCATAGTGCTGCACGAACAACACGCCCACGCTCACGTTTGGCTCTGTCGCTCCACCGTGTGGTGAACGCAACGTGAATTTCCAACTACTTTGGCCATTATAGCGTTTATTGTCTCAAAGAATTTTCTTCTAATTCCTGAAGATTCTGAATATTATGTCATTGCTGGGGAACGTCTCCACACTTATGTTAATGTGAAATCAAAATAATGCGATGCTATTTGATCGAGAATTACACGTATGATTTCATCTATGGCGTATATGAATTTGTTTGAAAGATTATAAGAGTTTCCATATCACCGTGGTGGGTATTTCAAAGTTACATTTCCCAAGGGAATGAACAAAAATGGTGCTTGGCTAATTTGAACCGACAACCACTGTTGTTCTGGAATTGCGACTTCGTGTGGTATGTTTCTCTCCTTTGTTGATTTATTGAATGGAAATAAGTTATAACACCATACTGCTTGGTTATATAACACATACACCTTAGTGAAGTGTTATAGTGCCACTGGTCCTTCCATACTCCGCGTTGTCCCCATGACCGTGTAGTTACGTGTTGATCGATTACCACCTTCCCTTTGCTCGTATAACACCTCCAATAGTGGCATAGCCATCAACATTACCTCCTCTCACGTGAGAGCTACACGCTTCGGCTAAAGAGCTTCTTGATGCATGTGACCAACAAAGCAGAAAAATCAGTGATATATAGTGAAGACAGTGCTTCATAGACCATGGTTCTGTCAACTCTGTGAATGAGTATTTAAATAGATGTCAATACTACATAGGTTGTGTCCGCCTCAGACGCTCTTCGCTTGTTGCTGTGTGCTTAACCAGATAAGCACACCCATTACATCTCTTATTCTGTATATGTGTATTGGTGGATTTTACGCTGCAGTCAATGTCGTATTGGTGTAATGGTTATGCTGCATTTGCATTCTGAGCACCGGATCCAATCTTCTTTGTGCTTCTTTTGCGGTTCTCATAGAGCAAGATTTGGAGAAGAGACCTAATGTGGAAAGGGAGGTATTTGTAGGTTGATACATTTTCTTTGTGCATTGATTATATGCGCGCTGGTTCATTCATATGCCTCTTACGTTGGTTCATATGTGAGTATATATGCTACCTATGTTGGAACTATATTGTTTTAAGTTGAATATGGCAGTGACATACATTGAACTATGTGTGAGTGTTGCATCTTCATCATAGTTGTGATCAGAAAATGACCAAATTTGATGAAGTATCAGAGTTTATTCCAGCGTAGACTTATATATGCGCTATATCATTTTGGTCTTTGTATTACAACTGATATTTTTTAACATCCAACAAGCTGGGATTTGTCTAGCCTTGCTAGAGTGTTGAATCTTTATTTTGCTCATAAAATGGCTCAAATTACTGAAGTATTAGAGTCCTTGAAAACTCTGATATGCTCCACTGATTATGATATAGTGAATATAAGCAAGATATCCCTCTCTGATATTAGAACTTACTTACATGCTGCACAAGAAAAGAACGAGTTTCTGCAACTAGAATCTCAACGTCAGCGAGAAGAATTAAAACATAAGAGTCATCATTCTGAACCTGTTTCTGTTCAGAATATCGAGACGGATTCCCATCAACAACAAGAATATAGAGTTGAGGTTGATTCACATTCAGTGCCTAGTTCAAGCACAAATATGCATGCGGGTGTTGAAATTCAACCTGCGCTTTCCAAGCCCATCAGACCTTGGGAAGAGCTTGTCCACAACAAGCACAAAATTTGTCTTGGATATGACAAGGATGTGTCTTTTCATATTCTGGACTACTCCAAGCCCATCAAATTTCAGAGTGCCAGATTTCTTTATGACAGTTCACCTTTAGCTATTCTAGATCTTGCTCCTCTTCCAAAGCAGCAACACCAGATTGAAAAATTCCAACACTATGATCGAGTTGGCCATATGAAAGATAACTGTTTCGATCTTCACCCATGCAAGCACTGTGGTCGACACACCCATTCTTCACACAAATGCTTCATAAACAAGCCTCCTGCAAGAACAAAGATTCATCTTGGATGGATCGCTTCTTGGCAGTGGACATCAACAGCCAAGAAGATGTTTAAGTCATATGTCACAACTTGTTCTAGAATATTGAACAATCTTGCAGTTGTGTTTTCGCCATCATCTCACCTTGTACCTGTCAGGGGGGAAAATGGTGGTCATTTACAAGCTTCGAAGCCACATCAAGGGAGCCTGAGCCACAATTGCTCATTCCAGATTCAGAGTTGTAGCTAGAGACATAACAATTCAAGCGAGCCTAAGCCACAATCTCTCATTCCAGATTCAGAGTTGTAGCCAGAGACACAGCAGTTCAAGTGAGCTTGAGCCACAACCCGTCATTCTAGATTCAGAGTTGTAGCTAGAGACACGGATGCCCATGAGCATGCCTTTGGTTGGTGGTCAGCCTTAAACCATCCATGCAAGGTTGATATTCTTCCTCTTCAAAGAATTCGGGACACTTCCTCTAGTAGAAGACTTCAGCTTCTTGCCATTGATAGAGTTCCAGGAAATGAATCAAGCATTCCAGAGTTGGTGGTCATCCATAAACCATCATAGGTTTTAGACCTCCCTTTTTCTAGGTTGAAGGTCTCCCTCTTCAAAATGAGGAGCACTTCCTCTAGCAGAAGACCTCAATTTCTTGCCAGATTTGGAAGAGTTCCGGGAACTGCAATAAGCGTTCCAGTGTTGGTGGTCATCCTTAAACGACCTCTTTATGCCTACATTCCAGAGAGCTCATTCAGCCTAAGTGTTGCCATGCATACTTTGCATATTTGTATTACAACTCTCTTCTTGGACTCACACATATCCCTTCGGATTAAGGAGGGGAATGTTGGACACCTAATCCTCTATGGGTAGGTGTGGAAGCAGAACAATCAAAGAGGAGTCCAAGTGACCTTGGAATGTGGAATTCAAGGGTCACTGCATTGTATTATAAATATACATCATGTTAATGGTAATAGCAACTCACGATGATCTTCATTTCCTTGTGTGTGTTCTCCGTCAATGTTTAACACTGTTGATGTGGGGCCCACACACGTCTAAGTGTCCTAGATCCAAAGTCCCTTTGGACCTACTGTCATTGCTAAAAAACTAGTCTTGGCATATTTACCCAGTGCGCAACCCTTGCACACCTCATGCTGCTCAACCTTTAGTTCTCGTAGTCGTGTCAGTATCTCCCTGAGCACATTAAGCGTTGCATGATGAATATGTGCCATCCTCTTGTGCCATAACTCTCCCATCGCTTTGTTATAGCTTGCCAATGCATGCATTGGCTCAAATTGCAATTGAAACAAGTTGCCCTTCTTGACCCCTATCACTTTTGCTTCCTTGGAGTTTTTGGGCCGAATATAGACTTTACCCCTCCTCAAAGGTCACAATGTAACTCTTGTCCTCCAGTGTAGCAACTGAGATAAGGTTCTTTTTCACACCCGAAACATACAGCATGTCCTCCACCAAAAAGTGTTTGCGGGACTCCCTTTGAAACTTGACCATGCCAATACCAATTGGATGGTACTTGGCATTTTCTCCAAGCTCTATATAGAAATCCAACTCCACCTTCAGATTGGTGAAATACTCTTTCACTTCTGTCACGTGGCAGGAAGTCCCACTAATAATGTACCACTTGCTAGTGGCATTTGAGCTCGAGAGACATGTAATGAGCGAAAACTCTTTCTCAAATTGTGCTGCAAATTCATCCATCTCTGCGATAGCAACTGTTATCCTCCATAGTGTCCCAAGGCTGAGAATGGAAACCGACAGAGGTAACCTCGAACCACTTAGGATTTGGTAGCTAGCCCTACCAAATTAGAGAGGGCTCTCTCTGTGATCTTACAACCAAAAGATGACCGAAGAAGGTAAAAGGATATTAGGCTAGGTTTGAGCTCTAGGGTTTTGAAATTTAGGGTTTTTGTTGGATCAGGAGGAGAGGTCAAGGAAACTAGGTCAGATCTAAATGATTTCAGTTGCAGGGATACAAAGGGGCATGGCAGGTATGTTTAGTGACACTTTGAGGTTGTCAATTGTAGTGTAGGGTGGAAAAGCAAAGGTTCAAAATGAGCATGACAAGCATGAGTTCATTTATCAAAAGATGAATAACAAAAACATCAAATTCCTACCAAAACAGAGCATAAGCTTAAAGAATTTTGTTTAACGTCTTATAGGAAGATCACTAAAAACAAAAATATGGAAAGAAAATCACTAATAAGAAGAAAAACACTGCCACAAAATCATACAACATGAATCCCTATATAATAGCTGCAACTGGCCTTGTATTTCTGCAAAGTAAATTGTACACTAAGCTCCAAGCCTTTTACAATATGATGTCAAACCTTGAATCTGACTGAAAACTAGATACATATAGTCCAAAACCATCTTCCCCTCTCTCAGGTGTCAAATCCCTCATGATAGGAACAATTTACACAAATTTCTCTAAACAAACCTAAGATTAGGGAGGTTAAAACAAACTCTCCTTTTATTTAGCCTTTCACTGACCTTTTCATCATTAATGATCCTCATAATTACATCAAAATGACATTAACAAGCCTAATTACATTCATCTACATCATGTCAAATCAAAACAAGAGAAATTATATCATTGGGAATCGGGTTTAACTGAAAAAACTAAAAAATTTGATCTCCAGGGAAAAGTGCAGCACATTTAGAGAAAAGCACAATGCCATTAGGAAAAGTGCAGCACATTCAGGGAAAAGTGCAGCCCATTCAGGGAAAAACACAACGCCAACTTGCAGGGCAATTTTGAGTGCCTTCCTGTGCTCCAAATGCTGATCTGGAGGTACCATTAGAAAGCTTAGGATGTCTACTTGTCCATAGAGTCCTTAAACAAGCAAAATGGCCTTTCCATGGTTGAGAAAAATGGATTCTCCCAAGCTCACTCCAAAAGCGCAGCTTCAGGTTGAAAAAGGTGGCAGAAAGTGGTTTTTTAGCATGATTTTTGCACTTTTCTTTCATCCAGAATGTTGACATGGCACAAAATCTTGATAGCTGACATATGCAGGTCATAAGCTATCCATGGATGTAGAGTTTTGGTGATTTGGAGCTCTGAGGGAAAAGCACAGTGCCAAGGCGCTGCTCTTTTGGCTATAATGATTTTCCTGTTTTAGCCAAAAACCACAAAAATTTAAAAATTTTCAAAAATTTGCCCAAAAGTGGTCCAAACTTGCCCCTTGAAGTTAGAAGATGACGTGTTAGGCAATGAGAGAGGCCTCAACCAACAAATCAAGTTTGTCCTTCTTCTTTTGCCTAATTAGGGTTTTCCTCAATTTCTTCTTCAAATGCTTGATCTTGATTTGAGAAATCCTGTTTCTGGTGCAATAGTGCATGGCCATGTGCCGTTGGAGCTTATTGTTCCTGTTAGCCTTCTCAAGAAGCTTCTCTAAATGACAATTCACCTTTTCAAGCCAAAATTCCTTATCTTGCTCAATTTCTGGTGCAATCAAATTATTAGTCCTCTTGACCCAGTGATGGAGATGGTTCAGTTTCTTGCTCTTGTTGCCTCTTGTGACCTCTTGTTGTTGGACTCCTTGGTTTGATTTGCCCTTCCTGATCTTCAAGCTTATCAACATCAATCACTGACTTACCTTTGCCACCTTCCTTCTCCAAATCTGCCTTGGGCTTGCTAAGCAAAAGTTGTTTTACTTGGAGCTGCCTGTTCTCCTGTTGAAGAAATGTAATCATGAAGTTTACCTTTGATAATTTGTCCTTGAGGTCTCTGATTTTGGCTTCTTTCTCTTTGATAATATGCTCTGGTGACTTGTCCTCCTCATGCATCTCTATTTCTGCCATGTGAGTGTCAAAATGTACTTGTTCTTCCTTTTGCAATGGTGCTTCATGCTGATGTGTTGATGTCTCTTTTTCAACTGCTGTAGGCTGAGCCCTTTCCACACTGCTAGGAGTAAACATTAGCCTCTTTCCTCTAGTATATGTTTTAGTCACCTCAGCCCTAGGTGTTCTTGTTACAGGTTTGCTTGCAGAACCCACTTCTTGTTGTCTTGGTGAAGTCAATGGTGTAGACTGACTGCTTGATTGAATTGGAGTAGGCAAAAGAGAGGCTGAATGCATGAATCCCTCCCAAGACAAGTTGACCTGTGTACACTGATGGCAAACAATAATTTTCACCAAGCCATGATGGATCAAGCTTGCTTGATGATCTTGCCCTTTGCTATGCACTTTTTCTGCCATTTTGATCAAACTTCTGTAGAGGTAGTGAGGTAGGTTAAAAGCTTTAGCACCTGTGAAATGCATCAGTGATATAACATGGTACTGATATATCCTTGAAAACCTACCCTCACATGTGAAATATTTCATGATCATCTTCATGAGAGGAGCATACTTGTCAAGCAAGTGTTTAAAAGGAAAAATGTGCTTTGGAGCAACTTTGTACGGAGGCTTCAAAAACATCTTGTAATTTTCAATATCTTGCAAAAACAACTCCTGCAATAGTAAAAACCTGCAATTGCTGAAATAGTAAAAACAACTCTTGCAATGGTTACCTCATCCCCCCTTAGATTGGTAGAAAAGGTGCTTGTTAATTTATCACTGAAACCTAGTTCTTCAATCTTTTGGCAAAAAACAAGGCAACCTGCATCATGGAATGACTTCTTGAGAAATGGTGAACCATCAGCACATCAGCATATCTGATGTGCTGATTGAGAGTACTTTGGTGGGTTCATATCTGATAATCTGACCTCCTTTATACTTCCTTTGGTCAGTGGTCTCTGAATCCATGTGAAACCCTAGCTCACTAGGAAGGTAAATTAGGGTTAAGTTTAGGAAAACAGGGGATTTGGGGCAGTTTTAGGAATGGAGGGAGATGAAGGGGTTTGAGGGTGTCTAAAGGGATAGATGTTAGGGAGTGTAGGGAAGTGGAATTTTAGGAAATGAGTGAGGGGAAATGATGGAAATGAGGGAAAAAGGTGAGGGGGAATGTCAAGGAAAGGTGAGGGAGGGTGTATGAGCATGAATTTCAGGGTTTTTCACAACAAATGGACCAAAGACACTATGTGACCAAAAACACAACAAACCCTAGGAGAGGGTGATTTTTTGAGCTTACAAGCATGAAATGAAGTTAAAGAGAGGTAGATAAGGGACCCACTTACTTGTAGCTGATGAGCTGGAACCTGTAGCTGATGAAGGAACCCTTGGAAACTGAAGATTGTGCTTCCTGAAGAAAAACACAGCACCTTGGAGAAAAGCGCAACGCAACAGAGAAATTTGGCTTTCCAAGGTGAAATTTGGTTGCTTTGAGGGTGGCATGCTCCTTGCTGATAGAATGATGTCTCATGAGGGTGGAATGAGCAAATGATTTGCTACTTTGGTCTTCTTATAGGCTGAAAAGTGATGTGGCCCCACCTTGTCTTTTCACAAACTGACTTAGTAAACTAATGTACTGCAACTTCAAACCTTATTATACATATTTACATCTTAATAAAGATCAAAATGCACTTTGGAGATCATTATTGAACACTTGTCCCTATCACTACTCCTTTTAATGGTGACTTTGATGATGACATGACCTATTTACATGACTTTGACAATAATACCTAATGATGACACTACATGGAAAGATAAGAAAAATGATGACAAAGATGACCAAGACACTCTTTCAAAGAATAATGACCTGACCATGATGATGTTTATTGAACATGAGAATGAAAGGAGTAGTAATGACCTTGGTAGATTAACCAGTGATCAAATTTTTATTTGGAATTTCCTTGAAACTATAAGAAATTGCCCTAGGACCCTATCAATCATATAAAAAAGCATAATTTGATCATTGGTGACTGACAGGACTGACAAACACTAACAACAACAAACTGCTTCTTTCGTTTTCCCTCCATATTAGGGCATTAGCTGGTGTAGTAACCTAGTTGATGGCATGAAAATCATTTAACCTTGCTTGGTGTTAAAAATTCATATACAATGCAATATAAGTAATAATTTTCTTGTTTTTTTGAACTGATCTGAAAATGGATTGTACTTGAAAAGGGTGGAAGGTATCCATTTTCATTTATGTAAATGAGTGCAAATACTCCAAATTTTAAATCTGAAAATGTGAGAACTTCTTATTTCTAATACAGAGATAGACTGTAAGGGCATTTACCGGATATGTCACCTTTCAAAGAAAGGATGAATCCAGAAGCTACCTGGCCCTCTTACAGACTCTGCCTAAAGAAATAATAGAAGTAAACACTCAGACTTAATTAAAATGACCTTACTCAAACTTGACATTATGTGGAATTTTTGCTTGGAAGAGGTGTATGTCTTTTCTTCTGTTTATGTGTTTTAAGTTTATTTGTTTTTGCTGCAACTTAACATGTATATCAGCAACATAATTCAGCCATAGAATAACAAAACACAACAACAATATAATATAGGAGTTCACCCCAACTCTTGGGCTACATCTCCTTTGAGCTTTGTCAACATGATTAGACTCTTTGGGATTAAGGTACTTAAATTCTTTTACAAGCTCCACACTTAACCACAATGAATACGAAAATGATTCAAAGGGCTGAGAATACCATTTTAAATCCCTTTAATGGTTGTTCAATTCCTGCAAACAACTTTAGGCTTCCATGGACACACATCCTTCTGTCGGTGCACTAAGCTTCTTTGAGCTTCTAAATGGCACAAACTCCCTCAGATTTATATTTCTGTCTCTGATACCACTACTTCTGCATACAATAATGATCAAACATCAAATATCAACTGATAAATTGCTTACATTAAGCACAACATCCCCAAAAATGGCTCTCCTCCACGGTTTTCCCAAGGCTGCCCACAACTTCAACTTTTCGAGCTGTAGAAGTACTCGAAATGATCTGAAACCACTTCCATAGTCAATATAGAGTTTTGTTTCATAAAAAACGACCTCCGGCTGCTCCGGTTTCGCCTACACACTCTGTTTGGAAAATGGCCTCTAGAAAATGAAGCTTTTCGGCTTTCTAAAGTTCTTAACAGATTCAAACAGATTCAAAAGGCATAAAATAGCTAAGAATGCCTATTCATTTACCTTAAACAGAGAAACACAGTCCAATACACAGCCTTCTCCTTCCAGGCCCTGATGGCTCCTTCATCTTCTTCGATGCTTAAACCTCTGAAGATGACCTCTATTAGATTTCAGAACTGCTCCATTGAGTCCAGAAGGTCGAAGAGACCCAAAATAAAAAAAAAATTCACTCCAAAAGGATCTCCCATGTGAAAGATATCATCAAAACAGTGTTTGCCCAATGTTAGGCAAAAAATCCCACAAAAGTGGGCCGCATTTAGTTAACTGCGGATAAACTTGGAGTTTCGCCTAAAATGGAGGAAACCGGCGCTAAATTTGGGGCGGCATAAACTGTTAGCATTAAATGTTAAAGGACATGTGGCCGCATATTCCGCATTAACTGTTGGGGGCCAACCGTTGTAACAGTGATAATAAATATAATATTTATGCTTCACATATTCAAACCAAAGGCCGTGGCCCAATTTCCATTGTGAACAGGGGCCATGTGGCAGCCTCTGGGCTTGCCACGTGGCGGCCTCTGATTGGTTTGCCATCACACAGTCAACTCTCCAGCCAATTGCAGAGAGACACTTGTCACAAAACGACTGGTCCATAGGGAATATTCCGTGGAATATTCTCAGAATATTCCAAGGAATATTTCCAAAATATTCCCGAAATATTCTTTTTTTTAATATTTGTCCATTTCTAAAGTCAAATTGGCCTTTTTTTTCACTGAAATTGAAGAACTTCAAAGTTGATTAACTTCTTCATACAACGTCGGTTTTCAGTGCCGTTCGCGGCGTTGGGATCGTATCGCCGAGGCCTATCTCGTCGCTCAGGTTCCAAATCAATTTGATCACTTTCATTTTTGAGCTTTTTCCCAAGCTCAGATTTGAGCTCCCGATCATGAACTTCAAATAATTATTTAACAATACTTCAACAATAGTAAGGAGAAAGTAGAGATCATGAAGCACAATAAAAGACCCCAGAAATTAGGTCCAGGACTAGGGCAAAACCCCACAAGGGGAAAGCCCAACCAATTCCTTTTTTAGAGAATTCCTTCAAAATACATCAATACAAAGGCTATACTGATATAGGAAGGCTTCCACAAGTGCAAAGTCTGAATGTTAGACATCCAACAAAATTCGCAAAGGAAAGTTTGAACAAAACTGGAGCGTAACCTTCCTTAAGATCCAACTAGGAATAGATCCAAAAGATAAACAACTCAGATCTGTCACCACTGGATTAGAATCAATGTCACAAAACTCAGATCTGATACCATAAAGATCAGATCTACCACCACAGTATTCAGATCTGTCCTCATAGAGCTCGAATTTATCACAGTGCTTGGATCTATATTACAGAATTCAGATTTGCTACCACAGAGCTAGGATATGCCAACACAAAACATAGAATAATATCACAAAACTCACATCTGATACCACAGAGCCACGATCTGCCCAAAGAACTCAGATCTATGTAATAGAATTTAGATCCGACACCACAAAGTTTGGATCTGCCAATAATGAACTCGATATAGGTCATAAAGTTTAGATTTGTCTCCACAAATCTTTGATCTGCCGACAAGGAACTCAGATTTGTTGCTACATAATTTAGATCTGAGATAAATATACCATTGACTTGTCTAATATCTAATGATCTCAGACATTTCCTGCAGAATACATATAGATGCTACAAAATTTGAATCAAACTTTGGATAGGTGCTCAACTAGTTACCATAAATTTAACAATATGACGTAGACTTCAGCGAGAATGGAGAGAGGATATTTCTCCTTCAGAATCGAATGAATATGCTTGAGAGGTGAATTGCATACCAAGGAGAGTGAGTAGCCTCTTTCTCTATTCATCAAGATTGTCGTTCAAAACTTATGGAGCCTTTGTAACTTGCGGAGCCTTCGTAAATTGTGGAGCATTCGTAAAATACAAATATAATTTTCCTCTTTAAATGCTACGTGAAATATGGCATACAAAATTTATTTTGACCACGTAGAACATGCTAGAAGACTCTTCATCACACCCTTGGAAGTAGATCCATCACTTGACCCTTTCTTGGCCTTAGATTTATCCTTGCTTGCTAGGGAAAGGTTTTCCTCTTCTTCGAATTTCTGTTTTTGATCTCCATGTTGAGTACCCTTTTGGATCTCTTCTTGGTGAAATCCTCCCACATCCTCTCCCAAGAGGGCAGGTGTTCTCGGTCAACAATACATTTTACGAACACTTCCCACTGCTTTGTAAAGCCATTCAAGGCAATACGCACTAACTCAGTCTCTGGAATCGTGTCCCCAACAACTGCCATCTGATCTCTCAATTGCTTTATCTTGGTCAAGTAAGATGCCGCACTTTTCCGCTTGGACATTTTTATGGTATCCAGCTTGTCTCTCAACAGTGAACACCATTTTACAACTTTGACAGTCGCAATAGTACATCTTTGTGAGCACAACCCATATCTTCTTCAGTGTATCCTTCATTGACAAATGGGGTATGAGATGGTCTTTGAATCCATCGAGAATAATCCTCTGCACCTTGTCCTCCTTGACCTCATGTAAATAAAGAGCAATTGGATCTAAGCTTGGTGACACCACTGTTGTATTAACAGAATTCCACAACTTGTTCTCCTTGAGAACAATTGAGATTCAAACCTTCCATTGCAAATAGTTCAAAGAATCGTGAAGGCTGCCCTCATATCGAACACCAGTAGCCATTGTAGAATAACCCTAGAAGAGATTGAAATGCTGAACTTTGAGCCTTTGTCCTGATACCTATGTCAAATTTCTTGGCTTTGTATTCAAAAATTATTGCTTTGATACCATGTTAAATTCTTTAAACCCAGTTACAAATTTACAGTCTAAAAATGATCATATAGATGTGAAATAAAAAATGCTTTCTAATCTGATTTGTAACAATAAATATTCTAGGTTTTTAACCAAGTAAACAACAAATGTGAAAATACACAACACCAATCACATGCAATTACATGCAACAAAGAATAACACAGATATACCTTGGAAACCTCAGTGTGGGGAAAACCAAAAAATGTTGGGCTTCTTATTCAACTTCATGAGAAATATTTTTACAATAAACTCACAAGGATTTGCTCCAATAAATACACAACAAAAGTTCTAAGCACTCTCTCACTCATTCCTTGTGCGGTCCACACGTGCGGCCCAATAGAAGAATTTTTGCGCACAAGGGAAGCTCACCCTTACAACCCGAGAGAAAACTCGACCTACTTGCTCAAGATAACTCAGCCTACACGTGCCAAGGTAACTTGGCCTTTCAGCTGATATCGCTTGCCTTGATCTTGCTTTGGTTGTCTCGATCTAGCCTCTCCTCGCTCTTGCTGCCAAATATTGCGCTCCTTTAAATCTTAACTCATGGCAAATCAATTGTATTTATCCTTTGGCTCGAACCCCCTATTAAAAAGAACAAACCCTAATCTGAAGCAAAATCCCTAATCTCAATGGTTGAGATTAGATCTTACTTTACTGAGATCGACGATCATGACTTAATTTGTCGTTGTCTTCTTTTCCCTTTTACAAATGGGTACCCAACAATTGAATTAAATTGCTGTCTAAAGTCCCGACGTAGGAAATTCATTAATTAACTGCTGTAGGAGATATTTAGGGTGACTTGCAGCATGTCATGACACTTGATCCATGCATAATCACCTTCCAAGCTACAATGTCAACGTCCAAGAGTTCAACTTAGAGGATTTTGGACTAGAAAGGTGCTTGACAAATGGATTGAATCTAGTTAAGGTCAAGGTGTTTGTGGGTATGTATCAATATTACTAGAAGTACTGGGTGTAAGCATAGTAGTTGTTCTGAATTTAGGGTTTATGAATGTGGCAATATACATTTTTGCATATATATGTATATTTATTTATTTATAACTTATATATATATATACATATATATATATATATATATGTGGAATTAGAAAAATTAAAAATTTGAGAAACAACTGATTGTAAATCGATTTTCTAGACATCTAGATTGGATGGTACTCCTTGACAAAAAATGCCTCATGTTAGGAACATTAATAAAATGCCTGGCATCCATTAAATAATCACGATGAACACTCATATGTCATAATATCATCAGTCACAATTTGATTTCGTTGTGTTTTTGAATTTTCTTACAGTTAAGACTGTTGGCTATAAACCTAATTATGAAGATTCCTGAAAGCATAGTTAAAAAAAGTTGACGATCTTATTAACATCCTATCAATTTTCACTGAATTTTGTTGATGATTACGAAAAATATTGTAGTGTGAGAGTGAGACATCTCCTTGCAGAGTATAAAAAATGAGCTAAGAATCACATTTTTTAATAGTTGAACCGAATGACACTTCCCTATTGATAATGAGCTTACCTGTCTACTCTTGTAGCTTTATGCTTTAGTTCGCTTATCTTCAAAAATGGATAAATAAAAACTGTATATAATGAAAACAAACAATCACAACTGTTTTAATATTGCTGAAGAGGAAACATCACTTTGCAAAATAATAACCTTATGGATTCTTTTCATGCAAGCTAAGCAAGACAATATCTCTTTCAGGGTTCCAAAAATACACTACAAAGGTTGCCTATAAATTAGCGAATGCAATATCAACAACCCAAGAGCTAATACACATAAAGCCAACAATTGACTTTACTGTAAGACTATTTAATATTAAAATGTACTCTGGAGAAGAGAAAGAAGTCACAACTACAAACCCTAAAAGGACAAAAATGTTTGTTGTAACTGATGATTGAAATGTTGAGAAAGGCCAAGCCAAACTAATAGGCCAACGACACATTTACTCCTCGAGAGTATTTCAAATTCTCTAAAATTCTAGTTGAGTAAGTCACGTCTAGATAGTTTTAGCAATTGTCTTATTGAACATGAGGTATCACGCCAAATATTGAAAAACAGTTATCAAACCAGACAACTACGATCACAAAGAAGGTGATTAAAATTGTTGAATAGGGATCTATTGTCGCTGCGACAAACACCCTCCAAAATTTCACCTACACTTGAATTTTGGAGCTTCCTTGTGATCTTATGATCCATCGTTTCAAGTTCTTCATATTCAGTTCATGATTGATTGATGTTGTTCTAAGCCTTTGATGCATTCATAAGCGCACCCCTTTCTAGCAAGTCTAACAGTCAATGTCTACCCTTGAGGACAGGCATTGCACAATCTTGGAAAATAGTGCTTGCGCAGTCCTTGGGAGATAGTGCCTGTGCAGTATTTAGTGGCAGACATTGCACAACTCTTGGACATTGCGCAATCCTAGATGACAGTAACTGCACAGTTGATAGTGACAGGTACTACGCAGTGATTATGCACAGTCAGTGCGCATTTCCAGTTGACAGTGAGAGTGCAATCCTTCCAGTCTGTGTTGTCACACCTCCTAGTGGAAGCCACCTCACTCTTCTCTGCTCTCCTTGCATAAAACGTCTAACTCAGAACCCTTTTCACAGTCATCTTTCGCTTTCAAGCTTTGTGCACTTTAGAGCATAAGGGGCATTCTCTCACTCTTAAGTCGCAACTGTATTATCATTTAGGCAAGTTTTCTCAACTGTTGGTTTTGTGCACTTTTGTTTTTGTTAGTGTCACTTTCACTTTTGTGACTATTGTTTTTGCTTGCTTTCACTTTCGCAAGTGTCGCTTTTGATCTCTTTTGCTTTCATATGTGTCGCTTTCGCTTAATTTAGCTTGTAAGTGTCGTTTTCACTTAGTCTTTCCCTCACAAGTGTTGCTCTTGCCTGCTTTTGTTCTTATATGCGTCCCTTGTGTTTTCTTTATGATGGCATTTTTCGCTCTCACTTGTTTTCACGCATCTTAAGAGTACCTTGGCACACTTTTAGAGGCAACCCCAACGTACTCTCTGGGACTACCTGATGCTATTTATCCTTGGAACATGTGCTGGACACATTCTTATGGCATAACACATCTTTTGGTTGCATTGCGACACTTGTGTCGTGAAGGTACATATTAAGTGTCACACTTGGAGACAAGTGTCGTTTCACTATATGCCTCTTGGTTTTGGGTACTATGTGTCTTCTTGTGATATGCTTGGTTGAAGATATGAGTGTGATCATGTTTAAGACCTGTTACATGTTCTTACTCCCTTGTCTCATTGATCTCACACGTAGTCAGTTTTGGAGTTCATCCCTGTCCTCACATCTCTCGCAATTCACGAGCATATACAATCTTCTAGGCAAGTGATGAGTACTCTTCATGCTCCTGAGTCTCAGTGATGAAATCCCTGCCTCTCGGACCTTTGCACTATGCCCATCTTGAGGACAACCTCTAACAATGCATTGAGCAACCTTGGAATACAGACTATCAATCTTGCTACTTAGCCTTGCCCACTGCGCAGTTCATGATCCCTCCTGCCCTGTATTGCAGATTGCACAGTTGATAGTGGGGTCACTTATGAACTTCTGCAACGCCCAACTGCGCAGTTCACTAAGCCTCCTCTTCAATTACTGCACACAGCGCAGTTACAGTTCCCTAACCTGCCTCCCTTGTCTCCCTAACTTCCTCAACTGCGCAATCCCGAGTCAGCCTCCTATTGCGCATTGCGCAGTTCTAGTGGACAGTAGGTCCATCTCTCTGCCACTGCTAAGCTCAACTGCGCAATCTTGGAGTCTGCTTCTCAATCACTGTGCATTGCGCAGTTACAGTTCCTAGTCTTGTCTCTCCAGATGACCGTGTGGTCATCCCTCTGTCCCTGTGAAGCGCAAATGCGCAATTCCTAGACCCTCTCTCTCTCAAACCCTTGCCCATTCTCCCACCACAGTCAGTATGTTGCATAAGCAAGCGCAGATAGAATATGTGATTATGGGACTGATGTTGTCTTGTCATAAGTTTGCAGGTGGTATCATTGTACCATGACAAGATGATGTCAAAAGCGTTAGCAAGGAGAGGTCACAAAGAGGACAACTGTCGAGAGTCGAGACATGAAGATGCTATCAAGCAAGAGTAAAGGAGCCTTGGACCAAGACAAAGAGATGGCAACTCATGTTGACTTGGAAGGTTCCAACACTTATCTATACCCTTTGGAGGGTGAAGATGGAGTACAACCAAAGATCTATCATGAAGAAGTGAAAGTCATAGCAGCAAAGAGAAGAGCTTGGCATTGATACCATGAAGTCTTATGTCACCGTTACCGAGTTGTGGCTTCTCAAATTGTCACCACAAAAGTCATATGTGTTAGTGTATTTTACACGTGAGTAGTCTGCTACCAGTTCTGTCAATACCATGAGTAGTAGAATCCATGTGGGAGATGGAGACCTTGGCATGTCTGAGCTACTACCCACCACCACCATTATGAGACTTTATGAGATTGTTGTTGGTTTCTTCAGGACCGAGCATGGTCTTTCCAGCCTAATTAGGAGCACCATTGGGGTTATACATGGATGCTGTCTCTGATATTATTTGGGATCTATGTTGATGAGCTTGAAAAGTTCTTCAGAGCTAACACACACGTGAGGATGGTTGTATCGTACATTATTCGGTTTCATCAACCTTGTAGATGATGTAATTCTAATAGCTTCTTTCCCCGAGAATCTGCATGGGATTTGGATTCACAGGCCCACTTTTCAAATCATCACCCTCTTGAGGTTAACCTTAGCAAACCCAAGGTCACGGTCCTTGACACATTGAAGGTTTCTTTATACAGGCTTCATGTCTTCTACAGGAAGGGGCTGATTAATAAGCCCACTGTTCCTTATATTTCTAATGATTTGGAGGATAGCTAAGGGCCCTCTAAGTGGGCATGCCTTGAGAGTGTCCGAGCTATTATACTCCAGCAGATGATGCATTGCAAATGAATTGTTTCTCAATATGTTATACAAGCCAAGTGTGGTGCACTTCCACTACGTCTTGAAAACAACTTCATATTAGTTTCTCACCTTTACTTGCATTGTTCTTTTGGGAAATAAGATCTAGGTTTGGAGAGGTACCTTTAGTTGGCACTTCACTCTTTGGAGGAGATTCTTTGCACTAGCATTGAGACTGATTATCATAATGCTTGGAAGTATAGGATCTGCCAGCTATGTTCCGTTTAGGAGATTGAGACCAAGGAAGTGTTCATTTTCAGGTGCCCCATTTACTATGGTACCTGGAGGAGATTTCATTGTTCTAATAGGTTGTGTGGATCCTTGCCTAGACCATAGATGCTTGAATTATGTGTTAGAGAGGTGAATGCCCTTGGGCATCAGGCTTTGCAGGGTTTCTCTAGACCTACTAGCATGTTCACTTCTTTCTTCTGTCCTATTTATTGCAGTGGATTCTACTACTCATGGTATTGACAGAACTGGCAGCAGAAAAGTTAGATGGTGTTCCCTCATGAATGGTCCCAAGGCAGGCTCACTTTTCTAACTGTATTACTTAATGTAGGTTGGCTTCTGACTCTGATGTTGATTGAGTGTTTGATCTATCCCCTTTTGTCATGCCAGCTGCTTGTTCTCTTCTCTTAATTCCCCACGACTCCTTTGATCTATGTTGTTTGGGGTTTTTCCATTTTTGGGTGCCCTTATGGTACCTGTTTCTTCTCAGCCTCATGGTTTCCCTCTCGAGGTTCCCATCCTATGGTATCTATTCTGTATACAGTTTAGATTGGTTAGTAGATGCTTTAGGCAGTCCTTGGAATAGTGTCATTTCTTGTTCTGTAGAGTCCCATTGATCCATTTTGGTTATCTGTGGATATTAATATAGTTTCATTTTGCCAAAGGGGTCGTGGTTAGTCAGTGAGGTCAATGGATTGTTAAGCCATATACCAAGTATCCATTGAACATTCCTAACCATGGTCAACTCACGTGATGCTATTGCTAGGCTATGTATTTATTGAAGAGAATCTTATGTGAGCATTTTTTGGTTATTTTTCTTGTTTACGAGCCTTCTTAAATATCTAAGAATTGGGTTGAATCATTTCTTCCAAGTTCCCTTGAGAGAATCTTAGGTTGACATTTTGTGTTTATTTTTCTTGTCTAGTCTTTTTAAAATCTATGAATTGGGTTTGACCATTTCTTTCAGGCGTTCTCTCCATGGCAAATGCCGGTCCTGACACTAATGGCTCTCAATTTTTTATTACCACAGTAACAACTGACTGGTGAGTTTAGTTGAATGTAACCTTGGTCCTTTTTACTTTATGCTCGAAAGTATTTATAGACATTTGGGGTGAGTTGCACTAATACTTTATAAATGCAAAATATATTTTTCTCCATTCAGGTTGGACGGAAGACATGTTGTCTTTGGAAAAGTTATTTCTGGAATGGATGTTATTTATAAAGTAGAAGCTGAAGGAAAACAGAGTGGTCAACCAAAAAGGAAAGTAAAGGTTGCAGACAGTGGGGAGCTTTCATTGGATTAGCTAACTCTTCTAGTTGAGGTCTCCATCAATCAATGGATACATACATTGAGTTTGACTTTGGCAAACCGACATTCCCAAATTTAATGATCCAATATGTTTTGATCGTCATAAAGCGTGGGATAATATTAAATAATAATTATTGAGTTGGTAACCCAGTTAGCTGTTAATTTATGAATCTCCACATCTCCCCAATTATGTCAAATGTATCTAAACATGGCAGCAAACTTATAGGACTTCATTTTCATATAATTGATGGTTGATTTTTGCACAACTTTTTGGATATATCATGTCTTTTGTATTTATTTTAGAGATCTCTAAATTGCCAAGTGCAGCAATTGCCTATCTTAGTCCTATATAATTCTGTATTCTGAAACCTGGATTGATAGATTAGCATTGACAAACAAGGTTAATGAGCTCATTGCCATTTGGGGGTTTGTTGGTTACTTTTTGTTGGGGGTTTGTCCATTGGTGCCCTGCAAGTTTGAGATATATGGTAGCCTACTTACCCAAGACTCACTTAATTTACTACAAAAATAATACATGATTAGCTATTATCCTTATTAGTGAGCATAGGCTTACTGTACATGCTAATTGGTATTTTCCTATGAGAATCTTGCTGAATATGATATGTAATTGTTGGATGAAGTGCAATGAACAACCATTGCATATGGTTCTCACTTCCTCAGGATAAGAGAGTAATCCTTCTTAATGCTCCACTTACATCTGCTTAATTATGTTTTGTTATATTTTTACTGTCCTGTGAGACCTAACATGACCTATAGAATCTGTTTCCTAATTAAAATTAGTTCGAGTATAATTTAATTAATAAATTAGAATGTAATCAAAAGCATCAATTTGGTATTGATTTCTCCAAGCAGCCAGCCTGGTGTCTAGGGCTGCAGGCCTGTTATCTTTATTTGGATTGCTTGATATTTCTACAACCTGAAGTTGATATTCTTTGAACATAATGCTGCTGCAACAAGGAACTTGATATAGATTAATCCATGTAATATTGATTGATCATTTCGATAAAAACGAAGATGAATGTGGAACTTGAGATCCAATGTTTAGAGATATTAATACTAGCTGCCAAATGCACTAAGATACTAATAGCTTTAACATTGCCACAAGGCCAAAATGACAATAATAGAAACACTCGTATTTTTCCAAGGGAAAAAGACATAATTTCATTCATAAAGATATTACGAGGAAAATTACATTTTGTATATACACTTCAGGAGTGTATTCTGTGAAGGAACTGTGGACTGTAGCAAAAATTTAAACATTAGTTGGGAACAATGCTATTCCCTGCAGGCTGCAAACATGCGGCAAGATATATCATGAGTAGAAGCAATTTGGATAGCCTGAACAGACCATAGAAGATACAAAAAATCCATACTAGGCCGCAGGCCTCAATAGTCACTGAAAGCAAAAACTGCCCAGCCCTATTATATGCTGACAAAAACCTGTACTCTGTGTACAGCTAAGATCCACTGAACTGTGTACAAAAATAGAATTATCCTGCATTGGCTGAGCATAGACATAAACGTGTCCAGAGTTAAAAACTGACATCTGTAGAGGACAAAAACTAGAACTCCTGCATATGACAGAGGACTCCACCAAAAAATCCTGGTTCTGCTCAGCTATGGCCCAAAGATCTTTCTCCAAATGTAGGCATCAAATGAGAAAGCATCAAAAGGGTCAGCAATACAAATAATCTCCTCTAATATAGGACAAAGGTAAATATTCCTGTAGGATATAATGCCATTTATCCAGTTGATAAACAACCTTGAATCCCTGAAGATATGAATATGTCTGCACCCTTGTTCTTTTGCAAAGAGAAGCAGATTTTTGCATGCTAGGAGCTCTGCTCTGTTATGGTGCCCTGGAGCAGGCCTATCTTAACTTTGAAATAGTGGGAAGGAGAGGTCTAGAATAAAACTGCCACCACTCGGCTGACCGTTATCCCTGGATCCACCATCAAAGTAGCCCCACTGATTTGCAACATCAATAGATTTTGAAGAGACCACCCTGGGGACTGGGCCATTCTTTTCCTGGGTAAAATGGCTTAAAACGACCAACACCTCGGCAGCAATATTAGAAGGAACTGATATCTTGTTCGAGAGAATCAACCAGATCCTAACTAGCCAAATCCCCCAACGAACAATAAGGAGAAGGGATCTAAAAGGGCGACAAGAGGGATTTGAATGCCACGAATGCCAAGCGCCTTTCAAATCAGGCCCAGACCAAGAGATGGAATGTCAGAGAGCCGACCCGCACAACTGCCAGACATTCTGAAAAAATGGACATTCAATGAATGAATACTGAGCAGATTCCCCGTTATTTTGGCTGAGATGACAGCATCTAGGGCCAATCATAAACTGCCTTTGAAGGACATCCCATGTAGGGGCCCTATTCATCATTAGGCACCACATAATTTTTTTTTGATATAGGTGGACAAAACCCAGTAATAATTGATATCAAACCCAATTTAGGTGTATATATGTTAGTGGGGGTTTTGAATGCCACAAATGCCAAGCACCTTCCAAATCAGACCCAGACCAAGATATGGAATGTCAGAGAGCCGACCCGCACAACTTCCAGGCATTCTGAAAAAATGGACATTCCATGAATAAATACTGAGCATATTCTTTGTTATTTTAGATGAGATGACACTATTTAGGGCCAATCATAAACTGCCTGTGAAGGACACCCCATGTATGGGCCCTATTCATCATTAGGCACCACATAATTTTTTTTTGATATAGGTGGACAAAACCCAGCAATAATTGATATCAAACCCAATTTAGGTGTATATATGTTAGTGGGGGTTTTGAATGCCACAAATGCCAAGCACCTTCCAAATCAGACCCAGACCAAGATATGGAATGTCAGAGAGCCGACCCGCACAACTTCCAGGCATTCTGAAAAAATGGACATTCCATGAATAAATACTGAGCAGATTCCCTGTTATTTTAGATAAGATGACACCATCTAGGGCCAATCATAAACTGCCTTTGAAGGACACCCCATGTATGGGCCCTATTCATCGTTAGGTACCACAATTTTTTTTGATTTAGATGTACAAAACCCAGTAATAATTGAAATAAAACCCAATTTAGGTGTATATATGTTAGTGGGGGAGATGCACCAAACAAGTTCATCTGGCATGTCCGTAATACAAATATGACTGTCTCTGAGAGCTTGAATGTAGTTGTTCCAGCAAGCCCGATATTCAACCACAATACCTCGGTCATCAATGGATAAACATCCTTGGTACCAAAAGGCGGAGAGGAATGGGTTGGCAACTTGAGCCGACATGCAGAAACCATGATCATGAAGCCAGTCTATGAGGGGGCGACAATCTATATCTCATATCACACCCTGGCCATGGGTCTTGACCAAGACAAAGCATATCACCCCTGCCAATCTGCCAAGCAAGCCCACTTCCAATAATGTCAAAAATGTTTAGAATAACCTTCCAAATAATAGAGATATTGGATTGAGATTTGTTTGGATTCCCTAAGCCAGTGATCCAAGGAGGATGGCGTTATATATTTGTGCTTGACCACCAAGGCCCATAAACTGTTAGGAGAAATCAAACACCATCCAAATTTTGCAGCTAGAGCCTTAGAGAACAGAAAGATATTTTTAAGGCCCCACCTGACTCATGGCAGGATCCCTTTTTCCTTACCAGGCCATAGGAAAAAGGAACAGAGCCTCCTGATCTTTTCCGAGATGCACTTAGGGATCCAAGCCAAAGAAGCCCAATACACCGGAATAGCTTCCAATACAGATTTAACAAGCACTAGGCAACCTGCTCTAGAGAGCCTTCGACAATTCAACTGACTATCCACTTTTGCCACAAGCCAAGCCCAATCTTATTTGGCATAACAATTTGTCTTAAGATGAAAACCCAAATACTTTAGACTTAATTCCATAGGTTTAACAGGATATAGGAGAACACTTGATAGATGACAAATTTCCAGCTGTGAGATTATGATGAGTTATAGAGGATTTATGCACATTAATGGACATGCCAGTGACATGCCTGAAAAGAGATAATATATCAGCTAACATCGAAGATTTACAACCATCCCCATTGCAGAAGATAATAATGTCATCCAGAAAAAGCAGATGGGTAATAGATAAGTTCTTGGCTATATACACTCCCTTGAAAACCCCCCTTCTCTTTGCATCTCCAAGAAGATGGCTCAGGCCTTCCACCACCACAAGGAACAGAAGAGGAGATAAAGGATAACCTTGTCTCAGGTCCCGCTGCACATGACATTGAAGAAAGGAGATGCAAAACAATTGATCAAGACAGTGAAGGACACAGATTGAATACAAGACATTACCCAGTTGATAAAATCAAGGCAGAAACCCTGGTGGATGAGTAGATTTTTGATGTAAATCCAATTTACCCTGTCATAGGCTTTGGATAAATCAATTCTGATAATGGCCCCTTTTGATTTTGGGATTTGAGACCATCCAAGCTTTCTTGGGCCACCCTGATGGCCCTTTGAATCTGACGTCCCTCAAGGAAAACAAATTGTTCTGGAGATTATATCTGGAAAGGGTAGGCTTCAGACGTACAACAATAATCTTAGCAATAACTTTGTATATAGAATCGCAAAGGGAAATTGGCCAGAAATCTGAAAGCGAAGAAGCATGACTGGATTTGGGAATAAGGGTGATGAAAGTAGAATTAAAGGACGGGTAGATGCGGCCTTCCTTCCCTGATTCTTCTATGATTGCATGTAGATCCTGACCCAAAAAATTAAATAACTCGAAAAGATTCCACACCCAACCATCCCGAACAGGACTTTTGCCCCTCTGAACAATGTGTAAATTTTTAAGTTCATCCATAGAATCCCTGCTTTCATTCGCCTAAAGTACCGATAAACTTGGATAACTTCAGCTATAGAAGAAGCCGTGTATCTTTAAATTGGTGGTCCTCAAAGAACTGTTTACCCAGATTAGCCAAACGATTAAATGAAGAGATCTCGGAACCTTGATTGTCCTGAAGACTCCAAATGGTATTCATAATTTTCCTGCCCTTTGCTAACGCTTGGAAAAGCTTCGCATTCTCATCCCTGCTTTTTAACCATAAAGCTCTACTTTTTAAACGCCATTCCTCCACTTTGGCTTTTAAAAGGCTTATCATTTTGCTTTCCAGGGATTGACGGTGGGCAAAAGAGTCCAGGGAGGAAAAACCTTCCTCCTCGGAGGAAGAAATGCCCTCCACTTCCTTTTCAATCAATTCAAGTTCTTGGACCTCCCGTATCCTTTTTTTTCTTTGCCCACTCCTTTATCTTTTGCTTGGTTCTTTTTAGATTCAATGCAAACTGAGCAACAACCGAGACCTCTAACATAGTGGAGTATGGGGAACAGTTTGACTTTGTCAGAGAGATGCACTCCTCATCACCCAACCAGGTGGAATTTAGTTTGAATGGGCTGATCGACTTCTGAGGGAAACCCCTAATCTCTAGAAAGATGGGGGAGTGATTGGAGATGCCACCTTCTCCCACCCATTGCCTGATCAGAGGGAGAGATTCAAATATATCTTCAACAATGAGGAACCTGTCAATACGCTTGCCAATCCAATCACCCTATGAGCTTCTGTTCTTCCTTGTTGGAGAGAGCTTGGTGGGTTCCACATCCACTAGAACTACGGTCAAGTCGGCTTCTAGAGAAATCTGCCCAAGGGCCAGGACAAGCCTGGAAAGAAAGAAAGAAAGTATTTTTAACGTCCACGAGGCTAAAAATAGCTTATGGGACAGATTGCTTCTCCATCTGGCTTTTGTATTCGGCCCTTTTCTTGTGGAGTTTTACAATAAACGCTCCCAGCTTCTCGACAAACTCTTCATTGAATAGATTATCCCAAGAGCTACCCGTAAGAATACCTGCATAATTTTCCCTGCTGTCTTTGAAGGCCTGGCATTCTGAAGAATGCCCCAAGATTCAGCATGGCTCATGGAAAAATTAAAATCACCACCAACAATTAGGTTATTCCGAAGGAGAAAGGATTTATTTACTTAGGTCAGCTATGAGTGAGACCATATATATTGATAAACAAGGGAGATACACAATAGAAACACTCGTGTTGCTGTCTCTTTGGTCGATTTTATATTTATATTAGAAGGTGTTTGGTCAACCATGCTTTAGTTTCTTTCCCAAAACCCTTGGGCACATTAAATTGTATATTTTATTTACAGGAAAGACGGTCTGCATAGAATGAACTTTATAGGTTGGGATTACACGGTCTGCATAGCATGAATTTTAACTTTATTGGTTGGCATTACACGAGTATTGTGGACATGCAAAATCCAAAAGCTTACATTTTACGAGGCTTATATTCTTATATAACAAAGATAAGTTCACTGATTCACAAACTATGTGATCCCATTACATTAATCAACGACAATGGGTTCGCTTATCATGATCTGTTAAATTTTCTAAGCTTGTCCCACCCAAAGTTACAATTACATACAATGTGATAAATAAACAACCTCTACAATGACTTGCTAGTGAATCTTGTTACCTACGTGACGAAGATACATATTAGAGCATGCGTGAAATTTTTCTATATAAAGAAATTGGATAAATCTGACATGCATCTCTCGTCCGACCACTGTTAATGTTTGCCTGTTGGTCTATATGGCAAGAGCCTTGAGGTCTACATGATCAGTTTTTGTGACCCGTGGGTCTAGAGAACTTAGATTACACTGCATAACAAAGGTGTAAATGTTATTCAACGTGAGGCAAATGACATAAAAGGTGTAAATTATTGAGTATGGAAGTTGTGAACAAACTTAAGCGTAAACTATTGAATGTGGGATTTGTGAACCACCTTAGCTATACACTGACCATATAACATATCTTTCTACCTATTTTTCTCAAATAGGTACCAGTAATGTGTGCTGAATTTATATATAGATGCTTTTTGGGTTTGCATGGTCCAAGTTGGGTTTGAAAGAAAAACTATTTATTAACTTAAAACTATTTATTAACTTCACTCAATTTGATTACATTTGCAAAAACTGTGGATGGCATGGCTTGGGTGTTTTATAGCATGGTATATAAAATGGTTTATGCAATGCGTTAAAAATAGTGATAGATAAAACACAGTTTATTTTATTGAGCTTAGAAGCTCATTCTACAATCCAGTATGAGGGACATGTGTAAGTATGTCACGTCTTGAAAAAATAATTAAAATAATTTTCGCTCATGTTGACCAAACAAAAAAAACAAAAAAAACTAAATAAAAAACAATTAAACAACTGTTAAAAAACAATTAACTCAGTTGTTGATATTTCATTTTCACTCTTCAAGTAATAAATACAATATTTCTTTGTCTATCTTAAATAATATAATTTTACAGAGATAAAACATCAAATGTGAGTTATGAATAAAATATTTAGGTCGAGCTTTAGATGGATCTAAGCTGGTTTTATTTTTTTGAACTAAATAAATATATATTTTAAAGAAAGTCTTGTTGGGTACTTTTCTTCATTTTGAAGAGATTACTCTTGGTAAATCTGTTTTTAGAGAAGTTGGAGGATTTGATCTATTTATTTCAGATCCATAACATAGAATTATTTGTGCTCATTTTGGTTAAATCTGTTTCTAGAGAAGTTGGAGGATTTGATCTATTTTTTTCGGATCCAATCACATAGAATTATTTGTGCTGATTTTTCAAATCAACAAGTGTGGTTCATATGAATTAATGATAAAAATATGATCAAGCCAATGGGAATAAGTATGGGAAAAACTTTAAAATTTCGGTGACTAACTACGAAAGTCAAAAGTCATTAAGTAGGAGGAAATTTTTTGTTAAAACTAATAGTTAAAGGTAAAAAAATATTAACAATTAATATTTAATAATTAATAGTGGTAATTAATACTATTAAAAATAGGATTTGTATAATTAAATATTTTAACTAAAATAACAATAATAGACATTGATAATATTTAACAAGTGATACATAGTAGCTATTACCTGCGGCTTAATCTAAATATAGAAATGTTGCAATTTGATAAATAAATGATTGAAATTTTGGATATATATATATATATATATATATATATATATATATATATATATATTTTATGAGTTTTATAAAATATTGTGATTATAACAATAAACCATCACTAAAATAGGCACTTTAGAAATCATTTGATTTATTATATTGTTTTGAAATATAGATAGTAATATATAATCATTATTAGATTGGTTACCCTTGTTGGACAATTTTGAAGCTAAGATTCGTGCCTGGGGCTTCAATTGGCTGAATCTGGCTGGGAAGTCGGTGCTTATAAAAGCTGTATTGAATAGCCACCCCATCTTCCAGTTTGCAGTTCTGTTGGCCCCTGTTGGAATAATAAAGAAAATGGAGGACTTGACCAGAAAATTTTTTTGGAAAGGAGGGAAGGACAATGCTAAGAAAATTCCATTAATAAGCTGGGCCACAATTGCCTTGCCCAAACTGGAAGGAGGTCTAAATTTTAAGAGTCTTAGCCTTCAGAATGTTGCTTTGGGTGCAAAGCTGTTATGGAGGATAATAGCCCCTAATCCGGGGTGGGCGCAGCGTGCCATGTGGAAGAAATATTTCCGGGGCAAGAGGACAAGGTGCTTGGATCAGCCCATAGCCATCTCCAACTCGGTTATACAAAAGCTATGTGCAAAATCCGCTCCCCTTATCAGACAAAATGCTCATTGGTTACCAGGTAATGGCAAGCATATTCGAATCTGGGAGGATCGGATAATGGGATGTGAACCCTTGGAGGAGGACCGTTCACTCCACTTGTTGAAAGAATGGATGCAGAGAGCTGGTTACATCACTCTGTGGGATATTTCAAACTGGGACAACGGAGTTTGGCATCGTTGGCTTGACTTCGATGTGCCTCTGAATCTGTCTAGCGAGCTGGATACTTTCTTAGATCATCTAAATGGTAAGGCTCCATTGAGAAGCAGGAAAAGGGACATCAGAGGATGGGGTCTGTCTCCAGGACAATACTCTGTCTCAAAGGGCTACAGGCAGATCACTTCAATACCTCATGTCCCTCCAGATCCGAATTCATGGAAAGGAATTTGGTTCAATCCATCGCTGCCCAAAATTGACCATTTCTGTTGGCTTCTATGCCATCAGAGGATCTTAACTGAAGACAGATTGCGCAAAAGAGGAGTTTCTGGTCCCTCTCGGTGCTCGATGTGTGAAGAAAGCGCTGAGTCTGCTGCTCACTTGATGATCCATTGTAATTTTGCCAAGGATTTATGGGCTGAAGCATTAGGCCCGTGGATTCAGGACGTCGCCCTCCCAAATAACATCTCGGAGCTGTTCTCTTTATGGTGGCGATCTTATCCCGGAGGCTCTCCCAAGAATTCGCATCTCAACAGTGCCTGGAGCGTCCTCCCCAAATTGACTTGCTGGCAAATCTGGTTGGAGAGGAACCGGAGGATTTTCCGCGACCAGAGGAGCGCTCACAAGATTTTATGGATTAAAATCAAAGCCCTGCTCAAAGAATGCGTGGGCAATCATCTTGATGGGGCTGGCTTGAGGGAGCACGATTCTGTTTGGTGCGAACATCTGAAACTTCAGTTCTCTGTCGCTGACAGGTCGCTTGTCCCCCTTCATGACTGGCAGCTCAGATTATCCGCAACAGATTTCACGTCCTTCTGCTTATCAAAGGCGCACAGCAATCTTTCCTTTGACGGCGCTGCGAAAGGGAATCCAGGCAGATCCGGAGCCGGGGGTGTGATCAAAAACGCTGATGGAGGCATTGTTCTCAGATACGCCTGGGGTGTGGGTTTCAACACCAGCATCCAGGCAGAAGCCCTGACGCTTCTTCAAGGCCTCAAACAGCTAAAATCGCTTGGCATAACTGTGGCTTCTGTGTTTGGAGATTCTCAGACAATCATTAAAATCATGGTTGACAATTCTTACCCCTCAGATACAAGACTGTCAAGGCTGATCAGAAGAATTAGAACTCTATTGAAAGCATTTCAGAGCTTAAACTTCTACCATATTAAGAGAGACAATAATAGAGAAGCTGATGCGGAGGCAAACAAAGCGGTCATCCTCCCTCCAGGAGTCATCAACAACAATGGAGTTGAAAGTCGAGATCCCATACCTTAATTGACTGTCCTATGTTTTACAGTCTTTTTTTGAAACAGTTTGTCTGCATTTTTAATGGGGAGAAAATTGAAGCGGTGGTCCGGAAAATAGATTGTTTAAATCTCTGGGGGTGCAAAGATAATGAGGTTTTGGTCTGGCCATGGTGTCAGCAGGCCTCGAATCATGAAATTGTAACCAGTTTTGAGGCTATGGGCCAGCATTAATATACCCCTCTAACCGTTTTTGTTAAATATATATATATATATATATATATATATATATATATATATAATCATTATTAGTTATTTCTTTTATTGCTATTGACAATGTTTTATTTAAAATAATTTATTATTTTAAATGATTCTTAAAAAGATAAATTTTCCACATTATAGAATATTTCTTAAATTAAAAATATTAAGTTATTTCTAAATTATTAATTTATTCATGTTCATATTTTATTATCCAATTTTACTGTGACATTTTGTTAAAGATGGAAATTGTATTAATAAGATTTTACATAGTTATTTAAATTTGATTTAAAAAATAAAATTTGAATATTTTTTAAATTAGAATAAAAAATTATGGAAAGTTGGTAATTTTATTACGAAACAAATTGTTAGAACTAAAATCCTTCCATAAAATAACATTTGAGTATTAATAAATATAATTGGAATATTAATAAATAAAATTTGAATATTAATAAATACTATTTTATTTGATAAAATGTTAAATTTTAATTATTAATAATATTTGATTTTATGTATAACTAAAGTTAAACTTTAATTAATAATATTTGATTACATATATAAAACAAAAGTTACATGGCACTAAAAAAGTAATGCTATTTAGCTATATTTGTAATGGATAGGTTTTGTTGTGAACATTATTTTTGGTATTGAAATAAAATTTAGAACAATTTATGATTAGCTAAGAGCTTATATAACTAGATTAAAAAAAAGGTTAACAACCCCAAACTAGAAACATATCATATGAAGAGAAGTTTACAAATTGTTAGAACTAAAATCCTTCCATAAAATAAAATTTGAGTATTAATAAATATAATTGGAATATTAGTAAATATAATTTGAATATTAATAAATACTATTTTATTTGATAAAATGTTAAATTTTAATTATTAATAATATTTTATTTTATATATAACTAAATTTAAATTTAAATTAATAATATTTGATTATATATAAAATAAAAGTTACATGGCACTAAAAAAGTAATGCTATTTAGCTATATTTATAATGGATAGGTTTTGTTGTGAACATTATTTTTGGTATTGAAATAAAATTTAGAACAATTTATAATTAGCTAAGAGCTTATATAACTAGATTAAAAAAAATAGGTTAACAACCCAAAACTAGAAACATATCATATGAAGAGAAGTTTACATCATCATAAAAATAAAAATCTACAGTAGCTTTAAAATAATTATTTATTATGTTTTGTAAATGAAAGTTTGTAAAATGTATCTCTGAACTCATGTTTGATAATGGAAATGTATCTCTGAACTCATGTTTGATAATGGAAAAAAAAAAAAAAAACTTATATTATATTGGTTAAAAACCAATTGGTTAAAAACCAAATTCATTGTGGTCAAAAATATACAACATCTAAATTGTTTTGAATTGCAAATCCTAATTCTCTTCGCTCTTGCTTAGGTTGCAATATTTGCAAATTACACCTATACATTAAAAATCAATAGGATGAATTTCTTTGTTCATAGTAGAAATGTATTGTGACTTTGTGTTCTTTTAAAATTTTATATTTAATTTTTTTATAAATTTGATGAACTAATTTTTTGATATATATATATATATATATATATATATATATATAAAATTGTGTTTAGGTTGATAAATAAATTATCTTATATAATATAATAATTATGTTATTAAATTTTTAATATGTAAATTAAACTACAAATAAAAAATTAACCAAAAATCTCTTATAAAACAAGCTATTGAAAACGTACAGATACAAAACCTTGTTTTTTTCCTCTCATTTTCAGCAGTTTCAAAATTAGTGTCTCATGTATTCAATCGCCACGTGTTCTCGTGTTACTGTGTAAACACTTTTTTTGTAATTGAAAATCCTGTGAGACGTAACGTTGATCAAATAAATTTATCCACTGGTTAAGTGAGATGGAGACTTTTTTTTTTACAAGAACAATTATGAGATTATATTATAACTTTGGAAAAATGCCAGTCATCTGATTACAATGTTGGGCTAGAGCCCAGAGTTCTTCTTCAGCCAACACTTCATAGGCCTTACTATTTCTAATTCCAAATTTCTTACATGCTGTTAATGATTCTATTTCCGAAAATTTTCGTAGTTTATGAATACAAACAAACTGACTCAGCAATATGCAATAGAACATAATAGCAACAAATTATGGTATAGGATCCCAATCTTCATTCCTATCTCTGGATAGAGCATTGGCTGAAATGAGGGCTGCTCTATTAGCTTCCATGTCAGCATCTTTATTATTCTCCCTCCTCACATGGAAAAAGTTCACATTTTGGAGGGAGTTTTTCAGAATTATGAACCTGGTCACCACTCTTGCAAGTCTGAGATCCACTGGAATGGAGTTCTCGAACATGGTTTTTATAATAATTTGAGAGTCCCCTATGACATTGACCTCTTCCATCCCCAGGGCCTTGACTTGCTTGAGACCCTGCAGGAGGGCTAACGCTTCAGCTTGGATACTTGTGGTGTAACCTACTCCCCAGGGATATCTGGACATGATTCTTCCATCTTTATTCTTGATAACTCCCCCTGCTCCAGTGCTTCTGGGATTTCCTTTTTCTGCCCCATCAAAGAGTAGGGTATGTCTGGATTGCTTGAGGTTCCAATTTGCAAATTCTTTCTCATTCCCTCTGAATTGCCAATCTTTTTTTTGTTTGATTTGCCTTTGTTCTTTGGTAAATCGTAGGTCCATTCTTCCGCCCCATTCTAAGTCTTGTTGACTTAAATTTATGTCTTCCAACTGGTCACCTAGACTTTCTTTCCATTGAATTTTGATCTTTACAATGGTGAGATTCACATTTTGTCCTTTATCTCTGAAAACTCTTCTATTTCTCTCAAGCCATATTTGCCAACAGATGAATTTTGGCAATGCTATCCACGCTGCCTTGAAGCTGTCATTTTTAGGGAGTGTTCCTGGATAAAGATACAGCCAGTTTGCAAACAACTCATTGATGGATGAGGGAAATTTAAAATTATTTCGCCATAGACTCAGGAATTCCTGCTAGATTTTTGAGGCATATTTACATTCCATCATGAAATGATAAGCTGTCTATTCAGTCTCACAACAAAGTCGGCATTTGGAAGGCCCAACAAATCCTTTTTTCATTAATCGATCATCTGTTAGGATTCCTTTGTGACACAGTGCCCAACAGAAGAAATCCACTTTCGGAATGGACTTGTGAGACCACAGTCCTTTCCATGTTGTAGGGTCGGGTGGGACGTGAGGTCTTTCCCTCAGTTTTTTATAACCCTGCGCTGCTGTGTATGATCCAGGCCTTGCACCTCAGCCCCTGTGATTGACTTTCCCTGCATTTAATGACGCCTTTCCGTTTAACAGCTCAAAGAGAGCGTCACGATCTTTGGTCAATGTGGAAGGGATGATGGGCAGGTTCCAACCTTGCTAGACATTGCTGCACCAACTTGAGATGTCCCATAATGTATTCAACCCTGCATTGGATAACCAGGAACACATCGTTTGGAGCGAGGCAACTTCAACAATTGTAGGATGATTCATAATTTGATCTGTCCAAATGTTAATTCTTTTGCCGTTACCAGGTATCCAGTATGAGTGCTCTTTGATTAGAGAGGCAGATTTGACATAAAACTTGAGTAGATTTGAGCCACTCATGGAGATGGGATTGTCTAGGCATCTTTTCCTTGAACCTGTAAAATATTTTTTCCACAGTGCTATTTTCGCCCAACCTGGATGAGGAGCTATCATTTTCCAAAATTTCTTAGCTCCCATTGCCAAATTTTGGTTGATAAGATCTTTAAAGTTTAGTCCTCCTTCCATGATAGGCTTGCATACTTTGTCCCAGCTAACCAATGGAATTTTCTTTTCATTTTGATTGCCTCCTTTCCAGAAGAAATTGCGAATCAATGCCTCCATCTTCCTAAGGATGCCAGCAGGAGCTAAAATTACAGAGAATTGGAAAATGGGGAGGCTACAAAGGACTGCTTTTATGAGAACTTTTTTTCTAGCCAGATTTAGCCAAGAAAATCCCCAGGCCTGAATTTTGGCCTTGAAATTGTCAATTAAAGGCATCTAGTTTTTGTTGTAGGCTAGTCTCCGAAAAATGGGCAGGCCCAGATATTTAAAGGAGGACCAATTAGAGGAGGCAGTGAAACCCAAGATTCTGGATATGGCAGCAAGGCCACTCGCTGAGATATTCTAGCAGTAGATCTGACATTTCCCATAGTTGAGAGAGTTTTCTGTAGCTTCACAAAAGTCATCCAACACTTCCTTGAATTTTGAGGTTGAGAGAACAGTGGCTGCCCCAAGCAAGAGAGTATCGTCGGCAAACAGAGCATGATTTACATTTTTTACTCCTCGAGCAATATTGAGACCCAAAATCTCTTGCTTTGCCAACTTCTGATCCAAGTAAAAAATAAGAACAGAGGCTTGAAGAACAAAGAGAAGCGGGGAGAGGGGGCAACCCTGCCTTAACCCTCTCGAAGCTTTGAAAAGATCTGCCACTCTCCCATTTACCAAGGGGGCGATCCATGGTTTTGAAATACAAGCTTTTATCCAATTTATGAAATTCGACCCAAACCCAAACTTGTACATAACTTCCCACAAAAAACTGTCTAACACGATCAAAAGCATTAGCCAAATCGAGTTTTACCACCATACCTTTTTCTTTGCGCATTTGACTTGAGTGGATTGCCTCTTGGATGAGGATGAAGTTTTCCACGATCCGTCTACCTTGAACAAAGCCCCCTTGATTTTCCGAGATAATAGAAGGGAGGAGTCCTTTTAATCTGTTGGCTATCACTTTGGTGATGATTTTGTAACCAATATTACAAAGAGAGATGGGTCGAAATCTGTTGAAGGTAGTAGCACCTTTTTCCTTGGGAATAAGGGCAAGGAAGGCAGAATTAGTGCTGCCCCTAATTTTCTGACAATTTTGGGACTTTAAAATCATTTTGTGCAGATCCTTTTCCACTATCTGCCAATAGGTTTGGAGAAACCTTGCAGTAAAACCATCCGGCCCGGGGGCTTTATCGGGCTCCATGTCGAAAAGGGCAGCCTTTATCTCTTTGCTGGTGATTTTTGCTTCCAGCTGCTGGTTCATTCTAAGAGTGATCTTTAAATGAACCACCCCCAAAAATTTAGAGTTTGGGTTCGTCTCACCATCTTCACTATAAATATTTTTGAAGTGAGAGGAGGCTGCTCTCTTGATGCTCATAATATCCTTATGAGAGGTGGCTCCTTCCTTAATTTCTGCAATGGAATTAAAGCATTTTCTTGCTTGAGCTTGTTTATGGAAGAAGGAGGAATTCCGGTCTCCTGCTTTAAGCCATAAGCTACGAGACTTTTGTCTCTAGTATTCCTCTTCCAGTAGGCAATTCTTATGATATTTTTTTTGGAGAACTACCTCCTTGTCTAAAACCTCTCTTGTGATTTTTGCTTCTTCAATTTGGATATGGTGTTTCTCAAGGCATTCTTGTGCCAACTTCCTCTCCTTTGCTAGGTGCGGGAGAGATTTGGCCCATACCTTCAATGTGGTTTTTAATCTTCTGAGTTTTTCCTCCCATATGAAAAAGGGAGAGCCCTTCACCGGCATCCTCCAGCATTCTTCAACTAGATTCAAGAAATCGGGATTCTTGACCCATAAAGGGCTGAATCTGAAGGGAATGGGGCCAAGGTCATTATGGGAAAATATCTCTAGAATTATAGGTTTGTGATCGGATACACTGCAAGAGAGAATCTACATTCTTGCCTCCAGTCCTAACAGAAGAAATAAGCTCTGAACCAAAAATCTATCTAACCTTGCAGCAATATGCCCAGGACCAATTATTTTATTAGACCAAGTGAACTTACCGTTTGAGGGGGAGATGTCGAGCATATCCCAATCCTGCATAAGGTCCTCCACCCATTCCCTTGCCGGATCCTTGACTGTGCTGCCTCCTCGCTTCTCCTTCGCATGCATTGTAAGGTTAAGATCTCCAACAACAATCACATTTTCCAGATTTTCTGATTTCAATAGGATCCTGATGGAATCCCAACGTGCCTTTTTCTCCCCTGCTTTTACCGGTACATAGACATTGAAGAGGCAAGTTACCTCTAAAGTGTCCACATGTTGAAGTTTCAAAAACAACCAATGCATGTTTAGGATCTCTGAAATCTTTACAAACTTGGATTTGTTCCAAAGGGAGCCTAATCCCCCGGAGGCTCCCCGAGCAGAGATGGCTTGTCCCCTGCCTTTATTCCAAACTTTCTTGCCTGTTTGGAGAAACTCTATGTCCGCCATTTTTGTCTCATGGACTAGAAGAATATCTGGGGCTTCTGTTCTTAATAGAATTCTCATTGCTTCTTTCACCTTGCTCCCCATTCCTCTACAGTTCCAGGAGATGACCTTCATCATTTACCTTTTTGTGAGTGATGAGCTCCCTTGGAGCTTTGTGTCTAATTTCTAGTTACCTTAGGAGTTTTAACCAAGAGCTTCTCTAGAGTGGGCTGACTTCCCTGAAGCTTGTCTTTCTAGGTTTCATGCTCTCTTTTTTCACAAGCGGACTTTCACTCTCTTGTTGATCTTCTTGCTGAAGTTTGCGATTCTCCTATTTCCCCTTCCTCCTCGGAATCCTCCGAGTCTTGGTCCTCCTCGATGGCTTCTTCTCGGGTTTCCTTATGCCTTTCATTGGCACTTTCTTCTGGCCTTGATCCTAATGAGGTGCCTTTGTCTGGGGTACCTTTTTTTGCATTTCACCTCTGTAGCAGAACTTAAAGCCAAGTATCAGTTTTCTTGGCTTCTCTGGGAAGGAACAATATGCGCTGAGGGCTGGGGGCCCTGCCCATTTGGAGCCCCGGATTTTTTGTGGGAGGTCTTAGACCTCTTAACCTGGTTCCACCCTTCCTCCTTCCCTTTCTCTGCTTCTCCTTTATTCGGGCAACCTCTAGCAAAGTGGCCATAGATGTGACATTTACGACACTTGAATGGAAGATGCTCGTAGTCTAGCTTCTGCAGATGGGTCCAGCTACCCACTTCGATTTTTATTGCTTCCGGAAGTCCCACCTCTAGATCGACCTCTACGCAGATCCGTGCACAATCGTTTTGGTCCTTGTTATTTTCTCTATCAATGAATTTACCCAGGGTATTTCCTATATGTTTCAGGGAGTCCCAGTTCCAGCAATGGACCGGAATATTCGGTAGCCGTACCCACACCGGGACAGCCGTGGGAACATCAACCGCAGGATCGAAGTCCAACGTCCATTTATTGAGATATAGGCCCTGAGGTCCCATGAAGTAGGGGCCATTCCTGAAGATCAGATCTTTATCCTCCTTTGAGTTGAACTCGAATAGGAAATAACCTCTTTCCAGGAAGTAAGAGGCTACACTGTTCTTGATCAACGACACCTAGTTCTTGATAACCCAATTTTCCGTTGAGGCGGGAGAGGGCCAAAGGCTCGTAAACTGACCCACAAGAGCCCGATCCGCCAGAGACAGAGAAACCTGGATCAGTCTTTCAGGGGGGAGGGAGGCCTCAAGAATATCATCGAGCTTTTTGACAAACTTGGCGATTTTAGGTTTTTTCTTCTTCTGCAAAGAAGCAAGCAGCATGTTGAAGGCCGATTCCGCTGAGGGAGGCGGAGGAGGAGCGATGGGATGACCCTGTGCGTCCATGATGGCAAGAGTTCCTGGCAGGGCTCGATCCCCAAGAGGAATGGCTGCGCTCTTGCTGCGCAGTGCGTAGACATGCAGTCGACCGCGCTCCTGTGCAAACCTAATGCACAACAAAAAAATGGGGTCGGTTGACATGGAGACTTATTATAAATATATATATTTTTAATTTTCAAATATAATATTTTTTTGAAATTAGGTGGATAAGGGTTGTCGAATGGGTAAGATCGAAGATCCTATAAAGTTGAGAGAATTGTAAACAATAATGTTCAACTGATTCAGGAGAAAAAGAGTCTCCTACCAATACGTGTGAAATATTTTAAGGGAGGTGCGGTTGCGTCAATGAAGTAGTTTCCATTATTTGTTGATGCAGGAGCAGCTTGCTTATGTGAGATTTATTGTAAATATTATCTTAATTAATTGAGAATATGAGTGGAGTTATGTTGGATAGATATTTTAGGGATTAAGAACTCCTTAAATGGAACTTAGTTGAGTCAAAGAAGGGATAAAGATATTTTAGGATTTGGTTGAGATATTTGTGGAGGAAATCATGGATTCAAATTAATCCATAATTATGTATAAATATGAAGTTTTGTGTGAGGATGAAGAAAGACACAGAGAATGGAATAGGATAGAGGAAAATGTAGAGAAGGATAGTGTGCGGTGTGAAGAATGGTGAGGGCCAAGAAGGAAACAAATGTATATTCGGCCAAAGAAGGGTTTGAATTTGTAATTTCTTGTTGTATTTGATGCAAGTATTTTGTTTATTGTTCAGCTCTCTCTTCATATATATTTTGAATTGATTCTAAATGGTTTTAATGAATATTTTAATAAGGATTTTGTAAATAAAGAGGATACACTCTATTGTGGGCAAGTATATGATTTTACTGCAAATTCCTTGCATCATTTTGGTATCAGAACCAAGGATACGATAGTTGTAGGGCTCAATGTTGAAAGTCATATGATTGTTGAAGAACTAAGTCCGAATAATGATTTGTGAATCAAGCATAAAAATAGTCGAAGGCCCTGAAGCATGGATTTGTGATTTGGATGGCTTTCAATGAAATCTCTATAAGCTGGAGCTTCCATTGAGCAATGTTTGATCATTCATCTCTCCAGTTCTATTACCGCCTCTTATCTCATCTCGTGTTCTTTGTAATTTTGCACTGTGTGCAAATTTTTTAAGGAGAAGCACGAATTTGTAAGCATGCAATATATTTCTGCGTGAGATGAACATATGAACGCAAAGGAGAAAGGTGGAGAACTTGTTGGAAGTTGTTGATGCCTGTGGTGAGGAGCGTTAGTCCGATAACTTAATGAAGGCGCTGCGTATTCATGCTGTAGATTTGGTGAAGTGTGGAGTTGGTAAGAGATGTTGGCTTGCGTGAAAGCAGTGGTAACACTTTAGTAAGGCGCGGTGGATTGGTGAGTCGTCTACGATTTGATGCATTTGGAGAGTCAATCTATCACAGATCGATCAACGTTCTTGACCGATTTTCTTTGTGGATCTACCTTACATCAAAAAATCAATCTGTGTGGAGAAGTTAAGCCTTTCCTCTGTGCAGCGCTGTTAACTGATCCAAGGCTCAGAGCTCAAGGCTCATCTTAGGCTTGTAATCGTCACTGGTGAAACTACGTGTGTGTTTCTAGTTGACTGTGGAGCTATTCCATTGGATATTGTCCGATCTACCTCTGCGTGGAGCCACAAATCCGATGAAGAGATCTGAGCGCTAGGGTGGAATTTGATCGTGGCATGGCACAATAGAATAGACCGATATTTTATGGCATTGTTGGTGTTTGACTGCATATGTTGAGTACGTGAAGTTGCATGTATCGATGGCGAATCAACAAAGGTCTAGATCCTAGTAGAAAGAGCCGATTAACTGAAGATTATCGACGCTTTGTAGATGGTTGTTGTTTGATTTTGAATTGAGAAAGCGTTGTTGAAAGGTAAGGGATTACTGTAGAAGTCTTATTTCCATGTTGACATTGTAGCCACCCATGAATTTGTGTGAGAGAAATCCAAAACAACGTTCACAACTTGATTGTGCATATGTATATTTTATGAGAAATGTTGAATTGCATTGCTTGTAGTAAGTAGCAGTGCTCGAATCTAGAGTTTGGCATCTGAGGAAGCGGAGTTTGACAGATGAAGAGTTTGGCTCGATTCGTGACTAAATTTTAACACTATTGCTATGCGTTGACTGGTCCATCGACTAGTCTAGAGGTGTGTGGCCAAACCATCAAAGCCTGTGTGAAGCCACCTCGGGTGAAGCCAAATCAGTGGAACGCATCAATTGTGTGAATGTGTTGTGCATATGGATAGTAGCTTCCAGTGTTAATTGGAATTTTTTCATTGAAATTTATGAAGAGCGGAAAAAGCGCACATAAAGGAGTTGCAGGGACATCATTATTGGAATTGACAGAGACGGAGCGCGTAAGAAGACGCTATAGAATCTACAGAAAGGAGTGTGCATACTTTAAGGTGTCTGCTAGATGCCATCATTTTTCTCAGGTATCTATTCGGCGTTCAAAATATTTTTGATCAAAATTTGAAATCCAGTGTGGTATGATGAGAAGAGAATAGATATGTTGTTGAAATAATTCTGCTGTCAATAAAGGAAAAACCGTGAGACCACCCTGGTTGTCACAAATCCTCTGCAAATTATAATGAGGGTTTTGCTATGAATGCCAAGAAAAAAGGAGCCAAATTCTGCCAGGAATACAAGAGAGAGGAGGTTAGATTATTTCATCCACAAGGAGACTCCACAGTAAGTGCTCATTGAATGAATCAATATTCATTGATTAAAGGTATTTTTAAAATTTGGAGGATTCAATTCCCTTGCCATACTCGAGAAGTTAATTTTTTTTTGTAAATGTTATGAAAGAGTGAAATCATTCCAAAGTTAAGGAATGGAATTGCAATTCATCTCAGAAATTGATGTGCAAATATGGTTCAAGTGTGGTTTGTGTTTGTTACTGCTGGAGAAATATGTTGATGCCACCATGTTAAAAGAAAAGTTCTGGAAAATTCCTATGAAGGAATTGTTTTGTGCATTGAAGAGAGACAGTGTTGCATGAGAACCATCAATGCAAAGGAGGAGCTGTATGGAAGTGCAGGAAAAATATCTGCGCTAAGATGATGAGCGTGTTGAAGAGGTTATGGTATGAAGGGCATGCGAATATTCACAGTGATAAGAATGACACAGAAGAGTGAAATCCGAAGAGTTGAAATTGCAAAGAAAAGGTTTATTAAATAACCTTGAAGGGAACCTAATGTATGAGAATTCATTTCCAAAAGGTATTTTAAATGTTGAAAATTAAATGGTTTATTTTATTTCATTATAAAATAAATATTGGGAAAAGTGGATTGCATTTCGATTTAAAAGCTTAAGTATCATGTGAGTAAAAGAAAGTGATAATGGGAGATGATATAATTAGCAACTTATGATATTATCTTAAGAATGGAGTATGAGAGAGAATTGGTAGAGTGAATATTTTACATCATGAGAATGTATTAAGGGTGGATGTTCATTGGTATATTGTATAACTTGAATTAGAGTCAAAATATCCACTATTGTAATTATTGGGTCAAGCTTTGAAGTCAAATAAGATGTTAAGGTCAAATGAAAAAATTGGATAGCTTGAGTCAAGTTAAACCATTGAATTATTGTACAAAAGGGTGCATTTTCATCCAAGATGAAGAGTTGATGTCAAGTTTGGAGTCAAAGAGTCGTAAGCCAAGTCAAAGGTTTGAATGTAATTGGGTGCATGATCGGCAGAGCCCGACACCCAAAGAGTTTGGTCATTGTAACGCAAGAATTACTGCAGTTATTTTTTGCAGCAAAAAGGAGCAAGAGAGTTGCCCAGAAATGATTCCAAGATAGAGAACCGCATGAGGTCAAGTGCAGGAAGAGAGCTTGTATTGTTGGATGGCAGGTATGAAGGCTTGCTGGAAAGGGGATTGAATGAAATCTATAAGTGAACAGATGAAGTTCGCAGAGGAGGAGAAGATGACTGTTGATAGTAATTTCAGAGGATCTGAGAAAGACCACAACAGAAGAAAGAAGAAGGAAAATACCAAGGCAAATGGCATATGGAAGAAGTTGACTGATGAAGAGTATGAGAGGGAGAAAGCTAAGATAGCAGGTCACCTTGAGTTATTGATGGAATTGTTGCAGAGAAATAAGAAAGACCAGAGACATGGTTGGACCATGAGGAAGAAAGTGAAATGGCAGAGGCTACACGCAAAGAGGGATCAACAGGTAAACATACAGTTAACAGAAGAGCTGAGGAAGCTCGAGCATATGATGAGTGCGCAATTGAGATGTGAAGAACTTAGAGAAGCTGAGTTGAAAATGGAAGTTTCCATTTATGACCAAGAATAGGGTGAAATTCTGGGTGAAGAGATTATGAGAAAGATCTCATGGACTATTGGAATAGTTCAGAACACTTTGAAGATATGTTGACAAGGGAAGCAGATGAGGCTATGAAGCCATGTATGTTTAAATCTCATAGTTTGTGTATGTTTGTAGGATGTGCAGAAGATGGTGGATAGTCTGGTGAAACTGTCACAAAGATGAATGAAGCCCTTGAGGTGAAGTATGATGGAGAATGCCTTTCAGAGGAGGAAGGTACTGATTTGTTGCAACAGAAATAATTCATAGATTAATTCTTGTTTGGTGTAAGACAACTAGTTGAAGCTGTCATGGAGTAGAAGCATAATGAAAATGCCGTAGAGATATTCTAAGGAGGTAAACAAATGAATTTGTTTAATGAAATTGATGACATAATTTTGCAATGTGATGATACAGAAAACATGATAACTTAGGAGGATTGGCAGAAGAAGAGTGAAACTGAGAATGAAGGTTGTGATGAAATGCTGGAAAAATTTCACATGGAAATAAATTTCTTGGAACGATGGCTCAAGAAACCTGAAGGAGAAATGAAGCTTGCAGAACTTGATAAAGAAGAGATTGTAGTTACCGTGCATGATAAGGATGAAATGTTTCTAATGTTTATAGAGTTAAGTGAATGTTTTAGCTCTTCAAATAATAATGTGGGTGTAGGTACAAAAGACAACATTAATAAATATGATGTTGAAATCAGAGAAATTGAGCAGAAAGTATTTGAAGATGAGATGAAAGATCAGGAGTAGCAAGAAAGTTATGTCCTTAGAGACATAAAGGAAACAACAGTATTAATCCAGCAGGATAAAGATGAAACCAGCCAGGAATTCAAAACAAGATCTGCTGAAATCTAGAAAGTCTATGATGGGAGATTGGTGCTTGAAGCATCAAAAGAGGCCGAAAGGTCATATCTTTTTAAAACTAATAATTTGTTGATGAATGCAGGTACAACACCGGATGAGAAAGTTGTTACTATAGGAGCAATCAATGAATATAGTTGTGATCAAGGAGAATTTCTTGATTATTCATCATTTCAAAAAGTTGAGTATTCAGTGCAATTGGAGACGGAAGCATCAGACAAAGAGGAATTACTCTGAGGAATGAGCAAAATAAATTGTTGGAGAGGCCGATGGAATGCGGTTGACAAAATGAGTGATGTTGGTGATGTTGATGTAAAACCAGTTCGAGATTCTTTCAAAGTTTGGAGACCAGGAGAATGGGTATCAGTGTTTCTACACAATTTTGTAATTCCCGAAATAAAGATGATATGGTATGGAAAAGCGAGAGTTACATTCAATTGTATTATGAAAATACTATTATGGGAATTATGTGCAAAATTACAAAATGGAGTTGATACTTTAAAAGACCAGCGGCAAAACAGAGTTTGGAATCCTGGAAGTAGCAAGTCATTGAGACTTGTGGCTGTCGCATTATTACAGAAAAGTGACAAACCTCTTAGATAGGAGTCTATGGAAAATTATCTACATGGGGAGTCTGATGCAGGAAAGAATCTAAGTGTGAGATTTATTGTAAATATTCTCTTAATTAATTTAGAATATGAGTGGAGTTGTGTTGGATAGATATTTTAGGGATTAAGAACTCCTTAAATGGAACTTAGTTGAGTCAAAGAAGGGATAAAGATATTTTAGGATTTGGTTGAGATATTTGTGGAGGAAATCATGGATTCAAATTAATCCATAATTATGTGTAAATATGAAGCTTTGTGTGAGGATGAAGAAAGACACAGAGAATGGAATAGGAAAAAGGAAAATGTAGAGAAGGATAGTGTGCAGTGTAAAGAATAGTGAGGGTCAAAAAGGAAACAAATGTATATTCGGCCAAAGAAGGATTTGAATTTGTAATTTCTTGTTGTATTTGATGCAAGTATTTTGTTTATTGTTTGGCTCTCTCTTCATATATATTTTGAATTGATTCTAAATGGTTTTAATGAAGATTTTAATAAGGATTTTGTAAATAAAGAGGATACACTCTATTATGGGCAAGTATATGATTTTATTGCAGATTCCCTGCATCATTTGTTATGTAAGAAGACATAAGAAATAACATCTTTAATGCTAATGGATTTAAATATAATACTCCATAATCTCTCACACGTACTTGTAACACTTAACTTATTTACAAGGTTATGTTTACCATAAGTAAAAAAAAATTACATATAACCTACAGGATTTGTCATTCCTTAATCATTTGCGAATATACATAAGTTCACTTGTAATTATTTTGATATGTAATTTACACAGTATAACTTTAACTCATATGTGGTGCTCTAAAGTGGATTTGTGATAGCATACAGGTAAGTCTGACATTGCAGTACTAATCATTAATTCGGGGCAGTTAAACGTATACGATTTGGACTCTGCCAACTCATTTTGGAACAATGTTATGAACCCAACTATATTCCTCTCTGGTTATCTATGAAATTAAAATACGTATATGTATTTATTGCACCAATCTCGAGTTTCTATGAATTTATTACCAGTCTCGATTTTCTATCCAGAATTTAAGTTGAGCCCTGGATTGATGTTACACGAACCAACTCTCTCAGTGTACTGTCCCATTTACCATTGTCAGATCAAGATATACGACATCGTTTGTACTACTAGTTCCTTTGGATACACGGCAATTTAATGTGGACTGTTGTCCCTGCTTCCTTTCCATCTGTTTTATTCTCTAATAAAAGATGTGAATCCCAATGCAGTTTGCAATAAGAAGTGAAAAGTATGAACCAATAAGAAACAAGAAAAATAACTTTAAATAATAAAAATAAATAAATAATAAATATGACTAAAGTTAAACTACGTAACAAGTATAATTTTTTTTAAATCACAATTAAATTAATGTCAAATCATTAGCAAAGCTAATGCAATATACCTACGGCGGCAGGTATAATAATAACTACTTTTATTCACTTTAATAATAAAACTAAAACTAAAACTAGAATGATGTTAAAATTATAAATTATTTGAATATAACAATTAATAGTAACAATGATGGTTGACAAGTCTAGGCGATGGAAGTCAAACCCTAACTACCAGGTTCCCTAGCTGCACTCATCGGACTCCGGTACTGGCTTTGACATGGAACAACGAGCTGAACCTAGGGTTTGTTCTCTACTATCAGTTTTCTACTATTAACTTGCTGCTGTGGTTTTGTATTAACCCCTAGCCGCACGACTTTTGGGTTCGTTTGGTTTTTATAGATCTACTTCCCCTGCTCACAAGGCACAATCATCCACGCGGGAGAGGGCACATCTCTGCTACAGTCACAACTTTCTCGTTGTTGAACTGCCTGTCTCCCTCGTTACTGTCCCGACATTCCGACATAGGGGCATAATCATACCTTTGGCTACATTATCCCTGGCCCCAACATACGAGCTCAACTTAATGTATTGAGTTTACCTCGAAACAGGGAAGGTAGGCGCAAAAAGGTTTTTTTGACTAAAAAAGAACGGGCGTTTCTACTGCAAGGAGAAAATGACTGATGATGAGGTGGATTATTCTTCAGACCATTTGGACCCATCTCAAATATGGGTCGGTTTATCTCCTCAACGGACTAGCGGGCTGTCTCATGAGGTGGACCTAGTGGGCAAGGAACATGTGGCCATGGAAATAGGGGAATCCTCCATGTTACAATACACTCTGGAGGAAACACTTCTAACAACTGTGGCAGTTATTTCAAAGCCTATTTTGGTAGCATTGGCATCCTTGACTTATTCTATTCCCTCTTCGTCGGTCCTTAGACTATGGGAGCAACAAGCACATGACACACCAGATGAACTGGGCCCGCTAGTGGAGGGTCTGAGATTTGGAATCAAACAACAGGAAGGATCCTTCGGGTTTGAACAACTTGGTATCAACCAAGGAGAACAACCTTCAGCACAAAATACTGGACAAGGGGCACCTCCCTTTGTCGCAACTTCTGGGTGCTTCGAAGGCATTACGCACCTTGTCCCACCCTCATAGGAGAACAAAACATCCGACTCAGATGATACATCGGAAGTGGAAGGCAATGAGCAGGACAAAACCTCTATCAGAGCTGGGAAAAAGAAGCAAAAGTGCACCAAAAGCAGAGAGAGAAGAAGGGACTTGGTCTTTGGGGTAGGTGTCGACATGGAGAAAATGGAGCACACATCACAAACTGTGCTGGTTGGGCGGGTTCGAGGAAGGAATTACTCCTCAACTAGGCTCAAAATATGGACTACGGAAATTTGGGGGAACATCCTCGAACAACTTCCGGGGGTACTAATGATGAATAGAGGCTGGTTTGCTCTTATATTCCCACGCCTAGATATGGCTGAATGGGTCCTTACCAAATATTGACACATTGAGATGATCCCTGTTTTATTGAAGAGATGGACGCCCTTATTTCACCCAGACAAGGAGAAGTCTGGTGTAGGACCAATTTGGGTCAGACTGCATGGGTTACCATTACAATTGGAGAGGACTTGGGGATTTATCTGGACCACGATAGTTCCTATCTTAAGACTGGGAATATATCGGTGGCTCGGATTCTTGTCCATCTGGATACGCGGGAAGGTCTCGTGGAGGCTTCCAACCTACACTACAAAGACATGGTGTGGGTTCAGATTTTGGACTACGAGGGGGTCTCGTTTAGATGCAGGTGTTGTCATGAGGTGGGACACCTGTACAGGGAGTGCCTTCTCATCACACTGTTCCTACAAAGATTCTGGTGCATGCGGGGACATAAATAGTCAATTTGGGGGTGGCGAATATGGCACAAGATTCGGCTCTTGTCGAACCTGCATCGGGCACTGCCTTGGGTTGCACCATGGCTCAACCAGCTCACCCAAAGGCTTAACACCGCATGGCCCAACCTTTGGAGGAGGACAACACTCCGATCCTGAGTACTCCACTTGTTATTTCGCTTACTCTTATTTTTGAATTTCTTAGTACTGTTTCCCTTGCTATATCTTTTGTTTCTCCTAAAATTGATTTAGTCAATTGTAATTTGGATCCTCTTTACTGCCCTGTTGCAACTACCCCCCTGCTGATTCTTGGCCCAACCCCCTCACCCTTGTTGGAGAATCCTCCTTCCTTTCCATTTTAGACTCTTCGGGTCCATCTACTGGACACTGCTATAATCTCAGATCAACCTCCAGGGCCATTAACCCACAAAACTTCAGTCTTGGTGTTGACATCGGTGATTTGATCCCCAAAGCGTTAAGGGGAAGACCCTCCTCCATCACCAAGGCAATCAAAAGGGCTAGTACGAAGTTTGTGGCTGGGACACAAACCTCCATCGATCGTGTTCTTAGAGAAAAGAACACCCGGGGCAACGATGATCCATGATTTGCCTATCTCTCAATTGTAGAGGTTTGGCCAGTCCTTACAAAAAATTGGCCCTACAGAGATTATTGACCCTTGTTCGTGTGGATGCTATATTTCTTCAGGAAACGCTGGGTGATGGATTGTATATTGCAAACTTATTGTCTACCTTGCTCCCTGAGTGGACCTTTCAAACCCTGGATGCTAGGGGGCATTCTGGTGGATGTGCCTTGGGGCTTAATAATAGAACCATACAGGTCAACAACTGGTGGGGCAGGGCAGGAATCCTGGGAGTTGACATTACTTTTCGTGATTCTGATCTTCATATTAGTTTGATCAATGTATATGGACCCTGTCAAAATAGAGGGGAATTCTAGGACGAATGGATGCACTGCTCTATTATGGAGCAAGACAATATTATTTTGGGTAGGGACCTCAATTTCTCTATTGGCCTATCTGAATCATGGGGACCTTGTGCCACCCTTGACCCAAAATATGCATATTTTGAAAGGATGATTGATGAAGTTGATCTCTTAGATCTAGTTATGCCAAAGAAACTCTCCACTTGGAGGAAGAGGAGAACTAGGGAGGCTGCATTGGCTAGAAGACTTGACCGATTCCTAATCAAGGTTCCTATAGCTAATAAATTTGATAAAACTAGGCAATGGGTCGGGGTGGGCGAACCTCGAATCAATCCCCCATTTATCTTGAATTTCAGATGGGAGACCAAAAGCCCCGCTCCCTCTTCAAATTCAACTCAAATTGGTTAAAGGAGCCTGAATTCCACTGTTTGGTCAAGAGTGAATGGACTCACTGTGATCAAAGCCCTAATTTTGAGCTTGCTCAGGTTCTCTACAACAACTTGTCTAAACTAAAGGCCCTCACCATCAGTTGGGCCAAAAGGAAGAAGACAGTGGAGGAGGAGTCGTTAAAGAACATTGAGACATAACTTGGGAATATGACTGGTTCATACGGACTTGGTTTTATATCCTCTGAGACCAAGGAAAAACTCATATCTTTGGAGTTGGAGAAAGCAAATATTCTTAGGAAATAGGAGGAAGAGTGGAGACTCAAAAGTAGGGCAATCTAGTTACAAGCTGGGGATGATAACACCATATTTTTTCAACAATGTGCCAAAGGCAGAAGGACTATAAACACCATTTTGGAACTACAAGATCAAAATGGTAGGGTGGCAAAAAATCACTCTCAGCTTGCGGATATGGGAATTAGAAACTTCTCCAGTCAATACAGGGATCCCAAGACTGCAAATATTTCGGAGATCCTGCAGATCGCCCGAACGATGAACAGGCTTGTGGAGGAGGATAACTTGGATGATCTTAATGTGTCGGTCCCTTTGGGGGAAGTGGAAGGGGTTTTGAAATGGTTTAAAAAGGATAAAAGCCCGAGACCTGATGGATGACCCATCAAATTCTATCTTACCTTCTTCGAGTTCATCGGTAAGGATCTTCTCCAGGTTATTGAAGCTAGCATGACCTCTGGTCAAGTCTATGATGGGTTTAATGAAACATTCATCACAATGATCCCCAAGACTAAAAAACCCCTATATTTCAATGACTATAACTCGATCTCCCTCTGCAACTGCATTTATAAGATCATTTCCAAGATTATAGCAAATTGTATCAAGCCTATTCTGTCCCAACACATTGCCAAAGAACAATTTTCCTTTCTCAACTAGAGACAAATTCATGAAGCGATTGGTACCGCTCAGGAAACCTTGCACTCCATTAAACTCAAGAGTCTTAAGAGTTCCATTCTCAAAATTGACCTAGCAAAAGCCTTTGACTATGCAACTTGGATTTACCTGCAACTCATCCTAATTCATATTGGCTTTCCACACTCCTTCATTAACTAGATTATGGGATGTATTACAAATGCATCTTTCAACATTCTTATCAATGGTGCAACATTATTTCTTCCATGCAGGTAGGGGACTTCAACAAGGTTTCCCACTCTCCCTTTAATTTTTTTATTCATTATGGAACGATTCTCCACTCTCCTGGAAAAATCAAAAGCAGATGGATCCATTAATGGAGTCAAAATATCATATCTCATCCCACTGCCCCATTTTTTGTTTGTGGATGATGTCCTCATCTTTCTTGACAGAACTTGTCATGATAATAACAACTTCCTGAAGCTACTCAATATTTTTTGCAAAGCTATTGGTATGGACCCCAATAAAAAAAAATCCACCATTATTATGGTTTGTTTCTCCGCCCTTGAATGCAGACATGCCCTTGGCCTCTTTCATTTTGAGGGCAAGGATTTGGTGGATGGTATAAAATATCTTGGGTTTCACCTGAAACCAAATGACTATCGTACAAATCATTAGAACTGGTTAATTGCTAAAGTGGAACGAAGAGTCAACATGTGGCTGCAAATATGTCTCTCCAAAGCGGGTAGGCTAGTGCTCATTAAATCTGTCCTTGATGCCATACCAGTGTACTAGATGTCACTGGCCTGGATCCCCAAAGGTGTGATTGCTAGGATCCAAAAAATATGCAGAAGATTCCTTTAGGGGGGTAATAAATATGGCATAACATATGCTTGGATTGCGTGGAAGAGGATTGAAAAGCCTAAAGGTTAGGGGGGTGGGGACTCAATGAACTCAACCTCTTCGCCTCGGCTCTGGCTGCTAAAGTGGGATGGAACCTGATCACTACTAAGAATCTATGGAAAGAGGTTACATATTACAAGTACATTGCTCCTAGGACTAATATGGATTGGATCAAAGGTCACATTCAACACTCTCTTGGATCATCCATCATATGTAAATCCATAACTAGATCCATCCACATCATTAAAAAATGACTAGCTTGGAGAATTGGATTAGGTGAACATGTTAAGATTGGAGTGGATGCATGGTCGCGCAGTGGACAAGCTTATCAACTGCCACTGGGAATCATGCAACATCTGGCTCATACTGGTTTTCATTTCATCTCACAAATTGCATACCCACTCAACTCCACATGGGCATCTCAAGCATGGAAAACCGCTCAAGAACTTGCTATCCTTGAAAAATTGGCAGCCGATCTAGAATTAATACCTCAAAGCTCTTCAAACTACAAACATCAGGTCGATTGATTGGGAGGACGAAATATTATGGGCCATCTCTCCCAGGGGTCGATATACACCAAAGAAAGGGTATTCCTCACTGAGCGAGTTACATGAACCACAAATGAAACAATGGTGGTGGAAAAATTTATGGAAATTAAAGGCTCCTCCTAAAGCTAGACTCTTCATGTGGTGCATCCTGTCTAATTGCACTCCCATGGAGGACAACCTCACCAAAGGGGAAATTCATGGGCCCTCCAGATGTAGCTTATGTAATATCCATGCCGAGGATGTGGACCATCTATTTCTAAACTGTCCCACAAGCAAACGAATTTGGATTATGACGACACAGTCCTTGGGCACCACCTTGCATTGGCATGGCACCTCGGTATCTAAGGCTTGGAATAATTGCTGGAAAGTTGCTATCAGGCCAAAAGACCGCAATATCCCCCTCCTTGTTGCTTGGGGGACTTGGCTTGCTCGCAACCATGCAATTTTTCTGGGTAAGGTCGCAGACTGGATCAAAATCAGTAGCAACATTGTCTCCATCTATCATCTCATCCCAAAGGATGCTCCATCAACTCAAAACATAATTATAAAACTTGAATATATTGACAAAGCCATTCCGTGGGCCTATTTTGATGGTTCCTCCAAGGCGACAGGATGTGGTGGGGGTGAAACTCTTTACATTTATGATTCTCACTGCTATCATCTCAAGATGGGACTTGGAATTGGAACTAACAACTATGTTGAACTAAACAATCTCAGAACCCTCCTCATTTTTTCCCGAGAGAAAAGTTGCAACATGATTCATATCTTTGGTGATTCAAAAATTAGTATCAATTGGTTTAACAATGCGGCTCACTGTCATGCTCATACTCTTAGATCATTGTTGGATGAATTAATGGCTCTTAAAGTTTATTTTGACTTTATATCTGTTACTCACATTTACAGGCAGAGGAACCATTTGGCTAACACATTATCCAAAGAAGCATCGCAACTAGCATGGGGACGATGGCACATTTTTGAACAAGTTAGACAACTGGAGTATCAATACTACCATAGACCCTTCATTGAGGACATGGAGGAACCAGGGGCAGTCTAGGCAGATTGCACATTTTTGGTTTTTTTGTGGGCTCACTACTATATAACTGTGCTATGTAAATATCTATGTATTTATTTTTCTTTCATCTCCTGTGTTTACTAGACACTTATGTTTTTTCTCTATGGCTGATATATGGCTCTATCGAGTTTTTTGTATTTACATGATCTATGCATAGATGATTACGCTGATGATACAACATGTAATTTTTCTTATACATAATGAAAAATTACGAATTTTTTCCTTGGAAAAAAAACAATTAATAGTAACTAATAATTAATATTAATACATAACTAAAGAATAACAATAATGCCCCTAATACTATTTAATAATAGATACTTTTGTTTGTATTAATAATAAAACTAAAATAATATTGAATTTAAAAAATATTTAAATTTAATATTTAATATCAACTAATACTAATAAATAATTTTTTTCTCGGAAAAAGTGTAATTTTATTAACTTGATGGAATTTTGTTATGAAAAATCTTAATTTTAACAGTGAAAATTTGCAATTTTGCAAAGTCTTACACTTTATATTTTTAAGTCCCATTTTCATTAGATGAGTTTCATTCTACAATTTCAAAGATTCAACTTTGCAATTTCAAAAAATGTTAAAAATTTTATTGGATTTGCAAGGAAAAACCATTAAAAAGAGTGCTAGGAGCATATTGGGGCCATGAGTCTACGAGATGGAAAGATAAAAAGAGGTCCATGATAAAATTTACTTGTAGCATGCCACAAGGAGAAATCCATACCTTTTATCATGTTCCAAGTTATGGATATAGCATCGCGTCTACCTCATGTGTCCAAAGAAATCCTTTTTGGTGCTTGTAGGAGAAAACACATTATTATGCCAAACTAAGATATATTAGCCATTATTTGGTTTTTGAAACTTCTTACATTATCCTATGTAATTGAAATGACCTTCAGTCATTGCAATTCTTTGCAACCTACACTATGAACTTGTGAACTAGCGAGTTTTGCGCATGTAGTGAACTAGGGATTTGATGAGAAATCCATGGTTGTAATGTCTAGTTAGGCTAGGAAAGTATAAATAACCTTGCAATTGAGATTGATTCATTGAGTTTCATTAATCTTAGAGCTAAGGACCAACATACTAGGTCTCCCAAAGTGCAATTTAGTGCTTAGACTCTCATGGAATGCATTGAAAAACTTATTGTGGTGAATTTCTCTAAGAAGTGAACTGTAAAAGGAAAATGCTTCAACTTGTGTTGTTAATCATAAGGTTGAAGAGTTCCATAATTTGATTGAAATCTGGTGAGGGACTCGAAGGAAATATGAATTTCTAGAATTTATGGTAACCATCTAGATTTTGCCAATTCATGAGCATAATGATTTTGGTTTAATGGGAGAGAGATCATGTTGCTGGTTCTTTGTGCATGTGGTCTTGTATCTTGGCTTGGGTGTGGCATCCACACTAGTTTGGAGGTCAACCACTCTTATGCAAACAATGTATTGGAAAAAAATATAATTAAAATGAGAATTTATTGTTAATGCGGTTTAGCTTGAGAGGTTAAAGTGGGGTTATTATCCTTCTCACCTTAATTTGATTATTGCTTTTGACATGCTTGCCTCCTATAGACCGATTTTCCTCTACAAGGAGTCACGTATCATGTTGTGGCTCATTTTCATTTACCTTTGAAATATTTTTCAAAACACCAAAAAAGAATCTATGATAGAAAATCTAAAATTTTGTGTATCGTAGAGGAATTTTGATTTATATGTTGGTACATTAACATTACGTGATGAGATGTGAGGGTGGGTCGAGTCGGGCACGTTCACGTATATAACAGTTCAAATTGCACCCAGATCCAATGGCAACCCGGGAGCACAAATTGCACAAGATTTATACCAAGGAGTGCCCCCACAAGAGGTCTCGTTAAATCCGCTCACCTGCAAATCGACGACAAACATCAACTGCGGGAACACTCTCTTCAAATTCCAATAACTGCTTAAGTCCCCCCGCAAGTGGTTTAAGGTTTCAATGAAGACATTCCATGGTGATAGCTGGAGCCCACGACCTTTACTTTCAAATCATAGAAGGAAGAGAAATGGCGTATTTCATTTAGACACTTAAAAGTGTTGGATAAGTTCCAAGGGAAAAATAGAGGGTTGGGATCAAAGTGTAGAATTGAAGTGGAGAGATGGACGAAGAAGATTAAATCGCAAATTGAAAATCGCAAATCGTGAGTTTTAAAGAATAAGTGCCGAGGTAAATGTTAAATTCACCGAAGTGAAATATGCGATGACATGGCCCTGGCCCAGATACTGCACATCGCAAGTTTTAAAAGTTAAGTGCAAAGGGTTTGAGTTATAATCGCCGAAGTGTGATATGCGATGCGGTGGGGCTTGATCACAAATCGCAAATTGCAAGTTTTAACGAATAAGTGTAGAGGTAAGAGTTATAATCGCCGAAGTGCGATGTGCAATGCAGTGGGGCCCAATCACAATTCGCAAATCGCAAGTTTTAAAGTATAACCTCGGGAGCTAAGTGATAAAGTCGCCAAAGTGCGATGTGTGTTGCCAGGTGGGACCCGATTTCATATCGCACATCGCAAGTTTTAAAAGATAAGTGCTAAGGGAAAGTTAAAGACAACAAAATATGAAGTGCGATGTTGGCACAAACACGATGGGGTTCCAAGATGAAATCTAAAAGATTTCAAGTCTGGGCTTATGAGTTTTGTGCACCATTTTATGAAGAAATAGGAAAAACATGACAGAGAGACTCGAGTAAGTGACCTGACACAGAGCCAAGGAGAAGATAAGACTACACACAACAGGCACGCGCAAGAGAGGTAGAGTCAGGTAGCAGGTGACATGATGACAACATTAGAAACGCAAAAGGCATAGGTAGAGTCAGGCAGAACAACATATAGTGGCACTGTGAGAAGCACGATAGCTGGGTCAAGTCAGGCACTGAGGCGTTGTTACAGAACTGTGCAGCTACTGCATCATAACTAGAAAGGACACCTCGGCGCTTCGGGAGAACACATCAACAACATCAGATTCAAAAAAATGAACAATAATTCAACTTTTAATTTATTTTCTTGGTATGATTGCATAAGCAATATTAACAGTTTAGGTAGTCGAGCAGTTTCAAGAAGTTCAACAGTTACGAACTACATTGATGTATTTAAGTAGGTAGAAATAAAGAGAATAGGTGATCTGAATGTGATCGATTAAAGTGCTGAGGTAGTTTGATTATTTTTTCCTTTATATTGATTTTTAACTGAAGAAATATTTTAAGATAAAGACGACATAAACCAGCAGCAAATAAATGAATGAAATACAACATAAAACGGAGAGAAGAAGAAGCAAACAGTTGATTACGAAGTTCGTCCCTGGTGGACTACATCTCTGGGTCCGCTTTCAAGTGGGCGTCCGCTTTATTAGGATTGATCGTGAGGAATTTATTTACACAAAAATGAATTAGAATGACTATGCTCGCAGTCACTTCTGGACTCTATAAATAGAAAATACTCTCTCTCGCCTTTCCGATGCTTGTCTCTGCGCTCAATTCTGACTCCCGATGGTCGAGCAATGCTGAAAACAAAACTACCTCCATCTTGATGAAAACTGAAGTTCAAAACATCCATGTCCCTCAACAAGAAATTGTCATGGATTTATAAGTCTGCATCGAACCACTGATATCCAAATTTGGAATTTGGTTGAGCTATTTGAGTGATTATGTTCTCGAATTCCTATCTTAATCATCATTTCCTAGTAACTAGGTGATGACCTTAGCGTTGAATTTAAATAAAAAAACCAAAAAATAAACTATATGATAAAATTTCTTAGCCAAAGCGCTAGTTAACCAGGCAGATATTGATTGATTCTGCATGTGAAAATACGGTCAGACATGTTGGTTCTGGCGGTTACGGTCTATCCCGACGGCTTTGGCAACAACTGTCACATAACAACAATCCCGACACGGTTTTGTAACTGTGGTCAATACAACTATTTTATTCGCCGCAATTTCTAATAAACTTGTCACATGGAAACCATTCCCAATGCGGCATAACTGGTGGCTTTGAAATTTACAACCTGACAGTTGCTAATTGTAACCCTTTTCCGTTGCGGTTAGATAACTAGGTCTATTTACATGGCTTTACATAGACTTGACGGTTTCCGACAAGGTTTAGGACTTGCATGATTAGGGCTGTGTAATGTTTATTTTCTTTTATATTATATAGTTTGAAAGTGGGTTTCGACTTAATTTAATGTTTTATAACATAACTCTTAGGTTTTAGGACCATAGACTTAGGTTTTTTAATGCTAGGTATAGGATTTAAATCTAGGTTAGATTTTTAACCTTATATTTTTACATGTATAAGGTATTTCACCATTTTAACCCAAATTGGAAACATATGGTGACCATAACACTGAAGAACCTTTCACTGGAGAAACTGACGGAACTGGCGGATTGGAGACTGAACTGGATGTCGGTTGTACTTGGAACTCTGTCGATCTACACTGATCAAGATCCTCCTGGATCAATCCTCTCCACTTGAAATATTTTGGACCACAAAATCTTGATTTTAAGTAGATAATAAGTGAGGATACAAATCCCTCACTTTTTCGATCTCAATCGATTTTGCCTTACTCGGATTCATGCCCTTGAGTCCCACTCGAAGATATTCCACATCTCCTCGCTTTGAAGTACGAACTCTTCTGTCCAAGATGGTATCTTCCTGCAACTCTGTCATGTACTCAGGTGATAAGTCATTAATAGAAGGAATTTGTGTATCATCCTTGGGATCAACAATCATCAGAGGTTCATAAAATTTTAGATTTTCAACATCCACAACTGAGTAAATATGCATGTAAGGCGGTAAATATAATCGGAACACATTATTTCCAATCTTCTCAATAATTTTAAAGGGACTATACTTGATAGAATTCAATTTCTTACCTTCCCCTTTTAACCTGTATTTGATGATATACAACCATACCTGATTGCCGACCTGAAAATGATGATCGACTCGATGCTTGTCATGGCGCAATTTGTATTTACCCTGACTCTTCTCCAATTTATCTCGTACTGCCTCATGTATCTTTTGTATCCACTGAGTGAACTTGATTGCTTTACTTGAATCATCTCGTCCATCCACTTTATCTTCTTCACTGAAAATAAATTCCATCGGTGACTTTGGTAGATACCCCAAACATGTTTCAAAAGGTGATCTTTGAGTCAAAGAATGTAGAGCTCAGTTGTAAGCATGTTGCACGTAAGGTAGTGATTCATCCCACAAATTAGGATGTTTACTGCAATAACCCCGGAGATTATGTATCACAGTCCTGTTCACCACTTCGGTCTGCAGATGAAAAGCTGTGCTCTTCTTCAGCTTGGTATCCATGAGTCCCCATAAAGTGGACCAAAACTATCCTACAAAACGAGTATCTCAGTCAGAAATAATAGAAGTAGGTAACCCAAAGTGAACCCATACCTGTTGGAAGAACATTTGTGCTGTCTATTCTACAGTTACTTGCTTTTTTCATGGAACAAGAATGCACATTTTGCTGAATCTATCAACCACGACATACATATAATCATGTTATTTTTTGGACATAGGCAGTCCTCCAACAAAATCCATGGCAATGCTTTCCCATGGTCGCAAAGAAGTGGCATGTACAAACCAATATTTCGATTTCTTGGCTTTCTTGTTGAACACATTACACATCCTTTAATGTACTTTGATACTGTCTCATACATACGAAGCCAATAAAAATACCTTTGAATTTGTTCCATAGTTTTACTTACGCCAAAATTCCCTGCTATTCGAGAAGAATGAGCTTCCCGAATGACTTGCGCTCTTTATGTTTGTGGTACACATAAATTACCTACATGATATAGCAACCTGTCATGAATATGATAATTGATTTCTTCTATGTGAGCACCATGAGTTAGTGATTCATATATTTCTTTTAAATCTTCATCAGTACTATACTGTTCTACATAACTTTCATGTTTTAATGAACTATTTTGCAGTATAACTGAAACATTCAAAGACGGTCTAGACAACATATCAACTACTTTGTTTATTGTACCTTTCTTATATTTGATTACTAAGTGGAACTGCTAAAGAAATCCCATCCATCTGTAGTGGCGAGATCGTTGCAACTTAGTCTGTGATTGAAGGTATTGAAGTGGCCGATGATCTGTATGAATCACTGTTTCCTTATCCATTATATAATGTTTCCATTTCTTTACACTTTCTACTAAAGAAAATAGTTCTTTATCATATGTCGGATAATTAATTACTCCCTTAGAAAAAGTTTCAGAATGAAAACAAATTGGCTTTCCATTTTGGAGTAAAACCGCACCCATTGCATATTCACTTGCATCTGTTTCTATTTCGAATGGCTGTTGAAGATCAGGTAATGCTAAGACTGGTGCTGTAACTGATTTCTGCTTTAGTGTATCAAAATCTTTTTTTTGTTTATTTCCCCATTGAAAAATTACTTTAGACCCTGTTAGAGCATGTAATGGCGATGCAATCAAAGAAAACTGAGCAATAAATTTTCTCCAATACTGAACTGCCCCTAGAAAACTTCTGACTTTGGTCACATTTTGTGGTCTTGGCCACTTAAGGATTACATCTATCTTAACTGGATCTATCTTTAAATGACCACCTCCAACTATATATCCCAGATAGACTAAAGAAGTTTTCCCAAATTCACATTTTGATAGTTTAATGTATAGTTTTTTCTCTGTGCAATATTTCAAAAACCTATTTAACTTGCTTAACATGTTCTTCCTTACTTGAACTGAAGATTAAGATATCATCTAAATAAATTATGACAAAATTGTCAATATATGGTCGAAAGACATCATTCATGACACACATAAAAGTTACTGGCACACTGCGTAAACCAAAAGGCATCACTAACCACTCAAATAGTCCTTGCCTAGTTTTGAGTGCAATTTTCCATATGTCATTTTCTGCTATCCTTATTTGATGATATCCACTACGTAAGTCCAACTTAGTAAAGTAAACAACATTTTTCAATTGGTCAAGTAAATCATTAATCCTAGGAAGAGGGTACCTATTTTTTATTGTGATTCTATTTAAGGCTCTAAAATCAACACACATTCTCCATGTTCCATCTTTCTTAGGAACTAGAATGATAGGTGAACCACATGGAGATGAACTTGGTCGAATTAAACCTTTTTCTACCAATCCCTGGATTTTCCTTTTAATTTCTTCATTCTCTATTACTGACATGCGATACATTCCAACATTAGGAAGAGGGGCATCAGACATTAACTGGATCTCATGTTGTATTTCTCTTTTTGGAGGAAGACGTTTAGGTTCTTTGAATATATTCTGAAATGACTCTACCAATTTAACCAAACTATCTTTAAGATGAACACTACAACCTGTAAATGCATCTTGAAGTTCCTTATGATGTTCTTTAACAACCATGAGAATGTATCTTTTACTTGAACTCATTAAGCACTTCATCTGATTAGCATTAATTAAGTCCAAGTGATTTTTAGTTTTATGTACCCTTACGATATTCAATCCCATCTTTCTTGAGATGATACTTATGTTACTTCCTATAAAATAATACATCACGATCATATAGATAAGGGCTTCCTAAGACAATTCCACATATGTCTAACGATATCAAATCTAGCTCCACTTCATCGACATAGTTAGCTGTGATTGCAAATTTTAACCGACACTTTTTGGTAACATGAATTTGAGTTTGATCCTTTAACTAGCCTAAAGGATATGGTTTTAAATGATTATGTGTTTTCAAACCCAATTTGTTAACCAATGATTCAGAAATCAAATTTTCCTGTGATCCCGTATCAAACAATGTATCTATCTTTGTATGTTTTGAAGTTACCCTTATATGAAATAACTCGATTCTTTTATCTTCATTCAATTGTTTGATGTTTGAAGAAGCAGAAGTACTAGCATCACAAGTTTTACCTGTTGTAACCATAGCAGTAATTTTGCCTTCATCACCTGAATCAGATCCCAAGTCTTGCTGAACTGCTGTCGAAGCCTTCTTGTCACCCTTCTTCTTTTGGAACTTTTTTGGCTTAAGTTTCGGATGAAGTTTCCAACACTTAGCTTCAGTATGGCCAATCCTTTGGAAATGTGTACAGGTAGGTCTTTCATCTTCCTTCTGAGCGGTGGCAGTCTTCTTTCCCTTTGACTTGCCCTTCTTTTTTCTGTCTTTGGTTTCTATCTGATTGGATGTCTTTGGTGTAAACTTGAATGGTCTACCACCTGATTCGACATGAATATATTGAACACAAACTTCATCATAATCATTAGGATTGAACATTAATAATTTATGTTGCAAATATGAATGCAAACTTCCAATATAATTCAACAAAGTTTCTTTTGTGTCCAAAGGAATACCAAGTGCTAACGCTTTATTTCTGAATTCCTGTGTGAACTCTTGAACATTTTGTCCCTTACCTTGTCGCAAGCACTGCCAATAAATTACAACTTGCTGTGTGTGACCCAATGGATAGAATTGTTTCTTTAGAGCTTTTATAAACTTAGAACATGAGGTGATAAATTTTCCTTTACGCTTTAAATCTATCTGTGTCTTACTTTCCCACCAGATCAAAGCAGTACTCCCCATTCTAAGAGTAGCTAGTTGGATCTTTGTCTTATCATCAGTAATATATTCAATATGATAATAGAATTCTAACTGTTTTACCCAATTATCTAGTTTCTCAGGGTTTATTTCGCCGTCATACATAGGTAATTCGAACTTCACATCAAGTTTCAAAAGTGGACTCTTAGGTTTCTTTTCTTTTTCTAATTTCAGAGCTAGAAGTAGAAGAGGAGGAAGAAGATGATGGAGATGATGGAGGAGAAGGAGATTTATCTGCCTTGCCTTTACCCTTGTCCTTCTTTTATTCCTTCGATCATGGAAAATTTTAGGGGCTAATATTCGTAGGTGGGCTAATTTTCCATGAATTTTACAAAAAAAGATTCGTCAATTTCCATTTTTTTGTAAAAATGATTTGCCCAAATTTTACAATATAAAATTATTTTACCTTAAAATTAGCCAAAATTATATAGAGACTATATATAAAATCAGTATAAATTTATATAATTTAAAAAAAATATCAATAAAATTTTATAGTTCCCATATTAGGGACTAGTGAAATTCGCCAACGTTTTTAAACTTCAAGATAATTTTTCATCCTTAAAATTATCCCTGCCTTCGATGATGAGGCTGCATCTCTCATCTTCTTGTCTTAATATAATTTGGCCAACATCTTATACATGTTTAGAAACATCTGATGGATTTGATTCTCATCCATGGGTTTCGTTTCAGTAGCTTCAGGAGTCTCAACGTTCTCAGTCCCTGTCATCATTGATCGATGAACGAATTTCCACTTTTCGATCTCTGGATCGAATTCCTCAAGCTTTCCTTTTCCACGTTGCAATCCCAACCTGGTTAAAATCCACTGAAAAAAAAACAACAAAGCACAACATGCCCTGATACTAAATATGATCTGAATGTGATCGATTAAAGTGCTGAGGTAGTTTGATTAGTTTGTCCTTTAGATTGATTGTTAACTGAAGAAAGATTTTAAGTGAAAGACGACATAAAAAAAAAACAAATAAATGAATGAAATACAACATAAACAGAGAGAAGAAGAAGCAAATATTTTATTACGGAGTTCGTCCTTGTTGGACTACATCTCCGGGTCCGCTTTGAAGTGGGCGTCCACTTTATTAGGATTAACCGTGAGGAATTTATTTACACATAAACGAATCAGAATGACTATGCTCACAAGCACTTTTGGACTCTGTAAACAGAAAGTACTCTCTCTCGCCTTTTCGACGCCTGTCTCTGCGCTCAATTCCGACTCCCGACGGTCGAGCAATGCTGAAAACAAAACTACCTCTATCTTGCTGAAAACTGAAGTTCAAAACATCCATGTCCCTCAACAAGAAATTTATTATCAATTTATAAGTCTGCATCAAACCATTGATAGTCAAATTTGGCATTTGGTTGAGCTATTTGAGTGATTAGGTTCTCGAATTCCTATGTTAATCATAATTTCCTAGTAACTAGGTGATGACCTTAGCGCTGAATTTAAATAAAAAAACCCAAAACTAAACTATATGATAAAATTTCTTAGCCACAATGCTAATTAACCGGGCGGATATTGATTGATTATGCAGGTGTACAGACGGGCGAATAGGTTGGTTTTGGCTGTTACGATCTATCCCGGCGGCTTTGGCAACAACTGTCACATAACAACAATCCCGACGTGGTTTTGTAACTGCGGTCAATACAACTGTTTTATCCACTGCGATTTCTGATAAACCTGTTCAGTGAGGAGTAAATATTGGGTTTTGTTTTTTATTTTCAAAATTCTGGCTTTCAAAAGGCCTCACACGAGGTTAGATACCTAACAATAGATAGTCCTTGCTTTGCCAGATCCAGAAAGATTGGTTTCTAAAAAGGCTCAGAAACTTGAAACTCCTTCAACGCTTGATCCTACACTATCTTCTCCTGGAAGAAGTTCTCATAACCATTTGTTTGAAGATATTTCCAGGGAAATCTCTTTCTTGGAACAAGATTCTCCTTCCACACCCATTCATTTTCAAGAACCTAAGTTAGAAGAACATTATTTCGAGTCTGTTTCTTTTAACTTCACTCAAGCTCAACCAAATATGGCTTCTAGCTCTTCTGCCATTGTTCATCAACGTAATCCCATATTAGTTTTGCCTCCACCTTCATTCACTTTCACAGCAGGTTCATCAACCTCAACTACCCAAGGAAAAATTAACCAAGGTGTAAATATGGCAGCACCAGCCTTTTTGTTGAACATATATGCTCCACTAAATCTTGCACAACCAATGAATGCCATGCCTCAAGAATACCTCAAATTACTTCCTCGTTTCACTGGAGAAGATGAAGTAACTGCAAAACAACATTTACCTTTGTTCTGCACTTTTGCTGAGAATTTAAATGTAGAACATCTTGATGTTGTGATGAGACTATTTGTGTAGTCTCTAGATGGAGAGGTTAGAAAATGGTTCAATAAATAAATGGGAATAGTTAGAAACTCAATTCACTCAGAGATGGGGAGAAAAGAGAGATCATGGTTACTCATTGACAAAGTTTAATGCAATTAAAATAAGGCCTAATGAAAGCATTTCTGAGTTTGTAAAAAGATTCAACAAATTGTACAACAGTTTACCTATGGAGATGAAGCCCCCCCTGTATGAGCAAAGGTAGTTTTTGCTGGGGATTTTGAAGTTGATTTTAGCTTTACATTGAGAGAGAGAAGAGCCCCTACTTTTGAGAAGATACAGAAAAATGCTCTAGATATCGAAGCTAATATCACTGCAGCTGGAAAGACGAAAGGGAAACAACCAATCCAAGAGAAGGGGAAAGCAAAAGAAAAATCATCACAAGATCTAAGAATTGAAGATATGACAAAGGTGATGAAAAATTTGACAAATAAGCTAGCTAAGATGGAATTGGAAAATAAAAACTCCCAAAGACAAGTACAACAAAACTGAGGGGGGTTCAAACCTCAATTCAGAAGACATCCCCTGCAAATTTTGCAGAGGGAAATAAGAGATTAAGACTAGGTTCAAGCACTGTTGTATATAGAAGAAACACCCGTAGAAGATGACCAAAGGGAGGCCAAGGATCAGGTATCTACTATGTATACAATAGAAGAGGATGAAGAGGAAGATAGTGAGGAGAGAATATGCTGAAGCTGAAGTACCTTTGGACCAAGATGAAATGGATGAATATTGTAGGCAAATCACAGATTTCATGCAAGTTGAGTTACATAAAAAGTATGATTTGAGGTCTACAAAGAGATCTAGAGTACAGGATAATGAAGGTGAACAACAAGGTTCCATTCCTCCTCCAATGGCGACTCCACAACAAAAGGACCCTGCGAAACAGGTCAGTAATGGGAAACAACCTGTAAATTCACTTAATAGAACAAATGTGCAGCAGGGTGAATCTTCCCATAACAAATCAGTTGACACTAATATTTTGGAGAGAGTTGTTCCTGTACCCGAACAAGAGACAAATTCTAGAAAGAGTGAAGAAGAACCTGAAAAGAACGTTAAGCAAACTCATGCTTTCAGTTTGGAAAAAGAGTCGGAGAAGGTTAAAATTCAGGTACCTCTTCTAGAATTAGCTAAAATACCACCTTACAAGAAAGATAATTCAGAATTTATTAATCTCACACAGGTGGAAGATGTAAGTGACACGGTGAATTTGCAAGAAGAAAATCCAGTGGTCACCTTCGGTCCTCATGTAGAAGAAGTAGATCCTTTTGTTCCACCCTTCTATATTTATTTGTTGCTTCATGATTTTACTCTACATAATTGCATGTTGGACTCAGGAGCGTCCCATAATCTCATGCCATTGTCTGTTATGAAGGAACTAAACTTGCAGATTACCAAATTTTTTAGGGATCTCTATTCATTTGATTCCAAAAGGGTGAAATGCGTTGGGTTAATTAAATATGTAGTATTTTTGTTGGTGCAAATCCTAGCAAAGAGTATAGTCATGGATGTAGTGGTTGCTGACATTCCAGCCAAGTTTGGAATGCTCCTGTCAAGATCTTGGGGAGAAAAGTTGGGAGGTGTTCTAAAATTATATTTCACGTATGCTATCATTCAAATTTTTAATGGGGAATAAAGGAGATTGTACAAGTGATCCAGGAGGATCTCCACCAACAAAGAAGTTTACTTATGCACCATGAAGACACTTTATGATGGGTGACAAAGTAATGAGTGAATTAATTCATTATTTCATTTAAATTATGAAGTGGATAATGTTCTAAGTGAGTGGAAAATGACTCACCAAAATATTCACTTATTATTCCATTTGAGAAATTAGTTTTATGTGAGAATTGACCTCACAACTAATTTGCTATTTCTCATTAAGAGGTTGAGCTTTCTTGGCATGGTTAAGATCCTTGAAGTTGGGTTTGCCATTTTTTCCTTGAGTAAGTTTTAAAGTCCTAGAATCATGGAGTTTGTCTTTCCTTAAAATGTCTTGTGATCCTACTATTGTGGATTGGGGAGTTATGGGGAAAAACTATATAAACTCATGATGTGAGCCTTTGAAGGGAGAGGAGAAAGGATAGGAAACTTAGCCTTTGAAAGCCATAGTGCTTGGCTAATGCTCAGCCATGGAACTGGAATGTATGAAAGATTAATTTGAAGATGAAATATAAAGGATCTGCCTTCCAATTGAAGCAGGTCCGGAGATGTAACCCCAGTGAGTTGGAGGGGTGAACTCCGTTACCAATTTGGTTGTCTTTCGCTTATGTGTTATGTGCTTCCTGATTATGTTTAATTCATGTTATATGTGTATGCAAACTAACATGCTAATTTAAACCTGTATAAGCCATAGTCGTTTTAAAAGATCTTAGTATCGTACGCGTGATGGTTGGGTAGTACTCGACACGTGATCGGATCAAGTGGTATCAGAGCAGGTGACTACTTTGCAGGATGGGCAAAGGAACGAAGCACGCTGAAAGACTGCAAGAGTTGCAAGAGATAAATGAAAGCCTTCAAGCTGAAAATGCAGAATTGCGAAGATTATTGCTCGATAAGCAGGAGCTTCAAGAGATGCTACGAGCTAAAGAGGAGATATTGTATAAATTGCACAAGGTTGAGACGACGGAGGTTGCATGTCAAACCGAGGTATGTGATGTCACTTCAAGTTCTGTTCTCTCTCAATATGAAACTAATGTTGGCATGAAAATCCTCACGAAGATGGGGTATAGCGGAGGTGGACTTGGCATAAATGGCCAAGGAATCACCCAACCATTGGAGGTTGTACCAAGACAACCATTTGCAGGTTTGGATTATCAACGGGAAGAAGGAGAATGCTCAGAGGTAGTTGAAACAAAATTCATCTCTTCATCACCTGATTCCAAGAAAGGAATCAAGCCACCTAGTCCCCATCAATTTAAGGACAAGCCAAGAAGGTATGACAATCATTCAGATTCTACTTTTGCACATAAGAGAAGTGATTGCTTTCATAGATCTGCTAACTATGGTGTAGTTAAGCATCATACAAGGAAAGAGTGGGTTAAGAAGACAGATTTGCCCACAAGAAGGGAGACCAAGAAGAATGAGAACGTTCGAAATCCTCCTATCATGAAGACACGGTGGAATGGGAAACGGTCTAATTTCTGCAATTTCTGCAAAATCAATGGCCATTGGGAGAAGAAGTGCTGGAAGTTGCACCCCGAAATTCGCCAAGAGTCAAGCAAACATATGGCGAAAGAGCTCGTGAAGAAAGCTCCATTCACCATTCAAAAAACACGCTTACAAGAAAGAAAAGCTTGGTTCGAGTTTGGTAAGCATTTCATGATGTTTCTGCAAGTTATATTTCTGATCTTTTGCAAAATTTCGAGTTTTATGGGGGCAGGTATCCGTCTTTTGATGAAAAGTGCTCAAAATTTGTCTGACTCGGAATCAACAAATAATGACACCATCACGAAGAGCTCGACAAGAGGAATCCGACGACGCTTGAATCGCGTCAAACAGCCTCCGGATCGAAAAGTTATTGCAACCTGAAATTTTGTCAAATCAAGGCAAAGGCAGGAGAACCATGTGCACCGTAGACTTAAACGAAGTGATCTTTATAGAAATCAGGATGGGCTCTGTATTCAATCTGCGTTCTCCTTGTCGGCACAAGCTGTCCCACCGGATTTGGCCAACGAGGGAAGCATCGCAGAGATGTTCGATCGACTATTCATGGAGACGAAAAAGGTTGATACTGCAGTTCTTTGCACCCTCGTGTTCATGGTCCTAATTCTAAATCTTGCTGTTACTCAGCGACCGCCAACCTGCATATGGAGGAGCAGCAGGAGGTAAATAGCGGAGATTCGATTTGGAATGAAATGAAATCAAAAGGACCAGTGTCGCTTTCTGGCCCTTCACAGGGCACCAGCGTTTGATAGCATTGAGATCAAGGCACCAGTAAGGATAAATTTATGTCTAGGACAATAAAAAGTTGTGTATCTACCTCTGCATGAGAAGTTTCTCACTCAGCGTGGCTGCTGGAACGTGCGACAGTGATTAAGGATAGATGCGCCGCAAGTGTTTGATATGCAGATGCTAAGGTTTGGAATTGGTCGCTGCTCACAACGGCGACATGCTACTGCAGGCTACCATGGTAAAAAGCATCGTCGAGCTGGGTCATACTTTGAAAGCAATTCATTTCCCACGATAAATTTGGGCCGGTGGGGAATTCATGGATTGGTTTTCCGTGATAGAAGTGAATTGCCGGATTTTGTGCCACAAAATCGGCATTCTGGATAATGAAAAGAAATGTGATCTCAGTATTTACGATGACTCCCTGGCAGAATGGATCTCCGAATTCGTTATCGGTGAGAGTGGTGTAAGCCGATTTTGTTAGTTTTCCTCCCATGATCGGCGCGCAGATTGGTTACAAAACTTCATCGAAGTTGTTGGGATCTCCCGCAGATTTTGGGGGCCATTTCTGCCAAGTTATGTTGCCTCCGACATCTATTGGGAGACACAGTTGCTTGACTCTATCTTGGGGGTAGCTCTTTCGTCGTGTTAGCAGGAGCTATGGCCACGACATCGAAGTTGCGTCTGCGTATAACTGCAGATGCTATCCCAGGATCAGTTATCATTGGTTTTGACAAATGATGCTGCCTATCTCTTCAATTGAAGCACACGAAATTGCCAAAAAGACCAGATTCTAATTGAAAAGGAGGAGGAGAAAGGATAGGGTATCAAGTCCAAAGCAGGGATTCGAGTTCGAATCCTCGGAAGTCTAACCTGCGATCTGTGATCCAAACACAAGGCGGGGCGATCCAATCGCAGGAGACATGGCCACCACGATAGCTTCTCGCCTCCTGAGATCAAGAATGGCAGCGGAACTATTGAAGAATGAGTGTCATCGTCGAGGCGTAACGTACATGCCTCGGCCCTGGTGACGGGAGCCGTTGTGGATGTCATGAAGGCCATGCACGCCCCTGTTTACTTCGAAACCTACGACATGCATTCCTCCATGGACAGAGTCCCCACAGAGGTCATTGAATCCATCAGACGGAACAAGGTCTGTTTGAAGGGCGGCCTCCCCACCCCTGTGGGGGGAGGTGTCAGCTCCCTCAATGTCCAGTTGAGGAAGGAATTGGATCTTTCGCTTCCCTTGTTCATTGTTCGAATCTCCCCGGCCTCTCCACCAGGCACGACAATGTGAACATTGTCGTCATCAGAGAGAACACCGAGGGCGAGTACTCTGGTTTGGAACGCGAGGTCGTTCCGGGCGTCGTCGAAAGTCTAAAGGTAATAACAAAGTTCTGTTCAGAGCGGATTGCCAAGTACGCATTTGAATATGGATATCTCAACAATAGGAAGACAGTGACAACAGTGCACAAGGCCAATATCATGAAGCTTGCAGATGGATTATTCCTGGAATCCTGTCGTGAAGTTGCAAAGAAATACCCAAGTATCAAGTATAATGAGATCATTGTTGATAACTGCTGTATGCAACTTGTTTCAAAACCTGAGCAATTTGATGTGATGGTTACTCCAAATTTGTATGGTAACTTGGTTGCAAACACTGCAGCTGGTATTGCAGGTGGTTCTGGAGTTATGCCAGGAGGAAATGTTGGTGCGACAACTGCAATGGAAGCCCTCCAAGACACAGGAAAATTATAGATGGTTTTACTGTGTTATTGAAACACTGAGAAAGCAGTGAATGAAAGGAGCGCTACCAGCAGAATGAGCGGACAAAGACACACACGGTGAGTTGGTATTGTTTAGGAGTTTGAGCCCGTGCATGTTAAAAGGGGTTTTTTTTGAACCATTTGTATATTGTTCCATTGAGCACATATTTGTCACATTACATTACTTGGTAATTTCCATGTAAGAGGCCATGGTTGGCATTAAAATTTTTTGCATGTAAATGGTTGAATGTCATGTAAAAGGCCAAAGTGGCCAACGATGAAAGAGATGATGTAAAATATGCTTATGAAGCATTGGAAAAGGCTTGTTTTTAGCCACTCTTATGTAAGGGAGAGTGAGAGTGAGAGGCGTATTTTTTTTTACGCATTAAGCCTTGTTGGCATCTTTGTAAGCAAATGGGATCAGGAAATTTTCCTAAAGCCATTTTGGCATGTAAACTTGACCAATGAACCCTTGGCAAGTGTTGTAAACAGGTATGATCAGCTATAGGTTGCAGCTTTATGCAGATGTGGACTTTTGCATTCCGATTCTGAAGGACTGAGGTGAAGGAATCTTGCAGGAATGTTCCTTTTTCAGACATTTGTGTTGCAGCTTTATGCAGATGTGGACTTTTGCATTCCGATTCTGAAGGACTAAGGTGAAGGGATCTTGCAGGAATGTTCCTTTTTCAGACATTTGTGTTGCAGCTTTATGCAGATGTGGACTTTTGCATTCCGATTCTGAAGGACTAAGGTGAAGGGATCTTGAAGGGATGTTCCTTTTTCAGGCATTTGTGTTGCAGCTTTATGCAGATGTGGGCTTTTGCATTCCGATTCTGAAGGACTGAGGTGAAGGAATCTTGTAGGAATGTGCCTTTTCAGGCATTTGTGTTGCAACAGTTACAGGTGTTGGCATTATCTTCCGATTCCGAAGAACAGTAGGCGAAGGAGTCATGATGGAATTTGCCTTTCAGAGACATTTGCATACAGTTGAGTTGATTGAAGCTGATACTTTTGGAGACCAAAAGTTTTCTTTTCGGGGAGGTTTGATCCAGGAGGATCTCCACCAACAAAGAAGTTTACTTATGCACCATGAAGACACTTTATGATGGGTGACAAAGTAATGAGTGAATTAATTCATTATTTCATTTAAAAAATTATGAAGTGGATAATGTTCTAAGTGAGTGGAAAATGACTCACCAAAATATTCACTTATTATTCCATTTGAGAAATTAGTTTTATGTGAGAATTGACCTCACAACTAATTTGCTATTTCTCATTAAGAGGTTGAGCTTTCTTGGCATGGTTAAGATCCTTGAAGTTGGGTTTGCCATTTTTGCCTTGAGTAAGTTTTGAATTCCTAGAATCATGGAGTTTGTCTTTCCTTAAAATGTCTTGAGATCCTACTATTGTGGATTGGGGAGTTATGGGGAAAAACTATATAAACTCATGATGTGAGCCTTTGAAAGGGGGGGAGGAGAAAGGATAGGAAACTTAGCCTTTGAAAGCCATAGTGCTTGGCTAATGCTCAGCCATGGAACTGGAATGTATGAAAGCTTAATTTGAAGATGAAATATAAAGGATCTGCCTTCCAATTGAAGCAGGTCCGGAGATGTAACCCTAGTGAGTTGAAGGGGTGAACTCCGTTACCAATTTGGTTGTCTTTCGCTTATGTGTTATGTGCTTCCTGATTATGTTTAATTCATGTTAATATGTGTATGCAAACTAACATGCTCATTTAAACCTGTATAAGCCATAGTCGTTTTAAAAGATCTTAGTACCGTACGCGTGATGGTTGGGTAGTACTCGACCCGTGATCGGATCAACAAGGAAACAATGTTTGTGAAGACCACCTCCAAGAAAGATGCAGGAAATTCCCCCATTTATAGTCAAGAAACAACATATATTTCTTGTTTCATGTTACATGAGGATGCAAAATTTGCTGAAGACACAGGGAAGCAACTCCCTTCAGCAGTTGTAAACAATGAGTTGCACTCAAGGAAGATTTGGAAGTGCTACTTTGATGGTGCCTACTCCAAGGAAGGCCCAGGTGCTGGATTCTTGCTGATATCACCATAAGGTAACCTCATGCCTTTCTATTTTAAACTAGAATTTGATTCAACAAACAATGTGGCTGAGTATGAGGCCTTAATCTCAAGCCTTCAAGTTGCTAAACAAATGGGAGTTCAATGTATTTCAATTTTTGGTGACTTTGAATTGATAATAAGGCAGATTAAAAATCATTGTCAAACCAAGTATCCGAGGTTAAGATCATATAAGAATGAAGTTTTGGATCTAATAGAAAACTATTTTGAAGCCTTAAATCTTCAGTATATTCCGAGGGAGGAGAATATATTGGCCTATTCTTTAGTAGTTGCAGGAAACACCTTCAAACCTCCAATAAATACAAGGCTAAGGTATGAAATTGAAATTAGACATAGAACTTCTATCCCAGACAATGTGAAACATTGGCAGGTGTTTGATGATGATGAACAGATAAATCAGTTCCTGACAATGATTGGAAACTTTGAAGATGCTGAGATAGACCAAGAGGAAGAACAAACATAACAGAAAGCAGAAATAAGAAACCTTAAGCAGTCAATAGGTGAACATAAGATTATCCAATTGAAAGATAATGTGCTCCCTAAAGGGTTGGTTCCACTTGAAATATTATTAGATTATAATGATGTTGCTGTTGATTCAAATAAAACACATCAAGAAGAAGAGATGGAAGATTTTAATTTCAGAATTCAACATGAACCCAAAATAGTGAAATTGTTCAAAGGTGTTCCCAAAAACTACAAAGAAAGATACATTGTTCCGTTTAAGAAATATATGGATGTGTTTTCCTGGTCATATGAAAAACTGAAAACATATGACAAGAGCATAATTTAGCATAAGATTCCATTGAAAGAAGGACTCAAACCACACAGACATAAGCTCAGGCAGATCAATCCATTGTTGCTAGCTCCAATCGAAAAATAAGTGAAGAAATTGTTGCAGGCGAAAATTATAGTCCCTCTTAGATATTTAGATTGGGTTTCTAATTTAGTCCCTATAAGAAATAAGAATGGGGAGATAAGATTGTGTGTAGACTTCAGGAATTTGAACCGAGCATCTCTAAAAGATAATTACCCTTTGCTGAAAATGGATTATGTCTTAAAAAAGGTGACAGGAGCTCACAGGTTGTCTATGGTTGACGAATTTTCTGGGTATAATTAGGTAGTAGTAGAAAAAGAAGATCAGAAGAAGACTGCTTTCACGACGCCCTGGGGCACATTCATGTATACAAGGATTCCATTTTGCCTTATGAAAGCAGGTGCAACATTTCAGAGGGCCATGGACACAACCTTCGTTGGTGACAGGTTTTTAGTTATATATCTGGATGATGTAACTATTTTCTCAGGATGAGACGATGAACACTTGGAGCATTTGAAAAAACTTTTCAAAAGTGCAGAAAGTTTTCTCTGTCATTGAATCCCAAGAAATATTTATTTTCCTTAGAAGAAGGTAAATTATTGGGTCACATAGTTTCTAAACAAGGAGTAAAGATTGACCCAACAAGGGTGGAAGCCATTCAGATGATTCTTGTACCCAGAAGCAAGAAAGATATCCAGATATTCATGGAAAAAATAAAATTTCTGAGGAGATTTGTGCCCAATTATGTTGATATCGTGAGAAGTATAACATATGTTGAAGAAAAATGCAGAAGTGAAATGGGATAAGGAAGCAAGAGATGCATTTGCTAGAATAAAGGAAGCACTGCAGGAAGCTCCAGTTCTGATTAGTCTAGTCTATCAAAAAGCCTTTCAGGTATTCTCATTTGCATCCCCCACTACTATTGCTACTATGTCGTTGTAGAAAAATGAAGATAGTAAGGAGCAACCAATTGCATTTTTTAGTAAAGTTCTCAGAAATGGTGAGCTCAAATACAATATTATGGAGAAACAAGTATAAGATTTGGTCAAAGCACTGAAAGCCTTCAGGACTTATGTGTTATAGTCCTAAATAGATGCTTATGTTCCTAATTCTGTTGTGGACGTGCTGGTCCAGAGTGATGTTGAAGGAAAAAGGGGGAAGTGGATAGCAAAAATCTAAGAGTATGATTTGGAAATCAAACCCACCAAGCTGGTCAAGGGACATGGGTTAGCGAAGTTGTTGACAGAGACAAATTTTCAAGCCTTGGGAATTAATCTATTGGCACCAGTGGATGGAGCTGTTAATGAAGAAGGTTAAAGCAAGTCCAAAACAGGTATCCAATACAAATTTTTGTGCTTTGATTTGTATAAAGATATTGTGCATTACTTGTGTTTATTTTCTTGTCCAAATTCACTAAATAGAAAAAAATACAGAGCTCTCAAGCTCAAGTCTCAACCATATGTTATCATAGAAGCAAAGCTATACTGGAAAGATCCTGCTAGCATTTTGCTGTTATGTTGGATCGAAGGAGAATCTATTGAAGTCACCAAAAATATCATGAAATTCTATGTGGAGGACATTATAGCTGGAAGGTCAATGTTCATAAAGTTCTCAAGTCAGGATTATATTGGCCAACCCTATTTGCAAATGTTTATAGAATGGTCAGAAGTTGTCAAAAGTGTTAGTTGTTTGCTGAAAAGAAAAAACTTGCTCCATTACCTCTCATCATAGTATTTATTGAGAACCTTTCAGGTAATGGGGATCAGATTTTATTGGAGAGATCAATCCACCATCGAGTGGAAAGTTCAAGTGGATTCTGACTGCCATTGATCATTTTACAAAATGGGTTGAAGAAATACCCATGAAGAAGGCAAATGACCAAGTAGTGATGAAGTTTCTGGAGGAAAACATTTTCAGCAGCTTCGGATGTCCAGTCAAAATTGTGACTGATAATGCTCAGGCATTCAACTCTGCTCTTTTCATAAATTTCCTTCAAACATATAATGTAATTTTATCACATTCGACAGCATATCATCCCCAAGGGAACGGATTGGCAGAGTCCTCAAATAAGACATTGGTCAAAATCTTGAAGAAGACAATCACCGAGAATCAGAAGGATTGGGATATGAAGTTGAAGTTTCCCCTATGGGAAGTTTGAGTCACTACCAAGAGATCTAATGGAAAGTCTCCCTATGAACTGGTTTATGGAACTCAAGCACTATTTCCTACTCAGCTGGCCAAACTAGTGATTTCTTTCCTTCAAGAATCTCAGGAAGAACCTAATGCTCTGGTAAGAATATTGAACAAAATAATTGGATCAAGCGAAAACAAAAACAAAGTCAAGCATAACTTGATTACTTATCAAGAAAAGATGAAGTCTATATTTGACAGAAAAACAAAAGAAGTTCTCTTTCAAGCAGGAGATTTGGTACTGAGACGGGACACCACAAGAGAATAAAAAGGGAAGCATGGTAAATTTGACCCTCTCTGGTATGGCCCATACATAATCTTTGAGGCAAGGTAAAATAACACATTCATTTTGGAAGATCTAGATGGGGAGTCAGTACAGTTGCCTATGAACGGGCAGTATCTGAAGCACTATTTACAACATTAAAAGTCAACATTCCACCATTGTAAATACCGGTTTGCTCATTGTTCATATGTCACCAAGCAATATTTGACTCTATGCCTAATGGATAAGGCACTAATCAGCAGTTCTTAGTTCTTCCGTGGAAGAAAGAATTATCCCCAGGTGGAGCCAGATGTTGTGGCTCATTTGCATTTACCTTTGAAATATTTTTCAAAACACCAAAAAATCATATATGATAGAAAATGGAAATTTTTGTGTGTCGTAGAGGAATTTTTATTTATATGTTGGTACATTAGCATTACGTGATGGTATGTGAAAGTGGGTTGAGTTGGGTTCGTTCACGTACAAAACAGTTCAAATTTCACCCAGATCCAACGGCAACTCGGGAACACAAATTGCACGAGATTTATACCAAGGAGTGCCCCTGCAAGAGGTCTCGTTAAATCCGCTCACCTGCAAATTGATGACGGACATCAACTGCGGGAACACTCTCTTCAAATTCCAAAAACCGCTTATGTGCCCTCACAAGTGGTTTCAGGTTTCAATGAAGACATTACATGGTGATAGCTGGAGCCCACGCCCTTTACTTTCAAATCAGAGAAGGCAGAGAAATGGCATATTTCCCTTAGAAACTTAAGAGTTTTGGAGGAGGTGCAAAGGGAAAAACATACGGTCAGGATCAAAGCGCAAAATTGAAGTGGAGAGATGGACGACGGAGATTAAATCGAAGATCGTAAATCACGAGTTTTAAAGAATAAGTGCAGAGGTAAATTTTAAATTCGCCGAAGTGCGATATGCGATGACGTAGCCCTGGCCCGCATACCGCACATTTTAAGTTTTAAAAGTTAAGTGCAAAGGGTTTGAGTTATTATCACCAAAGTGCGATTGCGATGCGGTGGGGCCCAATTGCAAACCGCAAACCACAAGTTTTAACAAATAAGTGCAGAGGTAAGAGTCATAATCGTCGAAGTACGATGTGCGATGCGGTGGGGCCCGATTGCAATTCGAAAATCACAAGTTTTAAAGGATAACCACGGAAGGTAAGTGATAAAGTCACCGAAGTGTGATGTACGATGCCAGGTGGGACCCGATTGCAAGTTTTAAAAGATAAGTGCTAAGGGAAAGTTAAAGACAACGAAATGCGATGTGCAATGTTGGCACGGACACGATGTGGTTTGTGAAACATTTTATGAAGAAATAGGAAAAACATGACAAAGAGACTCAAGTAAGTAACTCGATGCAGAGCCAAGGAGAAGAGAAGACTACACACAACAGGCACATGTAGAAGAGTTAGAGTAGGGTAGCAGGTGACATGATGACAATGTTCTAAACGAAAAAGGCATAGGCAGATTAAGGCAAAAGAACATATAGTGGCACTGTGAGAAGCATGACAGCTGGGTCAAGTCGAGCACTGAGGCATTGTTACAGAATTATGCAACTACTTCATCATAACTAGAAAGGACACCTTGGCACTTCGGGAGGACGCATCAGCAACATTAGATTCAACAAAACGAACAATATTTCCAGTTTTAGTTTGTTTTCTTGGTATGATTGCATAAGTAATCTTAATAGTTTAGGTATTCGAGTAGTTTCAAGAAGTTCAACAGTTACGAACTACTTTGATGTATTTAAGTAGGTAGAAATAAAGAGAATGGGTTCTGAGTTTTGAACCTCTGGATGGCTGTTAATTTTATACTGAATTTTCTGAGAAACAAATGAAAGAAGATCAAGTTTCCTACACCTATTGATGTTGATATGTCTTTTCAGTTTCACTCTATGTTTATTCCTCTTTGAATGAAGCGAAGTAATGTAACAGCTGGTCTCTTAATTACATCTGTGAGTAAGAGTTGAACAACCTTAATTTGCGCTCCTTCACTTCATCTCTTCTCCCTTCACAAATTCTCCCTGAAACTTAAAAAGTAATAGATTCCATGTTTACAACATATTATTTGAGTTTCCCCTCTCTTAGCAAATTCCTGATGAAAATTTAAAGTAATAGATTTTGTGTTTACAAAATATTATTTCGAGTTTCCTCTCTCTCCATGAATTTCCTCTGAAACTTAGAAGTGGTAGATTCCGTGTTTTCAGCATATCATTTTGAGTTTCCCTTATAGTTATTCTTTTCATTTAATTCAAATATCATCAGTTTATGGCATTGTGAAGGCTTTCATTATCTCGGATTATTGAGGGTATTAAGTGATTAAATTCCAAAGGTGTTAAACAGAGGCCATTTGATATTGTAATTGTGATATACTTTTGTAAAATGTCTTAAGCACTGATTCCTTACCACAACCAAGGGATTGTCTCTTGAGATACAACATATCATATGGATGGGACTGTTTGTGATCCTAATGTGATTTTTGTAGATTAGAGTGACATCGATGATGATTTCTCAACCAATCATTGATTTCACAAGTTCATGGGTGAAATTCCCATGTTCACTATAAACCTTCATAAGAAAGGAAATTGATCTCAATATCACGTTGCTCATTTTTTTGTCTTGTATTTTTTCATATAATTCATTGAGTTTTGTTTCATGTCAATTTTTTTCTTTAATGGGATGGTTTTACATGAAAAGATTTTTGTTAATTGAGCATGTTTTTAAATTATCAATGGTCATATATTAAGAATTCCACATATTCATTTGTAATGCTACATTTAGTTTCTTTCACAATTTGTTGGATGTTTAAACACCAATTTGGTTCATAGACAACAATTTCCTTTCAATAATGGAAAAATTTCATGATAGGATGAAGCGGTACTTGTTTTATAGTGGGGCAAGCGTGGGTGGTATACCAGCTTATTTAGAGTGTTGAGATCCTTTGAGTAACTAATATAACATGGTCTGTAGTGTTTGAGAATGTCCACATTTCGAATCCATGAAGTGGGTAAACCTTTGTTTAATTTGACGAGGTTCAACTATCAAACTCAATGGAACATAGTTACAATGTGCAACTATAGTGGATCAAGAGGTTAACAGTTCAAACCCAAGAAGGCATTATTGAGACAATAGAGAAATTTGCAAATATTTGGTTAAGTACCCAAATCCACTAGTGGAAATACATTGCATGTGTTGGGAGACTCTAGCATATGATGAAAAATTTGATGCTTGATGTTGTATTAAACCTCACCATCGAGCCTTAGTGTAGTCATTGATAAACTTTGGAGGTGAGTAAGAATTCAAAAACTCAATGGAAGGATTATTGTGAAAGCCATAAACGTTAAACAATTGAGAATAAGCATAGCAATTGAAACATTGGGAAGTGCGTTTGAGATTATATTTATAATGAAAATGGTGCAAAATGTTTTTGATGGAAGATGGCCAAGGAAATCTAGAAAAAAACATTAAATTATAACAAAAAAAACAATCATTGGAAATCTTCATTAGGGACTAGTCACTAATAACTTCAAGTCATATAGATAGGTGGAAATTTATTATGATGTTGGGATTAGTGAATTCCAATGAAGAGTTTTTGCAGGGAGCTTAAAAATTTCACTTTTATAGTGATTAGTAACCACAAGGGATTATAAAAGGCCCAAATCTTCGATGGAAGGGTTTTGACGAAAAAAACAATGAAAGTAAAATTATCAATTAAGTGCTAAATGTAAAGTCAAATTTTCAAAATATTCTCACTCTCAAGTAAAATAAAAGATAGTATAATTCAATTAAGTTTATTTTTTTTAAAAGTTTATTGACATTAGAAGAGAGTTCACTAATGTTAATACCCACGTTAGAAAAGAGCTGCAAAAAAACAATATAGAAATTTAGATGCTAAGAAGTATGATGAAAGCAAAGCAACTTGGCCGATAACTTTGAGTTGATGTGGTTCACATGATTGAATACACTTTGAATGAATGTCCTATGAACTCAAATATGAATATGACTTCAAAAGAAGCAACGCCAACTTGGTACAAACCAATAGTTGCATATATGATGATTTTTTGGGTTCATTATTTTATACACACGTACCAAATGAAAAGTGGTCAAAGTTGATAAAAACAACCAGAGTATTTTTATTTTTTCCACGAAAATTAAGATCTATAGAATTTATGATTCTTAAAAACACATAATAATCCAGAAACATGAGTTGTTTCATTCAAAAAGGATTATTCATAAAAATATGTTTAAATTAATTTCGACAAAAAAGATAGTAAAACAATGACAATGAATGTTCAATATCAAGTGATTTTAAATAGCTAATATAGATTAAAAAAATAAAGAAACCAAGTGTTAAAAAAGTGTCGTTCATAAAAACCAAGTGTTAAAAAAGTGTCATTCATAAATTGGTAAATTCAAATAATAATTACTAGATCAAAGATTCATGTCAATTTTGCTTCGATTACTAAAGTAGTGAAGATCGATGAACCATATTTATTTAATGGAACATATATATTTGAAGGAGTTACAAACACAGATGAATGGAAAAAATAACTATATTAATGCCTTTAAAGAATTTATAGTTGGGACATAGTGAATTTTCCCAATAGGAAATATGTAATTGGAATTTAGTCAGTAAACAAAAAGAACATATAAGCCCAATAAATATATTGATAAGTAAAAGGTTTGTGGTAAATATTATGCCCAATAAATAAGTACTGACTACGTAAATATTCTTTTTCCTATTACAAGAATTTATAAAATTAGAGTAATTTGTGCATTAGTTGCACAACACAAATGTTCATATATCAAATGAATGTTAAGTCAACTTTTTTTTCAATGCTATGTCCACGAAAAAATACATATTAAATAGTTTATAAATTTTGAAGCATCAAGAAAGTGAATTGTTGTGTATAAGTTGAAAAAGTTCATGTATGGCCTCCATGAAAAACAATATAACATGCCACTTGGATACTAACTCAAAGATTACATAATTTTTTATATTTTTCTTTAATCTATATTAATTGTTTGTTCGTTTCAATTTAGCCATATTAAGTTATTAATATACTCTTAATATTTCTCTAATGTAATTAGGTAAATTGTCCATCATCATGATTAAATGGATTCTTTTCTTTTATATTTTCACTTTCATGATTAAAGGTTTTTTCTTTATAAAATTGGAATGAATTTTTTTGGAGAATCAATGACTTCGAAAGGTTGATTTCCACTATTACATCGTATATAACTATTTCATAAATGCCACAAACAAGCCTGTTACAACATGTCTTTGAAGATTTGAACCCACACAAATGGAGAAGCAAATTGTTCATCAAGTCACTCGAGCTAAAATCCTTTGACTAAATTTAAAGGAAGACATGAAGGTGGGCTTCGATCCACTTATGTATGCACATGTCACAAAACCATTTAATATGATCTCTTTGGAACAAAGTAAACTGTCAAATGAGAACTATAAATTCGAAATGAGAACTTTAGCAAAAGAACCCCAAAAAAATATGAAAAGAAAACTTAAAACGAAAAGTGTTGATGTTGGAATAACGTATTTTTTTGGTTAATTTTCAACTTAAAAAAAAATGGCAATAAAAGCCAATAAAAACCTCTTTTGTCAATGTCAGAATATGTCTTTTTAAAAGTAAATTTTCAACATTTTTTAATAATGACGTTAAAGATAAAATATTTTGGCTCCGAAAAACCTTAAAATTCCCACTATTTTAAGGCATGGAATTAAAGATAAAATATCATGTATCTAAAAAACCTTAAAATTCCAATGAGTTTCATGCATGACATTAAAGATAAAATATCACGTCTCTGAAAAGTCTTAAAATTCGAACAATTTTTAATGATGATGTTAAAGAAAAAATACTTATGACTATTTTCAACCATAACATTAAAGATAAAATATCATGACTTAGAAAAACCTTAAAATTTTGACAAATTTTCAACCATGGAATTAAAACCTAAGATCATGACCACAAAAAACATGAAATTTTCAACATATTTCAACTATGACATTATGCAATTTTTTTATAAATAAAAAAACTTTAAAAATGAACACCTGAATGAAAGAGTCATTATATTGAGAGTAATTTCTTTTTTAAATGCTAAACATATAATTATTTTAAATTCTTAGTCTAAGACAACTTGACACATTGCAACAAAAATTTAAAAGTCAACCATCAAATTGACACGTAGTGTAGGCGAACTCGACCCATTGTAATGAAAACTTAAAGACCAACCATGAAATTGACATATTGTAGGGGCAAACTCAATTCATTATAACGAAAACTTTAAAATCAATTATCAAATTAACACCTAATAAGATCAGATTGCTAGTCGAGAATAGACATTAACCCTGCAAGGAAAAAATGAAAATTACAAAATAAAACAAAAATTAAAACATTGCAAAAATAAAAACTAAAATTAACACACAAATTTATAAAAAATAATAAAAACTAAATTAAAATATATAATAAAACACACACACACATACAAAAATAAATAAATCAAATATTAAAAAAATTAAAAAAAAACAAAATTAACTTATAAAAGATACAAATTAAATTAAATTAAATTTAATATATATATATATATATATATATATATATATATAATTTTGTTTATTAATTTTTCATATATATATATATATATATATATATATATATATATATATAATACAAAAAATAGAAAAATAAAAACTAAATAAATAATACCTAATTGGATTAAAAAAAATAAAAAGATAAAAGAATAATACATTAAAATAAAATAGTCCACGAGATTTTGGATAGACAATGATTTGTTAAGACACTCCTTGATGTGAACTCATTGATTCAATTTCCCGCCCTAATACAATAAAACCATTGAAAAAAACACAATAAATAAATAAATTGAAAAGAAAAACATGTTAAAATAAAAAAAATTAAAATTAAAACATAAAAAAACACATGGAATTAAAAAAAAAAAAAAAAAACTAACTGAGACCCCTCGGGCCCAGGTTGGGGCAAAGGGTGATTCTTGGGCGGGGCAAGGCAATTCTCGAGATCGTCCTTGCCCTGCCCAGGGGCTGTGGGGCCTCAATTTTTTTTAAAAATTATTTCTAATGTGTTTTCTTTTAATGTGTTTTTTTTGTGATTGTGGTCGTTTATTTTATTTTATTTTATTTTTAATTTATTTTAATTTAATTTTAGTGTTTTATTATTATCATTATTATTTTCAAAAAAAATTGTTTGAGGTTTTCTTTTAAATGTTTTTATTTATTTATTATTATTATTATTTTTTAAATTTATTTGTTTTTGCAATGTCTTTCGGATTAATCACATCATTAGGATTTGGTCGATGCTTCAAACTAGCTAATGTGGTTCATCCTTAGGACAAGGTGGAGAAACTGATCGATCATGATGAATAAATAGTGGAGATGCATCATTGACTGGAAATAGTGGTTAAGAAATATCCGTTAAGACTAGTTGTCAAGAACTAGCCATTAGAAAATTAGTTAAGAATTAAAATTAAATAATAAATTAATTAATTAAGTTAAAATTTTTATTAAAAATGGGTTAAGAAATTTTTCATATAAATTATTAGTTAATTAAATTAAAAATAATAGGAAAAAGGGAAGGATTATATATATATATATATATATATATATATATATATATATATATATATATATATATATATATATATATATATATATATATATATATATATATATATAATAAATTTATTTATTTATATATTTACGTATATATGATGATGATGATGATGATGGTTAATGTCCACTTAGACCAAACGTTGGTCTATCGGACCTGAAGAAATGAATTATTTAGTTTGTTTTAACATTGTACTCCTATGCTCAAAGAGCCTCGAGAGAAGCGTCCCGAGCTCACTATAATTTTGACATGTTAAAAGGCCAGGAAGGTCGGTATTGCAATAAAGATTATGAAATTGAGAACCAATGTCGGTGTACACAAGAAATTCTAAGAGGAAGTGTTTTTCATCCTCAATGTTCATATTCTCACAGAGATGGCAGATCCTTTCCACCCATGGTGTTCTAGGAACTGCCCAACGACCTGTTTCACTATGGAGCTCATGAGAGTTCGTTCTTATCTTGACAATATTAATTTTTTTCTTCGATCTAGTTAAAACAGAGAGATACTTTTGATCTTCTAGAGTAGGGTTGATGACCCTCTTATAATATCTTAATTTTCTTTTAGCCTCTAAATCTTTCTCACACCACATTTTCTCTTTAAACTTAGAAGTAACAATATTGTTAATGTTATTAATATTTTGCAATGCAACATTTTCGCCGATATCCCAATGGTTTAACCAGGCCTTGGTATCTTTATACCAACCTCGTTTTAGCCTTAGTTGGTTTTGGCTGGAATTTAAAGCTATCTTAGGAAGCCTATGGTCTCCCATGTTATTGATTTTGTGCTTGTAAAACATGAGCCTAGTCATAGCTAGGCTCTCGATAGGGGAAAAACCCACTTCTATAAAGAGAATAGGATACGGTGTATTGCTTTTAATTTTGAGGTTATATGTTATAAAATGCTTCTGGATTTGCTCAATATTTCTCCAAGATTCTCTAGAGATGTTGCAACCCCAAACCCCACATCCATACAAGATAACAAGAGTGACTAAAGTTTCAAAGAGGAGTTTCTTTTTATCCCACATCACGAGGTTTGCCACTTTACAATTATTTTCAAGACCAAAATAAGCTTTCCACCATCCATTAATCCTTTTCTCAATGCTATAGTTCCATTTCAGCTTGTGATGAATATCAATTCCTAGGTACTTGTAAGAAGACACTTCCTCCAAGTTGTTATTGTCATACACAAACTTAGCGTAAGTGTCTTTCTTGGATTTGATAATCATAACTTTTGTTTTTTCAGTGTTAATAGTCATACCCATGGTAGAGCATAAATCCTTACGAAGTCTTAGTTGCTTATCAAGATCAGGTGGGCACCTTGCCAGAAGAAAAATATCGTCAGTATAGAGAAGAAGGATGATGACTATTCCAGCTAAGGTGTGCCAACACAGTCTGCTTCCTCTAAACAACCTTCTAGCTTATCTGTGTAAATTCCAAATAGGGTGGGGGAGAGGGGGAAACCTTGTTTAACTTCGATATTACACTTAATATACTTCGACCACCCCTCACTGCTCTTAAACTTGGCAATTAAATTCTTGTATAACCTTATAGCAGCAACTCTCAACTCGAAAGGAACCTTTAAATCTTCTAATCTATTCCATAGTTTATTTCTAGGAACCACATCGAAAGCCTTTTTAAAGTCTACAAAGCAAAAAAAGAGATTGGATTTATCATTACGACATTCCTCCACAATGATTCTAAGCGTAACGAGGTGGTCCGTTGTTGAGTGATGCCTTCTAAAAACCGCTTGGCCTTTAGCTCACTTACCTTCACTTTCAAGCCATATGCTCATCTTCTTTTCCAAAATAATACCATATAACTTGGCTAAGAGAGAGCTAATCATAATTGTTCGATAATTAGAGGGGTTATTTGTATCCCCACTTTTAAAAATAGGAATAATGAAGCTCTGAGTCCACGGTTTAGGGAACCCTTGCTTGACAACTTGATTGAAAAGCTTCTGATGTGAGGGATGAGGACAAGACCTCCAATTTTTAAGATTTTTGCCTGGTAACCTTCAATGTCCTTAGCTTTTGTTGAAGAGGTAAATCCCCTCTGCGGACAGAGGCGATCCCACTAGCCCAGATCAGTTCTAGCAACAATCAGGTCACACAATGACGTTGGTTCCTAGTTACAAAAAGACAAAGATCGTGATGAGTGCCTACCTAAAAACCCACATAGTTTTCGTTGAAGAAAAGATGACGTTTCCCGTCCCTCACTCGAAAGATCACAATCCTTCCGTTCGACACGTCCGAACACCTGTACACATGCAAGGAAACGACGACATACAACGTAAAATCTAAAGCATGTAACCATATATTAGTCAGAGAGGATATAATTCATTGCATTACGTAAAGAAATGAACACATGAATGGAACCAAAATCAGAGTCACTTATATTATAAATGACAAAAGGGAGATTACAACCAAATGCTCTGACACTATGATCTTCCTTCGGCGGGGCTGACAGCGAAGCGTGTCTCAACAAAGCTTGTCGGGAATCTGGATGAAGCTCTCTCTCTTTGGTTTGGCTCTCGATAGTTGCACGGCTATAGTTTCCTTCCTACAAGTTCAAATAGCTTGCTAATGGAGAGGGCAAGCTTTTATAGATGGAGGAGAGGAAGTTGGGATCCCTATAATCATGGGATAGGCCCTATCTCTTAGGAAGGTTCTGTAATAGGTGGAAAACTACTTCCTATACATGGAGATCTGGAGCCAAACCACTCAACTCCTTATGATGATTCATTCAAGATTTTGATAGAATCAAACTTATGCCATTTATTTTTAAAAAACATCCCTTAATAAGCTTGGCGCGAGTGAAACACAGGGACAAAGTGCCAGTTGGCGCGCCCTCTTGTGTGGATTTCCCCCATTGGCGGGAGGGATGAACTGGCTAGTCGCGCCAAGGCTAAAACATATGTTTTTAGGGTTTTCCAAAGGAAATGTTCTTTAGGAGAATTTTTTTCCTTATGCAAGAGGATGTCATGAAGGTGGTTTCAGGTCATTTTACTGTTCACAGGTCACGAGAATAGTCCTCCAATGTATGGCACGAGGGATTGCAGCGACGGTGACAAAATGCTGTGTAACAGATGCCCCCTAAAGCATGAGGTTTGAGAGAGAGGGAGGGGTGAAATGCTTTATGAGAACGCGCCCAACTGAAAAAACTACCGTCGGAAAACTTTCGAAGACAAATACAAATGATATCTCAGATACATGATATGTGGTATGGGCGCAACCATCCATAATAGAGTGTACAATAACCGGGATCCAAGGTATGGACACAACCATCCAGCAAAGAAGGATCAAAAAGTAGACTTAGGTATGGTCGCAACCATCCAATCAAATGAGTCATGTATCTAATCATGATAATCCACAAAGAATCCGTAGCCTGGATCTCATCAGACAAAATCCAGGGTCTTGCGCTCCATCTCGACCCGAACAAAGTACAAGTTCGAGCATGTGAATAAGTGAGCTGAAGTCAAACATGAAAGAACATCGTCTGATTACCAGCCAATAATGAAAGCTGTTAACAGACACGAGAGGAACCACCAATAATGAGGATGGCCCTCAAGGTACTATAGGTATAATCCACAGAATGTGAACAGTGAGCTGGCGTCGAACACCCGCAGAGTCATCCGATCGAAGGCCAATAATGAAAACCTTGCGTCGAATGTGAAGAACCTGCCATTAAGGCATGCTGGCTCCAAGGTACCTGAAGGGAGTCTCTAGATTAGCTTCCTGGATAAAGAGTTGAAGTCGACAGGAAGTGAACTTGATCGAAGGTGGGCCATAGTGTTTCCCACATCATCGACGCGAGATAGAGGAACATGATGTTTGTGAATCAAGATCAGTAGAGAATCAAAGGGAGGTTGAAAACTACAGAGGCCAACTTCTCTTGAACATATTGGCGACACAGCACTGGATTTGGTAGTATTTGACATCAAAGGATTTGAGGTCATGATGACGTGGAAAAGTGCAGATGAGAGGTCAAAAGGGATTACCCAAACCCATGGAGGCAAGCAAATAACGAGATGAGATGTCGCCAACCCGACACGAATTTAAACAAGTGCCATGTTCAAGAGTGACATACTGCAGACACGACGATGATACTGGTTCCATTTTTCCCCACCATTTATGGCGAGTACCCCACTTATTTTTGAAAACAAGCTTGAAGGGGATAACATATGCTTGTGATATAAGTTTGTCCTTCGGACAAATCCAACCTAGTACATTTAACGAGCCCTAGGAAGGAGGAACTTGAGTAACTTCATTGCGACGGAGTCCGATGTCATCAGGTTTTAACAAGTCTGACAAAGGAAGAACTCGGTGTCTTTTCATGTTTAGAGAGTTTGAAAAGACAAAGGAAAAGAAAACTCTAGTAGTCCCTTTTCGTGGATAGTCTCATAGATCCGAAAAGGTAGAAAACTATGTCTGAGAGAACCTCCTAGTCACAATAGGCTAGGGTATTCCTTTTTCGTAAATAATCTATCCCAACCCAAAGAAGGGGTAAATGTATACTGGGTAGATGTAGTTTCGCAGCCAATTTAACGAGCTCAAAACGACAAGCGACTCGACAATCTTTTCAGTTTTAGAGAGTCAGAAGAGAGCTGAAAGATGACTCTAGTAGTGACTTTTTTGTGTTTTTACCGCGTCCGAAAAAGTATAAAATGCAACTCGTCTCGTCGTCCTAGTCGTGTGAAAACCTGTCTTTGCACAAAAAGCAAGTGTAAAACCCATTTTTCGACAAAAATATGATAAAATATCAGAAAAATAAGCTCCAAAACCTAATTTTGATTTCGAAAAGTTAAAAATATGACCACATAGTAAAAAAATATTTACTTTTTACTTTTCACCTCCTGTGCAGATCGACAGTGAGTTATTTCCCTGCAACCTTGCGGTGAGGATTGAGGACGATCCAGTGCATAATTCCAGATCTCGTCTTTTCTAGGTAAGAGCCGCTTCCATTAGCTATGTTTTAAGCCATATTTCATAGCTTTCCATCGTGATTTGGCATCCTTGAGGGGAGGATTTGAAAATTTAGGGCTTCCACGGTTAGCGCAGGTATGAGGCACTAACCCGCGCCAATCAAGCTCTTTTTGAAAAGTGGTCGCGCTAGCTGGCGCGACTGTAAGCAAAACAGTCGCGCCAACCGCACGACCTCATATTCCGCTCAAATTTCACAAAAATTGAACCAATCATTTGAACTTTTGAATGCCTAAGGGATCTTATGATGTGCTTATGACCAATTTGATGCAGGTATAAAGCCACAATGGTGATTGAATGGAAATAAAGGGAGCACAGTGAAGAGGACGAAATGGAAATGGGGAATGAGCAATGCATGAATTCTCTTCGGAATTGTGGATTAAAGAAATTCTTCTTGACACCATGTCTTAGGGCACAACCTGAATTGTTACAATATTTGATAAGTATCTGGGATGAGAATGAAGAGAAGTTTAGGCTTCGAGATCAAGTGCTTGAACTCGAAGTGTCCAATGTCTACTTCATCACTGGATTGTCTTGTAGAGGTCCAGTTTCGATTATGACAGGTACCAGGCCTTCTGGCGATAAGATGTCGATGGTTATGGAGAGAGTGTGCCCAGGGGAAAAAACTGGATTAGGTAGTGGAAAAGTTGACATTCACACTGTTCCCGATCTAGCACTCAGAGTGGTCCTACATACCATTACACAGGCCGCGGGGTTGCAGGTGCCGCATGAGGCTACCAAAACACAACTCCTCCTGGCGTCATAATGTATGAACCCGATAGTATTTGATTGGGCCAAAACCGTAACACATGAATATCAAACGGAAATTGACTAAATGTAAAAAGGCCAAACTGAAGCAGTTTGGGTACGGGTCAATCTTGGTATCGTTCATCCTAGAATGACTACCTATCTTCCAGGGCCAGGGGGCGATAGTCACAGATCCACCTTTGAGAGGGCCACGGATGGCTCGATGGGCAGCATTGATGCCCAGAGCAGGAGGGGGCCAGCAAATGTCATGGTGGCCCGAGTTCTTCGGATGGCTCTGGCGACAGTTGATCGTCGTAGAGGATTGGCCCTATGATGGTACTGATTTCACAGGAGACCCAGAACTTCCACTCCCGAAAGGAGAGGACTGGGATGAGGAGCTAGGTAAGACTCTTTTTGATTTTTAATTTTATGATTTTTTTGTTATACATGCATGTTATAATAGCTAATCCTATATGTATGCAGATGTCGACCCAGAGAGGCCTGCCGGGATGTCACCGATCGCGTGGAGGACCCCTCTCGCCTATGACCCTCAAGGTGAGGGGGCCGAGGGGAATGAACTAGTTCAGAACTTAGATGGAATCGCTCGTGGGATTCCTGATTATGCTCGCCTAACTGATGTCCCTATGGCTTATCAAAGGCACACCGTAGGGGTGCCTAGTCGCCTTCATCGCTTACTGAGGCGAATGGTGCGGGAAGTAACGTGCTACCATGAGCACCATGCTGATTAGTCGCCTAGGCTTTTTATATGCATATTTTTGAGAGAGATTTTGTCTCCAGATGTAATTAAAACAAACACGCATATTTTTTGGATTTTATATGATGCACACACTACAAACATTCGACATATATATATATATATATATATATATATATATATATATATATATATATATATATATATATATATATATATATATATATATATATATCTATTTTCTACATGGATCTTTTTCCATATGATGATGTTTTTATATGTTATGCAAATGTCTAATACAATGTTATCTAATGCATTAGTTACATAATCTGCATAACAAATGATTCGATGGAAAAGTTAAAAGTTCACAAAATGCATCACACCACACATTTTATTTTTACGCAAGCTTAAAAGCACACACGCAAACTATGCCTGGAAATGAGTTTTATTTTTTATGCAAGCTTAAAGAAAAAATGTAAACTATGCTTGAAATGATAAGGAAGAATGGGCATGCCCCCAACATGGTGTCTCAATTCGAGGTACATGACCCCCAAGCTTCAGTCCATAGGAAATGGAGTGAAGGTTCAAAACCCAAGAGTAAGAGAGACTCAACTTGAATTTTACGAAATCTAACAGAACTCGAATTGAACGAGACCGTGTTTCATTGTTTTAATGAGGTTGACAGAATTTAAAAGAACTGTCCTCGAAGCAGTTTGTTTCATTTTTTAGGGAGCTTGACACAAGAAGAGGAACTATGCTCCGACGAGCTCAAAGGAGTAGGGTCAGGAGGGGGATAAACGGATTCAAAACGCTCGAGACAATCAGACATTGCCCCCAGGCCGGGCATGGACAAGGAACGATGATGTCCATCGCTCCATGGCAGATCTTCGAGAGACATAATCTCCATGATAGCTTCATCAGACGGAAAAACTTCTCTCAAAGGATCGGGGGAATCTGCATCGCCGAGCCAAGGGGATTGAGAATAAACATCAAGAGCCATGCTCAAAGGAGCATTTTCAGCAGAAGGAGGATCTGATGCAGCAACGATCTCGCAATAATTGATTTCAACTGGGGTCAGAGGCATCGACTGTCCGAAAGAGGCAACCTGTTCAGGAGAAGGGATGATCCACGGGTCATCCGACCTAAAGATCATGTTGAATTGAATGGTGTTCGGTGGTGGAATGGGAAAAATACCCATGAGAATGGGGTCCTTGAAAATACCAAGTCCTACACTGTCAGGGAGATTAGGAATTTGATCCACGTATGGTACGTTGTTCTCGGAGGACGAGGTAAAGAAAGACAAATGATCAACAGTAATAATCTTGCCCTCATGTGGAAACTTCAAAAGTCGAAAGAGGGTGGATGGAACACATAACATGGCATGGGTCCAGCTGCGATCGAGTAGAAGATTGTAGTTGAGTTTGACATCAACAACTTCCAATTCAACGTTGACTGTTTTACCTTGCAATGTGATCGGTAGACTCGCGAGAACACCCAAGGGTTTTGATACCCTTCCATCGAATGCCTCAAGGGAATTGGGGGATGAAGTGAGGGTTGGAGAGCCGATGGCTTTCCAGCAAGAAGATGACATAACGTAGGTAGAGGCCCCTTCGTCCACAACAGCTTTGTGAATATTGAGGTCGTTGATGCCGACTTGTATAACAAGTGAAATCTGGTGCGGAAGTCGAGGGATGAAATTCTCTAGATCGAAGGTGAGAAGGCTAGAATCGACAGGGTCAATCTCGCCGATTGCAGATAACAGAGCTTTCCGTTGTGATGGGCAACTTTGAAGCACTTCTAATGCAGACATTGCGGAGGGCGCCTGTGCCAAATCCTCAAAAATGCTGTAATGCTGAGCAACACGGGTGTTTTTATTATAGGAAGACTTTCGAAGAACACCTTTGGAAGGTGGCCGTATAACGGGTTCGGCGCTGGGATTCTTAATTTCTAAAGGACCAGGGGTAGGTGGGGGAGGCGGGCCATCAATGAATTCCTTCCCAGCTGCCTGCCGTGATCCGAAATAATCCTTCGATCGAGTGGCAATAAAAATAGGTGCAACACCATTCATCATGAAAACCTGAGACCCAAACGGTGCAGATGGTGAAGGCTGCTCGACCATCTGGGTCTGCTAAGATGGAAACGGTTCTTTAAGAACTGATGGAGTTCCCTTAGAGCCTTTAAGAAGTTGACTAACCTCGGATCTTCGGGGACAATCTTTGGTGTAGTGGTATTCATCACAGATCAGGAAAGGGTACTTCGGTTTCTGTTGAGAACCATCATCAGCACATGGTTTGGAGGATTATGGTTTTGGGGCATCGGATTTGGCCTCGCCTTTGCCCTTCTTCTTCCCTTTGGAAGCCTTGTCTGCAGGATTGGCCTGAATGGCATTGACCTTCGCGGTCTTACCAGAATCTGAAGTAGTGGGAGGAGCAGAATTGTTAGATGAATTCGACTTCTGCTTCCCATTAGAAGACTTACGAGAAGTCTGAGAGATGGAACTAATAACAGCATCAACCAATGGGGTAGCTCGTGCTTTAGAGGTCCTAAGTCGCGGAGCATCAGTAAAGATATCATATAACGTGCCGGACTGAGAGTACACTAAATCAAGGTACTGGGCATGAGCAATGGCTTGTTCCTCGGTTACACATGCCCTCATAGCAATGTCTTGTGCAATCTTGTGGACAAAGGAGGTAGTGAACCAGTGAGTTAGAAGCTGATCAGGAATCTCAAACTTGATCAGACCATGACGACGTCTCCACTCATGAATATGATCTGAAATATGAGTGGCTTTGTCCTATTTCAGAGATGTCAGGAGATGCGTCCCGGCTTCATAACGAACCAGTAACTGGAAATGTGTCAAGAATTCCATAGCTAGAGTATTAAAGTCTTGAAAAATACCACGGGGTAGTTCTATGTACCATTTAGCAGCAGTGCCGGTAAGAGTGCGCTGGAAAAGACGTAGATGGATCGAGTCATCTATCAAAGAGTTTGAAGAACACCACAAATGGTAGGTCATGACATGTGCTTGGGGGTATTCTCTAGATTTGCCTTCAAATTTGGGACAGTCATCAGGTACCTTCGTTGGAACTGGAGGCCAATATGGATTATGAAGAATCGGATGACTGGTCAACTTGGATACATCCGGTAATTCCAACGTGGCGAGAAAAGGTAACTAAGGATTAAAAGGCATGCCAGGTCCTTGATAAGGACCTGTACCTGTACTCCATCCTAGTTGAGCATAACTCTGCCCCCACTGGTTCTGTCCTGGAGGATTCTGACAATAGGGGTTATAAGCCGTGTAATTGGTTGATACGGTTGCTGAAAACTAGGATACGAGGGTTGATAACTAGGGTGCTGATTTTGATTATATGTGGGCCTCGTTTGAGCAGTGTACGGATTTGACTGTGGAGTATAAGTGTAGCCTGGATGTTGAAGGTAAAAACTAGAACCTTGGGGCGGGTTGTAAATCGGTCGAGAATGACCTTGAAGGTAATAGCCGCCTTGGGGTCGAATGGGCTACTGGTAAGTGGGGCCTTGCTGAGTCTGATAAGTAGGGTGCACAGGCAGGTTCGACTGTAGCATAGAATAGATCGGCTGCTGAGCAGGGTTAACAGGTTGAGCAGGTTGTCCTGGTTGGACAGGTTGACTTGGCTATGCAGGTTGTCCTGGTTGAACAGGTTGGCCTAGCTGAACAGGTTGTCCTGGTTGAACGGGTTGACCCAGTTGATGAAGGACACGAGGCTGAGCAGGTTGGCTTGATGGCGGGAGAGGGCCAGGTTGTGCCTGATAACCAGGTTGACCTGTGATAGTACCATAAGATGGCCCTGGTTGTGCAACATTTTTTCCAATTGGAAGATGAGGTTGCACCAACGGTTGAGAAGGATGGGTTTGCCCCCCAGGACCGTACAACAATCCAGGTTGATACCCTAGTTGCCCTGTGGGTCCTTGAGGTTGCCCCGACTAGACCACAGGGTGAGGCTGTAGAGGTTGGCCTTGAGGGTTGTAAGACTGCCCTTGCGGACTGTACAACAATCCCTGCTGGCTCGAAGGTTGTCCCTGTAAGGGTTGTCCTTGCGGATCATATAGATAACCTGGTTGGGCCGAAGGATGTCCCTGGAAGGGTTGTCCTTATGGGCCATAAGCATATCCTTGCTGAAACAAAGGTTGTCCTTGTAAGGGTTGCCCAGCCTGGGAAGATAGAAAACCGTTAATATACTGATAAGCCTCAGGAGCAGGAAAACGAAGGGGGTTTCCCTGCTCATCATATTGATATGGAAATACGTAAATCGGGGCACCATCCAGTCCATAATGGGAAAATTAAGGACGATTAAGGTCTTGAGAGGATGGACCAACCTCAGATTTTGATGGCTATAAAGACAACCAATACTCCTCAGGAGAAATATTCTCAAGAATAGCAGAAGATATGTAAGTGTCTTCAGGAATTGACGAGGTCTTGGTTGACTGAGTAGTGACACCAGGCGTAGACACAACCACGTAGACAGTAGGTCTAACAGCTACTGATGTGACGAAAGGAAATGCCGTGAGAGGTGTCGATGGCAACATCCCTAACAAAGGAATAGTCAGCCTCGTGGATGGAGTCGATATTCCCATAGAGGCAACAACGACCATGACCTGACTTAAAGACCTATATCCAGCTGGGAGCGAAGGACCAGGTGAAGACATAACAGAAGGTTCGGGGATATTTTTGGGAAAAAGCTGGTAATCTTCGCCAGATGTAGGAATTTCCTCACTAGGAGAAGGACTGGGTGAGTCCATATCTGACCCTGCCGTAAGATATTCTAAAAGATGACGAGGACTAGGAGGTATAATAGCAGCCAAGAAAGGCGATCCCGATGTAAGAGGGGGGAAGTGTTCCCCTACTCCAAATCCAAACCAAGCATTGGACAAGGGCCAATTAAAGTCAAATGGTCCTCCAAAGGGAGTTCAGATATAATCGGTCCCCCGCCGGGAAACTCGGATACAATGGGCTGCTGATACTCAACAGAGGACCGGGAGACCTCTGATGAATCGTCTGTGTAAGGACTACCAGTAGAAGAAACTGAGGGTTCCACCACTGTGACTGTAACTAAAAGAGGAAGAGATCAAAACAAAGACACATGGGAAAAAACCAAGGCAAACAAAAACAGGCTGAAAAATCAATCTCTAAATGGGCGTGTGATCGTAGGTGATTAATTTTACCACATTGAAACTGGAAATTTTTACTGTTTCATGTTTTAAGAGTCTAGAAACAAGTAAAATATGACTCTATCACTTTCAATTTGGAAAAAAGCGTGAAAGGACAAGCGCTTGATGATATTTTCAAATTTAATGAGTCAGTAAAGATCAAAATTACTACTCTGGTAATCTAGGCAAATGGGTGTACCAGATATCCGTGAACTGCCATATACACCTTGGTTAAAAAATGAAAGAGAAATCAACCAAGGACTTGACGTATGTGCAAGTAATCTCCCTGAATGTTGTGTCCGGTGCATCATGGGTAAAAGGCGACAGACTCAGCTTCCTACGGATAAAGGATAGCAACCTAATGGGGTCTCCCTTTATATATGCGACGGTATGGGGAGCACAAGTCTGTACTAGCATTGTCTAAAGCTAGATGGCGAACGACAGCTACTAGGTTTAACGCCGCCGGAACACGTCACTAGCCTATACCTCTAGATATTCTGTTAATGTTTCAATGTTGCCTTAGGTTAATTTAGTAAATTTTAGAGTTGCTCTTCAATTTATGTTTCAATTTCAGGCCCTATCGAATTTTTGATCTCAAAAATCCTCTAAATGCACACTACATGCCACAAAATATCACTTTGTTCAATGAAGAGCTATCTATAGGAGGGTTGAGAGCTTTTCAAATATAAAAAAAATGAGCACACAAAAACATCCACTACTGTCTCTAATGCAATGCTAATGAAATTAGAAAAATTCTATCTTAGAGTTATATAACACTAGTAATGCGAAAGAGATTTCAATTTTCACTAGACTAATCAAAATGCAAAGAAATTTGTTTTTGAATTTTTCAGTGTTTTAGAGAAAATGCACTAAATGAATGAAAAATCTAATGAAAACACCAATTCGAGAAACGAAAGTGAGAGAGCTGAAACAAAGAGGTTCACTCAATAGAGATGTACACAATCAAGACTCAAATTGATGACGAAATCCCTCAAAACAAAGAAGAATCTCGAAAAGACTCACACAAACCGTGTAATCTAGGCTTGGATTGAGACAAAGCTAAACTTGAATGAAAGAGAGAACAATCACTCAACTAACGCAATGATACAATGGAATCCAGAAAAAAAAATGCAAAGAAGCGAAAACGAAGTTGACCAGGTAAGAATAGTCCAAAAACTCCCACGGGAGGCTCAGCACACTGATGCACCTAGAAGTCCTAGGGCTAGAATGAAAAACTGATAGTAAAGGGAAAAAAACTAGAGGACAAGGGTCAAACATAGTAAAAAAGGACTTCAAGGCACTCAATCAATCAGAAAAATGACACCAGGACCAGAAATCAAGCTCAGAGAGCCCAAAAGCAAGCAAACCCTAACACCAAACAGAGTTGGCGCGCTTGTTTGGCTATAATCTGCGCCAAAAAAGAATTGGCGCGGGGGCCTAACTAGCAACTAGTGCCAGTTGGCGTGATTGTCAAGAGGTAAACCGCGCCAATCGAGTTTACTATGGGAAAATATGAAAAAGGACAAACAGATACTAGATCAGGTCTTCTGGGGGCTGAACAGGGGTTTGACACCAAAGGAGGCAAACCAGAAGAGAAAATAAATCAATCAAAAGCCAAATTCAACCAAAATAAGGAAGACTAACTCCAAATGAATCCTCAGCGGAGTCACCAGTTTGTTGAAGAGGTAAATCCCCTCTGCGGACAGAGGCGATCCCACTAGCCCAGATCGGGTCTAGCAACAATCAAGTCACGAAATGACGTTGGTTCCTAGTTATAAAAAGACAAAGATCGCGATGAGTGCCTACCTCAAATCCCACACAGTTGTCGTTGAAGAAAAGATGACGTTTCCCATCCCTTGCTTGACAGATCACAATCCTTACATTCGACATGTCTGAACACCTGTACACATGCAAGGAAACAACGACATACAATGTAAAATCTAAAGCATGTAACCATATATCAGTCAGAGAGGATATAATTCATTGCATTACGTAAAGAAATGAACACATGAATGGAACCAAAATCAGAGTCGCTTATATTATAAATGACAAAAGGGAGATTACAACCAAATGCATTGACGCTATGATCTTCCTTCGGCGGGGCTGACAGCAGAGCGTGTCTCAACAAAGCCTGTCGGGAATTTGGACGAAGCTCTCTCTCTTTGGCTTGGCTCTCAGTAGTTGCCCGACTATAGTTTCCTTCCTACAAGTTCAGCTAGCTTGCTAATGGAGAGGGAAAGCTTTTATATATGGAGGAGAGGAAGTTGGGATCCCTATAATCATGGGATAGGCCCTATCTCTTAGGAAGGTTCCATAATAGGTGGAAAACTACTTCCTATACATGGAGATCCGGAGCCAAACCACTCAACTCCTTCTGATGATTCATTCAGGAGTTTGTTAGGATCAAAATTTCGCTATTTATTTTTAAAAAACATCCCTTAATAAGCTTGGCGCGAGTGAAACACAGGGACATAGCGCCAGTTGGCGCGCCCTCTAGTGTGGATTTCCCCCATTGGCGCAAGGGATGAACTGGCTAGTCGCGCCAAGGCTAAAACATCTGTTTTTAGGGTTTTCCAAAGGAAATGTTCTTCAGGAGAATGTTTGTCCTTATGCAAGAGGATGCCATGAAGGTGGTTTCAGGTCATTTTACTGTTCACAGGTCACGGGAATAGTCCTCCAATGTATGGGACGAGGGATTGCAGGGACGGTGACAAAATTCTGTGTAACAACTTTCCCATTTGCCAAGCGCTTAACCCCAAACTCTATGTCTTCTAATGAGAAGACTTCTTCTGTTGTGAGCAGGGTTTCAAATATATATATATATAATTAATCAATTAATTAATTAATTTTTATTTTACTTTATTTTATTTATTTATTTCATTTTATTTTTATTTATTTATTTATTTTTTACCCCTCTCTATTTCCTATTATATTTAATTTAACTAAATAATAATTTATATAAAAAAATTTCTTAACCCATTTTTAATAAATTTTTTGATTTAATTAATTAATTAATTTTAATTCTTAACTAACTTTCTAACGACTAGTTCTTAACATCTAGCCTTAACTAGTTCTTAATGACTATTTCTGGGCAATGTTGCATCTCCACTATTTATTCATTAAGATCGATTAGTTTCTCCACCTTGTCCTAAGGATGAACCACATTAGTTGGTTCAAAACGTCGACCAAATCCTAATGATGTGATTAATCCGAAAGATATTTCATCTACAATATGGATCACAAAAGTATTAAATCTAACATTTTTTTTGTTTTATTTATGTTTTTTTTTTTTTTTTTTTTTTTTGATTGTATGTTTTTTTTCTTATAATTTTTTTTTGTTATTTTTACTTAAATTTATCTAGATCATTTTTTTTTGGGAAAAAAAACTTTAAATGTCATCTCTGGATATAAAATTCATAAAAGACACAAAATTTGCTATTTTCCAACATTTTTTATTTTTTTATTTTTTTTAATTCGCAAACATATTTTATTTAACATGTCATTTTTTGTGAAAAGGTCATGAAATACATATTTTTTTAATTATATCTAATGCAAAATGCATATTTTTTGTCGAGTGTTTAAAATTATTATTTTTTAGTGACAATTATTTTATGTGTATTGAAGTATTAATTAACAATATATAAATATATAAAAAACCTAACCTTGAAATATTAATGTTGTTATTTCTTTTAAACTTTGCAAAAAAAATAAAAAATTTCATTATAAAAAACATTGCCAAAAAAAAAAAAAACAGATGTTTGAAAAACCCTTGAAAACCAAACATGTTAGGACGAAAAACAAGAAGAGGAATAAGACAACGTGAAAAGTGGTTAAATAATCAACATTACGAAAAATTGTGCATACTCAAGACATAAGAAAGAAGTGTCAAAAATATGCCTTCAAAAAATGTTGATGTTTTTCAAAATTCGCATGAAAATCACCAACATTTAAAAAAAATTATCCACACTTAATACATTAGAAAATTTAATGTGTAAAAAATAAGCCCTCTGAAAAAAAAGGTTGATGCTACATCAACACTTTTCAAAATCAATATGAAAATCACTAACATTAAAAAAGAAATGTTCCTACCTGATACATAAGAAAATTTAAAGTGTAAAAAGTAAGCCCTCTAAAAAAGGGGTTGATGCCGCATCAACACTTTTCAAAATCAACATGAAAAACACTAACATTAAAAAAAATGTTCATACTTGATACATAAGAAAATTTAAAGTGTCAAAAATATGTTCCGAAAAAAAAGAGTGTATTATGAATCAACAATTTTGAAAATCAGATGATTTTTTACTACCTCAAAAAACGGGTACTCGGTATAGTTCCCATTTGATAGTTTACTTTATTTTGGGCGCAACCGCACATTCGAATACTACCTCAAACCACCCCCATAGTTCCAAGGAATCCCTCGTGGGAATTGAACTTTGCCCAATGGTGAAAATTCCATGGTTTCCACAATTGGATCCAACCCCTTTGGGTTCACAATTTAAGGGTTCTAGCCACACTTTTCTTGTGTGCTTTAATTTAGTTTTGCAAGAACTTCGAAGAAGGAACAAAGTTTGAAAACACAAATCGTTGTTTGTCTATTAGCTTCTCCCCATAGAAATCTTGTTGATTAAATAGAAGACCTCCAAGAAACTCACATCCCTAAAAATATTACTTTCTTTAATTTTTTAAAGACCCCTTTGACTTATTTTTTCTTTCCATACGTGCTCATCTTATTGGTCTATGCCATGTCGCATGGAATTTTATTATTCAACCACATCATGTTATATTATGGATCTTACCTAACAAGGTTAGAGGTTTTATTATTATTTTCCTTTGGATCACACTTCAAATCTCTTAACGGACTTGATTAATTTCGTAGACTATGCTTTATTCTATATGGTTGACAGTGAGCATTCTCAAACCATGTGCAAATTTCATAAATTCACTTGATTCCATGGATTAGATATTCTATTATAATCGATCTATAAAAATATATGGAATCAATCATGCTCTACCATTGCATCACCTTATGAAGCTATCTAATCCTTTATGAAATATTTATCCCATTAGAACTTACATGGGAAATTAAGTCAAAAGTGAAACCCTCATAGTCTATGGGGTCTTAGATAGATGATGATCGAGTATTCTGTTAAGACACTCCTTGATGTGAAGTCACCAGTTCAATTCTTTGTTCCAATTGGGGTGATATATTAGACACGATGAAGATGTAGTCCTGCCAAGCTTACAAAAAATAAAGAGTGAAACCCTCACACAAGTCCTCAAAATTTCTCAGCCTATCATGGACAATATTGAATTCAATTAAAAGTTACTTGCACACATGTTTTGAAGTTCATCATGTTCAACTATTGCACATGATTTCAAATCCACATGACCTTTCTCAAACTTGAACAACTTATTCCAATTGGGTTAATTGAAGTACTCTTCATACCCAACCCTTTTATTTCAATATGATTTTCTCAGGTGTTTGATGTTTGTTGAGCTTAGTCACTACCCAAGTTCTTAAATCCCATTATTATAAATTTATTAAAGTAGTATGGGATATGTTCAATCATTGTCTATTATCAATACCACGTAATAAAACATTAGGGGAATTTAGAGGTCTAAAATGGTCCTCCTAAGATCAATAATAAAATAAGAGATATAAATGTTTAAAAAAAAAGAAAGGATTGTATTTTCGGCTTATCTATTTATATGTTTACTCAAATGACAAGCATAGACACCCATTGAACGTGGAATTATCCACATCCAATGAGTATCTATGTTTGCTATTTGAGAAAACTTATAAGGAGATAAGCCGAAAATGCAATTATTTTTTTTTTTTTTTTTTTTTAATCAAAATATTTTCCCTTGGGGATGCCATCAACATATTAAATCCCGTTGGTTCTTACAAAGTTAATTTTGTTAGTATATATATATATATTTTGTTGAGGTCCATTTTTTACTTTAAAATTCCCCTAATGTAGTATTAGATCTACTAAGAGATTTTGAGGTAAAAAAAAACATACAAGCTCTGTCCACATTCTAAAAACAAAGGAGAACTGATCCAGGCATCATGAATCAATTTTAGAAATGCATATACACATAATATGCACATATACATTTCCTTATACCACCCAAGGAAAGCTAAGTTTTATAAAATTAAAGTACAAAGATCTTCACCCCAACCTATAAATTACAATAGTCATACTTAAGTTTTGGTGTACAGTCAAGTTAAATAGCTAAGAATTCAAGATTGTAAATGCATATACAAATGGGATCCACATATACACTTCCTTCTACCACTTAAAGTAAGCTATGTTTTATAAAATTAAAATACAAGGATCTTAACCTTAGCATGGAAATCATAGTAGTTATACTTAAATTTGGTGTACAAGCATGTTTGAACAATCAAGAATAAAATAAAAGGGATGAAGACAATATTCAAAAGAGAGTGGGAATGGAATGTTGTCTATTGATGATTCTACGATCAATGCTCAATCATGGTACCATCTCTTACAATCACAAAAATACATATCCTTTTTTCGAAGGGCTCTCTTGATCTATAAAACATGGAATAACAATGAAAAAAGAAAAGGATAAAGATTTTTTCCCCAAGGAAAAATCATAATTCTCATTAATGTTGAAAATTACATGTAGTCTATGCTTTGAGCATATTCTGTAATTGTGACCGCAATCACTCCAAAAATAATAAGTCCATCAAAAATCCCCCTAGGGGTTACAAAAATAATGTCCCTCAAAGGAGCTATATATATACATAGTCAAAATAAATACTAAAAATATTCTCTAAGGTAAGGTCCCAAAAAAAATATCATTCAGTCATGATCAGATAACCTAGTTTCCTGTAGCATGCATGTCCATGAAAGGTCCATGATAGTAGTTGTAGTGTTGATGTTTCATATTTTATCCTATGTGCCAGAGCCCTCAATGCTGGACCGCGGCCTCCTTGGATAATGTGTCGAAAATATGATTGCATTCCCTGTAAATGTGTTGACAAGAAATATATGTGAACTGTGGCTTGAGAAGCCATAAATCCTCCAAAATACTCTGCAGTGTGTGTACGTGACATTCCAAAGTCTGATTGAACCAATTTATAATAATTTTAGAGTCCCCATATATCTGAATTTGATGACATCAATTCTCTAAAGCAAATTGGAGAAGGTGGCGAAGAGTAATGAGTTTAGAAAAATTACTAGTCCCAGAACCCAGGCCCATCTTGATTTTGAAAAAGTGGTGAGGATTGAGGTGTAGGATAGCACCTCCCCCATATCCATGAACCTGTGCCGAACCGTTGAAAAAAGCCCATGGAAGATTATAATTGATGACTTTAGGAGCTATGGACCGCGGGGGGTCATCGTCCAGAAGACTGTGGTACATGGCTATGATATGAGCAATAGTTGTCTGGCAATGCGAGATTCTGTCATGAAATATAGAGCCATTACGAAGTATCCAAGTCCCCCAACAGATAAGAAGGGGGAGATTGTGAGCCTTATGAGGTGAGACAGAGGTCCACCAATTCTTCCATGCATTCGAAATAGACTGACCTGACCAACGGGCATTGATGTGAAGGGATGGAAGGATCATGGACCATAAGGCCTTGGAAGAGTTACAATGTAGGAATAAACGATCACAAGATTCTGAGTCGACACAGCACAGTGAACACCATGATGGACCATGAAAATATTGCTTGTATAGGTTTTCCGTCGTGGGTGAGATATTATGGAGTATACACCACATGAAAAATATTTTCCGAGGCAGAGCTTTAAGCTTCCACAAATAACTCCACCACCAATTGATCAACCGTGGACAATGGTCTGAGTAAATGTAGGAGTAGCCTTCCTTTGGAGTATAATGACCGTGCTTTGCATGGGACCATATTAATTCATCATCTCCGGGGAAAATACGAATATGTGATTTTGATAGAGAAAATGTAAAGGATTTCCATGCATTGTGCAGAGGATCCGGAATTTCTAGTTGGGCAGCTGATTTCCAACCCTACAGATAGAGAGTCAAAGCCAGAGTATCAACGATTTGTGATATGTAGCTAATTCCACGAGATGATAAGTGGAATATCAACTCCTGTGGGAGGAGGTAAGAATTCCTGCTTTCCGACCAAGGGTCTAATCCGATTCTGGCTTGGTTCCCTGATCTTATGTGCCAAGGGAGACCATTCCGAATATAAATAAGAGAGGATAGGACTGCCTTCCATAAGGTGGAGATGTTCCTTCTATTCCATGAGGGTGATCTAATCCAATCGATGAGATTCATGGGCCGAATGTATTTCAGAGATAGGACCTGTGTCTAGAGGTTCTGTGAAGTCATGAGCCACCACCTAAGCTTGGTCGCCAATGCCTTAGAAAATACATCAAGGCTCTTAATGCCCCATCCAACCCATTTCTTGGGAAGAGAAATTTGTCCCACCGGATCCAAGCAAAGGTGAGGCCATCCCTAATTCCCTTCCATAAGAATCTGCCACATAGTTGCTAGATCCTGGATAGAATGCCTCGGGGGATCCATGCTAATGACATCCAATACACATGGGTGGCTTCCAATACAGATTTGATTAGGGTGATTCGACCAGCCCTGGATAACCACCTATGGTGCCAAATGAAGATACACTTTTCCAATTTTTCTATGAGCCAGGACCAATCTGCAATGTGATAATCAAATGGTTTTAAACAATATCCCACATACTTTAATCCATCCCGAAGTTCAAGCAGAGGGAATGGGAATTTGTTCACCGCCATATCCTGCTCCTTTTGTGAGCAACCATAAATTGTAATAGTGGATTTGTGTGCATTGCACACCATGCCTGTGGCAGGGCAAAATGATGATAATGCCGCAGAGAAGGATAAGGTGTCCCCAATGGATCCATTGAGTAGGATGAGTACGTCGTCCACAAGAGGAGATGTGTAAGGATGAATCCCTCCACAATCTTGATGCCCTGTAGTCTGCCTTGTCTCTTCTCCTCTATGATTAGTCGAATGAGGGTTTCCATGATGAAGAGAAATAGAAGGGGGGGGGGGAATGGACAACCCTGACGGAGGCCCCTCTTAGAGTGAAAGAAAGGTGAGGTTGAACCATTAATGAGAACGTTGAAGGAAACATTGGTGATGCAACACATGATCCCGTTAATGAACATGATGGGGAACCCCAGATGAGTCAAGAGCATGCGAATGTAGAGCCAATTTGTATGATCAAAAGCTTTGAACAAGTCAAACTTAAGTATGATACTTTTGAGATTTTTGTGTTTAATAGAATGCAGTGCCAATGGCTTCATGGATCTGGCGATGATGTAAGAAGGTGAATTGTTCAGGTGATATGTGCTCATATGGGATGGGTTTGAGCCGGTTGGCAATAATCTTAGCGATGATATTATATATGCAATTGCAGAGAGAGATGGGCTTGTAATATGAGAAGTGCCGGGGAGAGTCGGATTTGGGTATGAGGGCGATGAAGGTGGAGTTTAAAGAGTCATATAATCTACTTGTCGAGCGACATTCTTCGACAATATTGAGAATATCCTGACCTAGGATCTCAAAAAAGGTCAGATAAAATTTTATGGGCCAGCCATCAGTTCCTGGGATTTTGTCTTTTTGAAACCATTTCAAGGTGTCCCAGAGTTCTTGAATGGTGATTTTCCTCATCAGATTATCCTCATCTTTAAGATCCACAAACCGGGGGAATAAACCTGTAACTTTAATAATATCTTCCAGATTAGCAATGGGCAGGGCCTTGTAGAGATTGCGGAAGTGATCCACACCCATGTTGGCCAACTGATGAAATGTCTAGACTTGGTTCCCCCGCTCATCCTCTAGTGTCTAGAGGGTGTTACTGGCCTTCCTCCCTTTGGAAAATTGATGGAAGAATTTTGTGTTCTCATCCCAAACCTTCAACCAAGTGGCTCTACTCCTGAGTCACCATGATTCCTCTCGGTCCTTCAGGATCCTAGCTCGTTCTACTTCCAGATGTATGAGCTATGCTTTAGCAGCTTCAGAAGTGAAACCATCGAGCGAGGTAGATCCCATATTTTCAAGATCTGATTCAATCTTCCTAAGATGCATATCATCCATGGTTTTCTATTCCTTGGCCTAATGCTTCGTCAATCTCTTTATTTCATTCATCTTGTGTAAAAAAGATGCAGAGGGGGATAAGCCAGGGTCGGGAGGGTGTGATTGCCAGAAGTGTGAGACCATATTAATATAGTCCGAATGAGATAACCAGGTGGCATTAAATTTAAATATTCTTTTGGATCGCTGGGGCTAGTTCTAGATAATTGGGGGAGTGGTTTGATATTCCTCCAGATCCCACCCATTGCCGATATAAAGGAGAACAATCCACGAGGGGTTCATGAATAAGAAAGTGATCCAATATCCTAGCTAATGAGGCATCTCCCACTCCGCGGTTGCACCAGGTAGGAAGCTTACGTGATGAAGGCATATCCACCATATGATGCTCCTTGATAAGGAAAGACATGGAGTCTGAGAGAGGATCAGTCTGTGCTAAGTGCCCCCAAGATTCAACATGACTGAGTGAAAAATTGAGATCACCTCCTAATATAAGGTTGTCAGCAGACATAAAAGACCGATCAAGAAGGTGCTCCCAGAAAGGTAGTCGAGCAGTGCACAGACAATATACATTCATCAGGCGATACTCTCGACCAAGGTCAACATAATTAATATCCGCCCCTAAGAAACCCTCTCCCCCCAGAGGTTGAGAAGTCTGATCGATCGAGGATTAATTCCTAGGGCTAATCCTCTAGAGCGTCCCCTAGCATCAATGGCATGGAAGGTCCAACCTAGGTGAATAAAAAACAATGTATTGATAACAATATCAGATGGGCCAAGTGTTTCTTGCAGGAATATAATGTCAATCGGGTGACTATCCAAAAACCTCTTGAGTGCCAGATTTTTGGTGGAGCTGGCTAGACCGCGGCAATTGAATGAGAGTATCTTCATGAGGAAACCGATGTATGAGTCGTCCGTGCTCTAAGGACTCGATCAAGAGTGAGTTTCTTTCCATCAGCAACATACAACCTAGACTGTATGATGGCCTTGGAGATGAAGGAGTGGCGCCCCCGTGTGTAACGAGGGAACTATCCCAAGCCCTTCGGGAGATCCAGAGGATATATGAGATAGGGAGCGGAGAAGATAGGAGTGACTGCCTCGAGTCTCAGATGAAGCCTATGATGATGGGTCCAGAGGGGTGTGTTCAGGGATGGTGGGGGGAATATCAGATATGGTAGGGGAGGGAAGGGATGGAGGATAAGGGATATGCAGGAGAGAGCAGAGGGGGATCGATGCTTGGGATGAATGCATGACAGAATCAGATAATGCCATAGAATGTAAATGAAATTCAAAAGGAGTAGACAGAGGAATACCAGAGGATAGCTTGGCCGCCGCAACACGTGCACGAGTCATCCGAGGAGACAGAGGTCGAGGAGGAGGAGGCACGATCCTGGTCCCAACTGTCATTGATTTGTTCTTGTGCCTGCTCGCCGAGGGAGCATAAGGAGGCAGATCCATAGGGGCAACGACCTACTATGAGCTTATGGGCTTGGAAGGCTCCTCAGGGTGTGGATGAAGCGAACAATAATTCTAGAGGTGACCCACTGTGTGACATCTTCGACAATGGAATGGTACCCCCTCGTAGTCAAGGATCTGTATGCGGACAAAGTGCCTCCATCTTAGAGTGATTGAATCCTCTAATCATTCTCTGGTATCCAAATGAACCAAGATCCAAGCCATAGTCAGAAGTCCAATTGCCGTATAATTCTTTTCATAGTCCAGGTAAGTGCCGAGAGAATTACCAATCTGCTTGAATATCTTTAGACCAGAAATGAAGGGGTAGACCCGAAAGATGCACCCAAATAAGTCTTGCCCCGAGGTGCTCGTGTTCTGGATCAAATAAAGGGCTCCATATTTTTAGAAGAACCTGTAGAAATTTTGAATAAATGATATATTATTCACCGAGATTCTCTTGATCACACACTATTTGACTTCATGCACAATACAGAATCTCTTCCACCATTGATCATCACATGCGGAAATAAAATCAATTGCATGCACACATTAAAGCCATAAAAATTCACACATATGAACATAGTATGTAATGGGAAAGCTTAAAGCTGAAAACCCCCAACTATCTGTATATTATATATCTCATAGAGATCATGTAACAATAATTGTACAAAGCTCCTCACAAGCTCTCAGTACAATCTCCAATTGCTACACACTAATCAGGCCCGATCTTGCAAATCCCATGCACCGATCTTTGCCAGCCTTTAGCCTGCCTCTACTGCACAATCCCTGCTGAAGAATGCCTCTTGATGAGTTTGAATTACCCCAGCCTTGCTCACGTAGTCTTTATAGGCATCTCTACTGAGTGTTGGATGCAAACCATGCATCACTTATAGTCACAATTGATAGTCATACTTGCCCTTTCACCTATCTCTGCACTAGTCTCCACTGAAACTGTCCATGCACTGAAGTTAACTGATGTATTATTTAGTTTATTAATGAGTTTATAATTAGTGAATTAATTAATAATTAATTCACACCACTCTCACTAATTTTATCAATCAGTTAAACTAGAAACAAATAGCTCAACTATGTTTAGATTAGTTAAACTGAACACAACTCCATTAACTTCCTCAATCAACTCCACCAAACTCTGTCACATGAGTTCTAACTGAAGTATCCATGCAATAGCTCCACTCAACCCTCAGGAATAGTGTAATTCCTTCTGTCAGCTCCTGTGTCACATCTGTGCACTTAACTGAAGTGATCCAAGAGAATAAGATAATGTTTATAGTCCAAATATTATTAAGAGCTAATAATATTCGACATATCTATTTTTAGACTGGCAATCTAAAAATAGATTCCGCCCAATATGTCTAAAAATAGAAATCCATCTATTTTTCCAACTTGACCAACCATCCACAAATAACATCCTACAACTCATAGAATATGATCAACACGTCTAAAAATAGACATAGTCTAAAAATAGACTTTGCGACAAAAATCACCTGTGTGGCCCCCACCTAGTTTTGGTGATCACTTTCTAACTAGGATCAGGAATGATGTTTCAGGATGCTTCCTTCACTATTTCTTGTTGCAATCTTCAACACTCCCTCTCAAAAATAAAGGACTGTCTTTGCATGCAACATGCAACTCCATGCATTCGCCCTGCAACCTTCACAAGCGCCATGCAACTCCATGCATCTGCTCTGCAACTCCTCTGAAACTGAATAGGCTCCAAAAAAATTAATCAGTATAATGCATATATCAAAGTCTTCAAACTCTAATGGTACCAACTGCACATGTCATCAGGAACCACTGTGATTTTGAACTCTTGCACCCATGCACTCTTGCACTTGCTGTCAACTCTGATCCGCGCTCCAATATCCGACACTGTCACTTTGATTTGCCTGCATCAATCCAACTGATCATGCTACTGCTGCACTGTGGGCACCTCGTAGCCAAGTTCAATTCATGAGATCCACACCATCTCATGAATCCTGCCCAGAAACCTCCTCTTGGGATTAATCATGCATGTCGCCCCACCTCTCACCTGGTGGTATAGCTGCATGCACTCCCTCTGCCCATCTGGCACAAAATTTCTCTGCATGAGTGGTTTCTTCCACTCCATGATCCTCATCTTGTGGCTGCTTCACATCCTGAGGTTCACTCTTACCTGCATGCAAAACTTTCTCCCTCTCAAGCATCAATTGCATGGCTTTCCTGCACTTCCCAACAGTAGGAAGCTCCGTAGACATCCCATCTACTTCAAGTCTATAGAGATTCTTTGCTCGAATCCCAACCTTCTTGACTTGTCCTTCCTCATCCACACTAACTCCTACACTCCGAAGCTCATCCCTGCAGTGGACAAACTTCGTCAAGTATACCAGAATAGTGTCATTCTTCTCCATTTTTATTTTCCTGAGTTTATCCTAAAACTCAACCGCTTCAATGCTTTGCAATTGCTCCAATGATCAATATCACTCTGATACCATGTAGAAATTTTGAATAACTGATATATTATTCACCAAGATTCTCCTGATCACACACTATTTGACTTCATGCACAATACAGAATCTCTTCTACCATTGATCATCACATGCGGAAATAAAATCAATTGCATGCACACATTAAGGCCATAAAAATTCACACATATGAACACAATATGTAATGGGAAAGCTTAAAGCTGAAAACCCCCAACTATCTGTATATTATATATGTCATAGAGATCATGTAACAATCATTTTACAAAGCTCCTCACAAGCTCTCAGTACAATCTCCAATTGCTACACACTAATCAGGTCCGATCTTGCAAATCCCATGCACCGATCTTTGCCAGCCTTTAGCTTGCCTCTACTGCGCAATCCCTGCTGAAGAATGCCTCTTGATGAGTTCGAATTACCCCAACCTTTCTCACGTAGTATTTATAGGCATCTCTACTGAGTGTTGGATGCAAACCATGCATCACTTATAGTCACAACTGATAGTCATACTTTCCCTTTCATCTATCTCTGCACTGGTCTCCACTGAAACTGTCCATGCACTGAATTTAACTGATGTATTCTTTAGTTGATTAATGATTTTATAATTAGTGAATTAATTAATAATTAATTCACACCAATCTCACTAATTGTATCAATCATTTAAACTAGATATAAATAGCTCAACTATGTTTAGATTAGTTAAACTGAACACAACTCCATTAACTTCCTCAATCAACTCCACCAAACTCTGTCACATGAGTTCTAACTGAAGTATCCATGCAATAGCTCCACTTAACCCTCAGGAATAGCGTAATTGCTTCTGTCAGCTCCTGTGCCACATCTGTGCACTTAACTGAAGTGCTCCAAGAGAATAAGATAATGTTTATAGTCCAAATATTATTAAGAGCTAATAATATTCGACATATCTATTTTTAGACTGGAAATCTAAAAATAGATTCCGCCCAATATGTATAAAAATAGAAATCCATCTATTTTTCCAACTTGACCAACCATCCACAAATAGCATCCTGCAACTCATAGAATATGATCGACATGTCTAAAAATAGACTTTGCGACAAAAATCACCTGTGTGGCCCCCACCTAGTTTTGGTGATCACTTTCCAACTAGGATCAGGAATGATGTTTCAGGATGCCTCCTTCACTATTTCTTTTTGTAATCTTCAACAGAACCGAAACTTGTTCAATGTGCCAATATCTGGATAACACCCATGTCACCTGATCGACGTGCTGGAATCGGAGGGCGAACCATCCATGAGGAAAATTTACGACCATCAGAAGTTCTTTAAAGAACTATCCCCAAATATTAATCAGCCAGAGACGAAATCGAGCCAGATTATATTTCCGGCCACGGTCATGACCAACGAGAACCCTATCCGTATTCTCCATGACTTCCCCCATGTGTAGGCCATCCCCAAGTATCATATCTATCTTTTTTGATCCCGATTTGTGTTGAGAATGCAGCAAGATGATGGAGCTTAGTGAAATGAAGTCGCCTTCACTAAGTGGGCCCGCAGGCGAATTCTGGCGCAAAGTCTATTTTTAGACTATGTCTATTTTTAGACATATGGAGCATGGTTCGAGGATTCCAGTTTGAGATTCTTGGAACATTGGTCATGTTGGTAAAAATAGATGAGACTCTATTTTTTTAGGTCGAAGAGGTCGAAGGCTATTTTTAGACTGCCTCTCCTAACAATAGGGACGTCAAATATTATTTACCCTTAATAATATTTAGACTATAAACTTCAGTTTACTCTCTTGGATCACTTCAGTTCGAGCTACAGAAGTGGCTCATGCATCTGACAGAGGAATTACACTATTCCCAAGGGTTTGATGGCATCATGCATGGTTGACTTCAGTTGGACTTCAGTGGCAGAAGTTTGGTGGAGTTAATGAGACAGATAGTGGAGTTGTGTTCTGTTTATTTTAGTTGAACTAGTTGAGATTAGTTTAACTAGCTAATCAATTAATTATGAGTGGAGTGAATTAAATATTATTTAATTCATTAATTAGTAACTCATTATTCAACTCAAGAACACATCAGTTCACTACAATGCATGATCAGTTCAGTGGAGACCAGTGAAAGAGGTAGATGAAAGGGTGGAGTTAGCTATCAGTGGCGACATCAGTTGTGCATGAGATTTGCACCACACTTGGAGGATTTGTCCATGAAAATTGCGCAGTCAAGCCAAGGAGATTCGAACCTTGGATCTCTATATAGATAGGCCTGGATTGCGCAATAGAGGCAAGGAAATTGGCGGTGAGTTTTGAACCAGTAACCTGTTCAAAACTGAGCTAGATTGTGGGTAAATGTATGAGAAAGTACTGAGTACTTGTGAGGAGTATTGTACTGAGTTTGTTACTTGATTTCTCCATTATAATATACACAATAGCTGCGGGGTTTTAAGCTATAAGCTTTCCCCATACATACTGTGTTAATGTGTATGATGAATTGATGTGTTATTGCTTGATTTTATTTTCCGCATGTTTGATGATCTGAGTGGAAGAGATTATGTGTTGCATATAAATTCGAATTGTATGTGATCAGGATAGTCTCAGTGGATAATTAATTATTATTCAGCAAATTTCTACATGGTATCGGAGCTATTGAAGTTCAGATTGATCATCACAGTGATTACAAACTTATTTCGGTAGACAGAGTCTGCATGCGGGCCAGGTAGCCTCCGGATTCATCTTTCTTCGGAAAGTGAAAGGTCTGCTAAACGCCCCTTGCAGTCAATCTCTGTGCTAGAAATAATTTGTTCTCACATATCTAGAGCGGTTGAGCTTTGAGGTGGAATTCGAATTTTGCAGCAGTTTTGTTTTCTTGGTGCCGTTGTTGAAAATGTCTTTCAACGGTTTGCGACTCGAATATGCTCTTGAAGGCAGTTCGAATTATGTTGCATGGAAGGATCGCATGGAAGCAATATTAGAAGATAATGGTCTCAAGGAGTTCGTAGATACGGATGTCCAAAAGCCCACTGATCCTGCTGAAGTCGATGCATGGCAAAAGAAGATGGCGAAGTGTCGAAGGATCCTGTTGGAGGGCGTTAAGGATCATATTGTATCCAGCCTGCATGGAAAGGCTACTCCATATTTAATGTGGAAAGATTTGACGGATCTATTCCAGAGTAAGAGCGACCAAAGGAAGTTGGCGCTCAAAGATAAGCTTAGGAACATCAAGATGGAGAAGGGCGACAGTATCGCCAAATACCTCACGAAGTTCACTCAATGCAGAGATGAGCTGGGAAGTGTGGGGGTGACTGTCGAAGATGAGGACATGGTCGACCTGGCTCTCCTTGGTCTTCCCAAGGCTTGGCACTCATATCAAGATAGTGTCAATGGTCGGGAGAAGCTGCCGGGATGGGAGCGCCTTTGGGCGGATCTCATGCAGGAGGAGATAAGGAGGACTACTCGAGATGGATCTTCATCAAAGGGAGCTGATGAAGAAAACTGCGCTTTGGTTGCCAAAGCAAAGAAGGGGAAGGGTAAGAAAAACTCTCATTTTGGTGCAAAGGGCAAGAAGCAGGATATGGAAAAAGTGAAGTGTTTTCACTGCCATGATCACGGACATTATGCTACCAATTGTCCAAATAAGAAGAAGAACAAGCAAGCGGGAAGATCTGCAGATGGAGAAGCTTTGGCTTCACAGTTCGAGCTTGAATTTTCACTGATCGCATGCTTGGTTTCAAGTGTGTTGGGATCGGTGTGGTTCTTGGACAGTGGTGCATCATTTCATATGATGGGAGATCGGGAGTTGTTCTCAGATCTGGAGGACAAAGATTTGGGTGTGCACATCGAGATGGGTGATGATGGTGGATACAGTGCGACTGGTATCGGTACCATATCCTTTCAGAGGGAGTCTGGTAAACCCTTTGTACTGAAGGATGTCATGCATGTACCTGGATTGAAGAAGAACTTGATTTCAGTAGCGATGTTGGAGGATAAGGGGTATGATGTGGTCTTCAGCGAAGGAAAATCCTTCCTACGCAGTAAGACTACTGGAGAGACCCGGAGGATAGGGGTTCGAACTAAGAACCTTTATCAGTTGCAGGTAAATGACTGCGCAGCTATGGCATGCAAGGTGGGAGAAGTGGTGAGCCGGGATGATGAGGGCGAACTGTGGCACAGGAGATTGGGCCACCTTCACCATGGAGCTTTGAAGATTCTGCAGCAGATTTCTACTGGGCTTCCTAAGGGCACCCTTGCGCAGTCAGATCAGTGCAAGGGGTGTACCTTAGGGAAGTATGTGAAAGCCACCTTTCACGAGAAGGATAGTCGCGCCACGACGATCCTTGAGAGAGTTCACACATACGTGTGTGGTCCTTTCTCAGTTGCTTCGACAGCAAAGCACAAGTATTATGTGATCTTTGTTGATGATTTCTCTCGAAAGTGCCGGATCTTCTTCATGCAGAAGAAGAGCGATACATTCGCGAAGTTCTGTGAGTTTAAAGCACTGGTCGAGAAGGAGTCGGGGAAGAAGGTGATTGCTCTAAGGAGTGATAACGGTGGTTAATTCATCTCGGCTGAATTCAAGGAGTTCTGCAGCGCAGAAGGGATTCGGAGAGAGCTCATCGCACCCCATAACCCACAGCAGAACGGGGTGGCTGAGCGGAAGAACAGAACGATCGTGGGTGCTGCACGGGCGATGTTGCATGATCAGGGCCTACCCCTTCACTTGTGGGCTGAGGCATGCAATACAGCAGTGTATGTGCAGATCCGTTGTCCTCACAAGGTTCTTGGCATGAGTACACCAGAGGAGGCTTATTCTGGCAAGAGGCCTGATATTTCCCATTTGCGGATTTTCGGATCTCCTGTCTACATGCATGTGACGAAGGATGCAAGGAGGAAGCTGGATCCAACTGCTGAAGTTGGAATATTTGTGGGGTACACCGATACACCTCACAACTATCGGGTGTATGTGCCAGACAGTCGCAAGACTGTTGTGCGACGGGATATAAAATTTCAGGAGGAGAAAGCCATGCAGTGTTCGCTTGAGAGGGAGCTACACTTGCATGCAGATGAGGAGCTGTTAGTTCCTAAGGAGGAGCTTCCGGATGTGGATCAACCACAAGAGGAAGTTCAGGAGGTGGAAGAAACCACCCATGTAGCGCCAACCATCAGAGGGCGCATGCGCACTACAGAAGCTGAGCGACTGGCTCGAGATGCAGAGAAGGTTGTAGGACCACCTACAACACAACGCAGACAGAGGCAGTCACCGGATCGGTACACTGGATACATGGCTCTTGTGAGTCAATGTGTTGTGACGGAGCCATCCTCTTTTGAGGAAGATGTGGAGGAACCCGCATGGGTTGATGCCATGATCGAAGAATATGATTCGATCGTCAGGAACAGTGCATGGGAGATTGTCCCAAGACCGGTTGGGAAATCAGTGGTGGGTTCGCGATGGATCTACAAGGTGAAGCAGGCGGCTGAAGGGAGTGTGGAGAAGTACAAGGCGAGATTTGTCGCCCGTGGCTTTTCATAGATCGAGGAGATTGACTATGAGGAGACCTTTGCACCTGTCGCAAGGTACTCTTCCATACAGACGATCCTTTCTCTCTCAGCGCAGATGGGGTGGCACATTCATCAGATGGATGTGAAGACTGCGTTCCTCAATGGAGTTATTGAGGAGGAGGTGTATATAGAGCAGCCTGAAGGTTTCGAGATCTTCAGCAGTGAGTCGCATGTGTGCCGACTCAAGAGAGCACTGTACGGGCTAAAGCAAGCACCTCGTGCTTGGTACACTCGGATAGACAGCTACTTCACCGGCTTGGATTCTCCAAGAGTGAGGCAGATCCAAACCTGTACCAGATTGTGGTGGAGGGGAAGCTGTTGATCATCATACTGTATGTAGATGATCTGATTTTGACTGGCGATGAGCAGTTGATACTTTCATGCAAGGAGGATCTTGCACGAGAGTTTGAGATGAAGGACTGGGGCATCCTTCATTATTTCCTGGGATTGGAGATTTGGCAGCGCAGCGGAGGACTGTTTGTTTCTCAGGGCAAGTATGCCCGGGAGATTCTCGAGAGGTTCAACATGCAAGGCTGCAAGCCTGTTGACACTCCTCTTCCTGGTGGTTGGAGGAAGGAGGATGCTACTTCAGCGGAGGTAGTGGATGCCACTGTCTATCGACAGTTGGTGGGGTCGCTTATGTATCTGGTCAATACACGACTCGATATATGCTATGCAGTTAACCAGCTTTCGCAAGCTATGGTTAAGCCTACCAAGCTCTTTTGGAAGGCAGGAAAGCATGTATTGCACTATATCAGAGGCACACCGGGATATGGTCTATGGTACAGACAGGAGGATGGAGCGAAGCTTTCTGGCTTCACTGATGCAAATTGGGCAGGGAGTCCAACGGACCGAAAGAGCACTTATGGAGGAGTTTTCAGCATTGGGTCGACAGCAGTTTCCTGGTACAGCAGGAAGCAGAGATCCGTGGCACTTAGTTCAGTAGAGGCCGAGTACATGGCAGCTAGCTTGGCTGCATGCAAGGCTATTTGGATGAGGAAGATCGTCGCAGGTTTGTTCAGGTTGCATTTGGAGCCTACAGTGATCTACTGTGATAACCAGAGTTGCATTAAACTCTCGGCTAATCCAGTATTTCATGATAGGTCCAAACACATCGACATTAGGTACCATCATATCAGAGATTGTGTTCAGCGGAGAATCATGATGCTTTCATATGTTCCCACGGAGGATCAGGATGCCGACATCCTGACGAAGGCACTCACCAGGAGCAAGTTCGATTTCCACAGAGGCAGGATAGGGGTTGCATATAATCCATATCTTTCTGAGAGGGAGTGTTGAGAATGCAACAAGATGATGGAGCTTAGTGAAATGAAGTCGCCTTCACTAAGTGGGCCCGCAGGCGAATTCTGGCGCAAAGTCTATTTTTAGACTATGTCTATTTTTAGACATATGGAGCATGGTTCGGGGATTCCAGTTTGAGATTCTTGGAGCATTGGTCATGTTGGTAAAAATAGATGGGACTCTATTTTTGTGACCTATAGGTCGAAGAGGTCGAAGTCTATTTTTAGACCGCCTCTCCTAAAAATAGGGAAGTCAAATATTATTTACCCTTAATAATATTTGGACTCTAAACAACAGTTTACTCTCTTGGAGCACTTCAGTTCGAGCTACAGAAGTGGCTCATGCATCTGACAGAGGAATTACGCTATTCCTAGGGTTTGATGGCATCATGCATGGTTGACTTCAGTTAGGACTTCAGTGGCATAAGTTTGGTGGAGTTAATGAGACAGATAGTGGAGTTGTGTTCTGTTTATTTTAGTTGAACTAGTTGAGATTAGTTTAACTAGCTAATCAATTAGTTATGAGTTGAGTGAATTAAATATTATTTAATTCATTAATTAGTAACTCATTATTCAACTCAAGAACACATCAGTTCACTACAGTGCATGATCAGTTCAGTGGAGACCAGGGAAAGAGGTAGATGAAAGGGTGGAGTTAGCTATCAGTGGCGACATCAGTTGTGCATGAGATTTGCACCACACTTGGAGGATTTGTCCATGACAATTGCGCCGTCAAGCCAAGGAGATTAGAACCTTGGATCTCTATATAGACAGGCCTGGATTGCGCAATAGAGGCAAGGCAATTGGCGGTGAGTTTTGAACCAGTAACCTGTTCAAAACTGAGCTAGATTGTGGGTAACTATATGAGAAAGTACTGAGTACTTGTGAGGAGTATTGTACTGAGTTTGTTACTTGATTTATCCATTATAATATACAAAATAGCTGCGGGGTTTTCAGCTATAAGCTTTCCCCATACATACTGTGTTAATGTGTATGATGATTTGATGTGTTATCGCTTGATTTTATTTTCCGCATGTTTGATGATCTGAGTGGAAGAGATTATGTGTTGCATATAAATTCGAATTGTATGTGATCAGGATAGTCTCGGTGGATAATTAATTATTATTCAGAAAATTTCTACAATTTGACACGCTTAGTCTTCCTGGCACCCCTAGAGGAGGGATTTGGGGCCAAGGGGGTCTTGCCTTCACCAAGCCCTAGATCAATAGAAACCCTTGTGTCCTATTCCGAAGGTGGTCCAGTGGATGGGCCAGCGAAATAACCTGAGAATAGTGGGCATGATAGCATAGTCGGGTCGACTAAAGGAAAAATGGATGCTAGTTCGGCAGAGTCGAGCTGGGGGGGGGGGAGACGAAGAGACAACCCGAGCCCGGGGGGATGAGGATACCTGGAGGCATGCAGAGAGAAAATGAAGTGTAGCCAGCAAGAAAGGAGGCTAATCCATCGGCAGAGAGGCGTTAGGAATGCTGGATGTGGATGTGAGCAACGAAGATGGGGGGGGATACAGAAGGGATAGGAAGATCCTGTGCCGGGGAACCGAAAAATGGGAGGGAAGAGGATGCAGAGAGACAAGGACTATCCGTAGATGCAGAGGGAATCAGAAGAGACAACGGGGCATTCGGTGGTAGATGATGTAGTGGGGAGGTTTTCCAGATCGACACCTCCTCATAGGGATCCGAGGAGTAATCTACGAGCCCCTTGTCCATAACTGACAACAATGAAAGGTGCCTTGTTAACCGAAAAAAATCTCGAAACGATCGACAACAGATCTGATAAAAATCTCTACATATGGCAACCAGGTGATGGTAACGACTGTAGCAAGAATCAACAGGAAGCCAGAGCAGGGATCAACATCATTTTCAAAACCCTAACCCTAATGGTGGAGTTTACCCCTATGCAGAAGGGAAAGATCTCCCACGGAGCTGCAGAGCCATTTTTTCCGAAAAAAAAGGATAAAGTTAAGTGACCATCTTTACCATTTTTTAAGATTATATTTTCTCATTTAATGATTCAATTAAGGAAAGGGTAAACATAGATAAATGAGGATCATTAAACCAAGGATAGCTACTCAATTAACAAGATCCCTTTAAAGAACTCCCGAAAGGTGCATAATATACACTAGGGATGGCAAAGGAAAAGTCAAGTAGATCACTTAGGTAAATTAGGCCCACCTCTAGAGAGAATATTCCTTGTGTACTTGTATAACTTGGTTTTTAATTAGTAACACAAGTGTCATTTTGTATCAATCCAAATGTCTGTATTTGATGCCACAATGGAATCATCAATAAAATTAGTTGTGCATTAACACAAGGGAACCTTAATATAACTTGTTGAAGGGATATTAGAGTTTAATAATTAAATATTTAAACTACATCAAAATATAATAAGTATATTCTTAATTCTATATGGGATATTCTTGTTGTGGCACTTTATGTTGGTTCATTGATTTATAGTAGAAATAGTCTACAATTGTTTCAAATTTTTTGAATAATTTAAAATGGTCGACATATGATTGCATAATTCTAGATGGTAGGTGTTCGAAACTTGAACTAATTTTAGGGCATTGAAGTATCAAAAATGTGTGATAGGATATTCATGTCATAGGCTAACTGTACCCTCAATATTATATAAAGATTCAATATTATGAGTTGAAAGAAAGTTTAAATCCCTCTTGGGATAAATTTTAACTTAGAAATGAGGATTCTAAGCCAATTTATCAAACCATATACTATCAATTGGTTGTAAGTTTGATATACCTAAGTAAAACTTGAGTAAATATTTCCTTTACGAGTAACTTGGTTTCTTGATTTATGGTAGGACCCAGTAGGTTCATTGGAAAAAAATTAATAGGATGCTTAGGCATGTAAAAAGTAGAGTTGAATATGGAGTACAATACATGTTAGTAGAATAACTTAGGCTATTTGGATATACAAACTTAGGATGGGCAGATTGTATGGATGATAAGGAGTCTACATTGTGATGTGCATTTAGCATGGGTTCAATAGAAGTTTCTTGGTGCACTAAAAAACAACCTACAATATCATTGTCCACAATGGAGGGAAAATACAAGGCACCAATATTAAAAGAATTTAAAGCAATATTTTTGTAGTGATTACTTCAAGATTTATAAGAGCTATGAGATAAACCTATAAAGTTACTTCACAATAATAAAAGGACTATTATATGAACCGAGTATTTCACAGTAAAACTAAAGACATAGATATCCAACGCCATTTTATTTAATATATAGTACATTAAGTATTTCTCAAGATGACATATTGCAACAACGATGATTAGGTCACATATATATTCACAAAGGTAAACCCAAGGAGGAAATTTTAAACTTTCAACGATGCAGTTGGAGTCTCCAAAAATGGTCTCTATGAGAGAACAATGTTGAACTAATGACCATTCCTGTGTGTGAATTTGTTTAATATTGAGAGTATGCTCCTATGATTTGAAGAGGTTTATGATATTACTAAATGTTGGTAACTTTATTTGGTAAATCAATTTGAATGATAATCATTGTATTAATGATTCATTGAGTCACAAAATCATATCAATAATGTGTTGTAACCATTACACTTTTAACCTTGTGCTCATAATAGAGAAGATTACTATTATTGATCCATTAATCTCAAATTATTCATATTTTTGTTACGCTTACCATTTATGTCCTCTCCTTTAGCAAGGAATTTCAAGTTCATAGTTGGCCATGATTATTTTAAGTACTATTTGTTTAGTTACACGTGAATCCAACGTAGAGAAAGTGGATAGAATTTCCCATTAATCATTACTTTGACCATCAATTCAATGTGATTAGGACCAAGGTAGTTGTCCCAAAAAACCCAAAGCCAATAAAAAAGTCATATACAAACCTGGTCAACCAAAAAACACATTAATATTCAAATTTTAATTTAAAGGCATCAATGTACATCAATATAAATCAAAACTATTCGACACAAATATATCGCAATCACACTAAGTGTAATCCATATGAAGTTATGAAACAAAATACATAAACTAAGTGGCTTTAAATGACCTCTAATTCCCAAAAGAATCATATTAATAACTAATAATTATATCCTAGTAACTAGAGCGTATAATCTACAAGTTAATAATATGTCAAAATCATATGAATCTACATCCTCTACATGAATAGACTTAGGATTGTGAGTGAGACTCTATTCCATTGGGCATTGAAAACCCAAAAATAATAGTGATGACTAATTATGATGCTAAACACACCGATCATTCAAAAGCTCAAAACATCCAAATTGATAAAGTGAAGTGTGAGACAATTGGAGGGAAAGTGTAACATTGAATAGACAAGGGATGGATTTAGAGTTAGGTTTATGATTTTTAGTTTTAGTTTTTATTTTTATTTTTACTGTTTTTAGTGGGCTTGTGGCATTCCCATATGGAATCAATTTACTATATACAAATTGTTTCAAATTTTAATGGAAATATTGGTTCCATATAGGACTAAGCATTTTAGAGATCGGGGTTTTGTTCCACTTGAAAAACCCCATAACTGATTTGACTAATTGATTTATTCAATACCATTATCATATCAAGTGCATCAAAGGAAAAGAGGAAAAAATTGTCGATGCACTTAATAGTAGGGGACATGTAGCTATTATAATCTCATGGGAGGCTAATTTGAAGTGGAATATATTGAGAAAATCGAGAAAAAAATGATTACTTCCTAGAGGACATGGAGGAAATTTCAAGTATCAATGATAATGTTCCGAGGAAGTAAGAAACTTCCAAATTTTATATGTAGGACTTTTATGTTTAGAGACATAATTTATGTTCTTAACACTGTTTAAATAATATGAAATACCTTGAAAGAGGTATATGATGTGTCATATGCAAGTATTTTGGTTATTAAAAAACATAACATCTATGAGTAAGAAATTTATGAGTTTGAATATTAAGAAATATGAATCAAAATATATTATAATGTTGTCTTAAGTGCCAAAAAGAAGTGTTGAAAACATAAAATCTTACTAGACTATTGTAGCTACTACCTATTCATGAGTGGAAGTGGATTTCATTATAAGGATACCTAAGTTTAAGCAAGGGGATACTGTTATTATACTGTTCATGATAAGATTCACCAAGGAAATGCACTTCATATAATTTATGATGACTACCCACAAGGCTTCAAAGATCATTGAGATATTTGTAAGAAATGTAATCTAACCACATGGAGTTCCAAAGAAGATAGTGTTGATTAGGACATGAAGTTCACTTCCAAATTAGTTTGGAAGAACATATTTTCTTGCCAGGGGAACTCAATTGAACTTTAGTATATATTTTCATTCACATTCATATTGGGAAATATAAAGAGTGAATTATAGAAGATTTCATGTGCATATTCCTCATGGAAAAATATATCCAAATGGGAAGATGTTGCTAGTTGAAATATTTTTCTTATAATATTGGTTTTCATATTTTATTAGCTATGAGTCCCTTCAAGAAAATGTATGGATAATATTTAATTCTACCTTAAAAGGGAATGACCCAACTAATAGAGTCTTAATTGGGTCTAATAGATTGAGAGATATGGAATATTCGGTTGCAAAAATAAGGCAACTATTCAAAATAGCCCAAGAATAATAGAAAAAGTTATATAGACACAAAATAATTTGAAATATAGTAATATGTGTTCAAAGGGTTAAGCCTACAGAGTTCCCTAAATTTTAGGAAGAGATCCAAGTTGTCATTAAGATATTGTAGGCCATTTCATATTTTGGAGAAGACTGTACTAGTTCATATAGGCTTGCATTACCACATAGGCTTAGCCTAGTTCATTTTATATTGCATGAATTTGTATCTAATTGTAATCATGTGCTTTATTGGTCTATGATTCAAGTGAATATAGAGGAAGAGATCTAGGTATAACCTATGTGTATCCTAGATATAAAGGATGCAGTGCTCCAAAATTGAGACATCTGAAGGTAAAGGTTCAATGGAAGGACTACTAACTTGAGAAAATTATTTGGGAGATATGGGATGAGATGTAGACCAATATCAATAGTTTACTGAAGAATAAGGATGTGTTTATCCTAGTGCGCTTTCTAAGGGGAATTCCATACCCTGAAATTTGACCCCTAGTTAAATGAATTTCCATGTGATATGTATTGAACGTTTCATGTTGTATTTTTTGTAATGAGAGATACTTTTTCAAGGCCCAATTATTGTGTTTATTTCATAAAACATTTCTTATGTTTTGAAATGTAATAAAAGACAAGTTTTTTATGTTTTATTAGTAGAAAAAACATATTGTAGCCTACATGGAATGCCAATGAAGCTTAATTTTGATAAGAAAAAAGGAACTAGAGAGGGGTCATGTCAAAATATTTTATATGCATGTTCTTTAAAGATAGGAAAAAGGAAAAATGAATATTTCATTGTTATTGTGAGCTCTCACATGGAAAAAAAATATTGTTTTTTATTATTGTCATGATTTATGGGATCTATAATTTGTGGAGGATGTTGAAAAAGAAATCCATTGACATGATATGTATTTATCTGGGTGGTTATATTGATTCCCAATTTCCAACATGGTAGTAGCTAATAGGGTTGAATGATAACTTTAATCCAATTGGGTTTAGGAGTGAGTGGGAAATATTGCAGTCAAGAAATGCTTCTCGTGGATTGGCCAAGGAAATATTGTTCTATGTCATGTTTGCACCCAACAAGGTTATTTTGGCTTGTGTATTAGTTTTATCTCACTATTCAACTAGGCATTTTTGTCATGTATTAATTTTTATTCACAAAGTAGATTATTTGGGTTGGAAAAACGAGATTAGTTTTCTTATCTCATGTAGGTATCCATTTTAGGAGTGGATTTGTGTAAGGAAACTAATCATTGGGAGGAAAATCCTTCAAGGTGATTCATGTGTGGACTCCTTTAAGCATATAATATATGTTCATGAGAACTTATTTTAATTCCTTTTTGGCTTATATTATTTTATTTCTTAATGAAAAATTATATAGGGGTGCTGAGGAGAATGTAGCATATTTTCTTTAGATGAATGCTCAGATATGTAGATCCATGTAAGTTTAAAATTCATAATGTATTTACCATTGTGAAATGGCTTTAAATTTATTTTTAATATAGTTTAAATGGGTTACAATTGATTTGGTTGTTATAAGAGTATGAACAAGACGCCCATTGTGTTACGGATAGTAAATCTAGCACCTCATGTCCAAGGAAGAGAAATGGGATTGTTACAAATCCAAGTGGATATTGGTGGCCACCCGCCTATTCCACTTGGACCCCCACCATTGTTTCTTTCAATTTTTCATTTTCCTTAATTGTAGCACAATGTACTATTTTTGGCATTTTTTCGGGTCTTGAACTTTCAGAGTCGTTTTGAGGCCCTAAACATGTTTTTTGGGAAAACAAAAGATGACCACTCAAAAGTTGTAGTCATTGGATAAATATTTCTAACGAGGTATTTTGCGCATCAAACAAAGATCATCTGCCAACGTTACATCCTCGGGAAGTTGATGTACGATTGTAATCAAACGTGGCCCATGGTTTTGGCGCTTCATTTTACAGGGTTAGGTTTTTGGATGTTTAGGGTTTTCCATTGTTTATCAATAATAAATAGGCCTTCGAACCTGATTGTAACACATTTTAGAGGCATGTAGCTGCCACATATATTCTCAAAGATAAGCTACCATCGCCCAAGCTAGTTTATTTCCATTTTGTATGTATGCATATTTTAGTCTTTGATATTAAATTTGAAATGGAGTTATATTTCTACTGCATCTCTGTGTCGATGTTTATATTTGTATTTTGTTGCATTCTTGAATAAATTTGGATCAGTGGTATCAGAGTCGTCCGCTCTTTCTCTGTTTTTCTTTTCATGTCCGCAACGAGGTTAGGGTATAAGGAGTTAGGGCTCGATTCGGGTGAACCCTTGCAAGATCAGCCTCGCAAAACCCGACGAACTCCCATGTTGGATGAAAGTAAAGATGAGGGAGCAAGAGATCCTATCAAAATATTTCTCAAGAAGGCCCTCGAGAAACATAGGAACACGATGATGGATAAATTTTGCCATATCCTTTGGCGGATGTCCATAGGTGACACATATTCATTCGAAAACCACTCTGGAGGCGCCACTCCTTTTAAGGCACAAGTCAACTTTGACATTACCACATTTGAAAGCCAGATAGATGCATATTTCGTAGATAAATGGTTAAATCCGTTGGAAGGATATTTTTTTGTTCATGATTTTTCTAATAGGGAAAATATTACTTTTTCACTCTTGAAAGCCGCCCCCTATGTCAAGGACTGGTGGGAAACCTACTGAGAGAATAAGGACGAGGGGGAACCATCACTATTCTCGACTACACCAACTTGGAATTATTTTTGAGACGCGATCAAGGAACAATACTACCTTGTCGAGAGCTATGAAGACAAGTACACACAATGGACTATGTTGCGGCAGTGGAGGGATCAAGTTGTGCATGAGCTGAAAAATATTTTCCATACCTTGTGCACAAATATGGGTATCAAATATTATAAGAAACATCAGGTTCTCAAGTACCGAAGTTGTTTGCACAAATACATTCAAGAAGAAATGGAGTTCTTGAACATCTCCTTGCTTGGTGAAGCATACCAACATGCTGCCAAAATTGAGCATAAATTCAAGCAGAAGAAGCGAGACTTTGGATCTACGAACCCAAAGTAGAACAAAGGTGCCCCCAAGCCACAGATAAAAGGACAGATCTCAAACGAGACTCTCTAGGGAAAATCCTTGAAGCCGCAAGCCAAGGGTGATAGGAAGGAAAATAAAGACATCGTTAAGTGGTGTGAATTCGATAAAATCCCCACTCACAACACACATGAATGTCGTGCAAAGCAGGCACTGGTGGTCGAGATGAGATATCTAGAGACAGATACATGTTCTAATTCTGAGCTGGAACTTGACAAGGGTAAGCAGGTCATTAACTAAAAACCCATTGTGATGGTAGCCACCACCAAGTTCCAAAAGGATGTTGGGAAGGTAAATCCCCTCTGCGGACAGAGGCGATCCCTACTAGCCCAGCAGGGGTCTAGCAACAAACAAACAATGCTATGACGCAGGCTCCTAGTTACGAATGAAAGATTTGGGATAAGAACCTACCTGGATTCCAACGCTCGATATGAAAAAGAGATATCCCCGTCCTTCAGTCCTGGCAGATCACAATCCTTCCACGATCTCCGTGGATGAACACCTGCACACAGAAAGAACAAACAGATACAAGCATAGGAACCAGCATACGTAACTAAACATCGGTCAGAAAAGACATTACTCGCATTAACATAATGGAAAAGGAGTGGAACCATAATCATAGTCATCTATTAAAGTGGTAAACGAATAGAAGTTACAACCAAGTTCTGACGCTGCAGCCTCCTTCGCGCGGGTCTCCGGTCGTCCACGTCTCGCAAAGCTCGCCGGGGGAAAGGGAAACCTCTCCAGAGTCTCGTAACAATGGTCTCCTTGCTCGAATGGGCTTTAAGGGAAAGGAAGGATTCTTTTCAGCACAAAGGCACTTGGGAATAGGAGATGCAAAGCTTCAGCACTTCAAGACTAGCTTGCCATGGATCTGAGCAAGCTTTTATAGATGGGGAAGGAGGGAGTTGGGATCCCTATTATTATGGGATGGGCCCTATCAACAAGGAAGGTTCCATAGAAGGTGGCAAAACTACTTCCTTCCATAGAACTCCCGTAGCCAAACCTCCCAACTCAAGATAGGCAGTGGTTGTGAGTTTGTTTGAACTCAACTTCCGCCATCCATATATAAAAAACAGTCCCTAAAATGGGTGGCGCGATTGCTGCTCTATGACAGAGCGCCAAGTGGCGCGACCTCTTAACAGGATTTCCCTGAGTGGCGCGAGTACTGAACTGTCTACCCGCGCCAATGCAAAAAGAGCTGTTTTTCATGGATTTTGCAAGGAGATGTCTCAAGGGGAAATGAAGCTCATACTCGGAGGGATGCAATGATGATGTTTTCAGTGCATGACAGTGTTCACAGGTCACGTTATGGGTCCTCCATTGTGCGGGACGGGGAATGGTAGGGACGGTGACAAATTACTGTGTAACAGATGCCCCCTAAAGCATGAGGCCCGAGAGAGAGAGGTGTGAAATGCTTTACGATAACATGTCCAACTGAAGGCCCGCCGTCGGAAAACCTGCACAGACAGATACAACTGATATCTCAAGTACATGATGTATATATATGGTATGGACGCAGCCATCCGAACAGAGTATGCTATAATCCGGATCTAGGGTATGGACGCAGCCATCCAACTAAGATCAAATAAATAGACTCAGGTATGGTCGCAGCCATCCAATTATTGAGTCATGACAATAATCCACAATCGCAGCCTGGATTACAACAGACACAATCCAGGGTCTTGCGCTCCATCTCGACCCAAATAAGTACAAGTTCTAGCACGCGAATATGTGAGCTGATGTCGAACATGCAAGAACATCGCCTGATTACAAGCCAATGATGAAAGCCGTTAACAGACGCGAGAGGAACCACCAATAATGACAATGGTCCTCAAGGTACTACAGGTACAATCCACGGCGTGTGAATAAATGAGCTGACGGCGAACACCCGCAGAATCATCCGATCGGAGGTCAATAATGAAAACCTCTCGTCGAATGCGACGAACCTGCCATTAAGGCATGCAGGCCCCAAGGTACCATCAGGAGTCTCTAGACCAACTTCTTGGATAATAAGTTGAAGTCGACAGGAAGTGATCTTGATCGAAGGTGGGCCATAATGATTCCCACATCATCGACACGAGACAGAGGAACATAATGTTTTGTTGTGAATTAGGATCATATGAGAAACAGAGGAAGGTTGATATTCGCAGAGGCCAACTTCTCTTGAACATATAAACGGCACGGCAATGGACTTGGCAGTATTTGACATCACCAGATCAAAGGTCATGGCGACGAGGCAGTGAACAGATGAGAGGTCAAAAGAGATTACCCAAACCCATGGAAGCAAAGTGAAACAACGAGATGAGATGTCCCCAACCCGACACGAATGCAGACAAGTGCCATGTTCAAGAGCGACATACTGCCGACGATAACGACGATGGTTCCATTTTTTCCCCCACCATTTCTGGCGAGTACCCTAATTATTTTTGATGACAAGCTTGAAGGGGATAGCATATGCTTGTAATATAAGTCCGCCCTTCGGGCGAATCCATCCTAGTGCATTTAACGAGTCCTAGGAAGGAGAAACTCGGAGAACGTCGTTGCGACGGAATCCAATGTCATCAGGGTTTAACGAGTCTGACAAAGGAAGAACTCGGCGTCTTTTCATGTTTAGAGAGTTTGAAAAGACAGCGGAAAAGAAAACTCCACAGGTCCCTTTTCGTAAATAGTTCCCCAGATCCGAAAAGGTAGAAAACAATATCCTGGAAAACCTCCTAGTCGCGATAGGCTAGGGTATTCCTTTTTCGTAATCGATCCAGCCCAGCCCGAAAAAGGGTTAAACTTATACTGGGTGAATGTCGATTCGTGTCCATTTTAACGAGATCAAAACGACAAGGGCCTCGGCGATCTTTTCATATTTAGAGAGTCAGAAAAGAGCTGAAAGATGACTCCAGAGTGACTTTTTCGTGTATTTACCGAGTCCGAAAAAGTATAAAATACAACTCGTTTCCACCTTCTAAGTCGCAAAAACCTGTCACTGCACATACCTAACAAGCGTAAAATCCATTTTTTGACATAATACATGCAAATATTTGACAAGAAATAACTTTTAAAACACATTTTAACGTCGAAAAGTTATAAATATGTCCAATGGTAAAAAATGAAATTACTTTTTACTATTTACCTTGTGGAGAGTAGCAGTGGTCCATTTGGAGCAGAATCTTCTGGCGGCGATTGCGACCAATCCAGGCAACCATTCAGCGTCTCGTCTGTGACAGGTAAGAGGCGCTCTCTTTCTCTTTCTTTCCATGTATTTTTTAATGATTTCCCTTAAAAAACCAGCTCTGTAAGGGCACTCTTGAACTTTTAGGGCCGACCCAAGTGGCGCGGGTATCGGGCACGGACCCGCGCCACTGAGCTCTTTTTATCAAAGGGCCCGCGCCACGTGGCGCGACTGTCAGCAAAACAGTCGCGCCAGCGGCGCAACCCAAATTTCCGCCTAAAAAACCTCTATTATATGCCAAATTCTTGAATTTTTAAGCTTACAGAAGATCTAATCAAGGGCTTTGAACCATGTGAATGCAGATAAACAGTCAGAATGGTGATTGAATGGAAGGAACGGGAACACGGAGATGAGGACGAAGAAGCCATGCAAAATGAAAATTGCATGAATGCTCTAAGGAACTGTGGTTTAAAGAAATTCGTCCTCACGCCATGCTTACGAGCTCAGCCTGAGCTCCTCCAATATTTGATCAACCTCTGGGATGAAAATGACCAGGTATTCAGAATACGAGACCAGGTGTTGGAATTGGAGGTCACCGACATTTACTTTATTACTGGATTATCCCGCAGGGGTCCAATCCCTGTACTGACTGGGAGCAGACCATCAGGGGTCTAGCAACAATCCCCTCTGCGGACAGAGGCGATCCCTACTAGCCCAGCAGGGGTCTAGCAACAAACAAACAATGCTATGACGCAAGCTCCTAGTTACGAAATAAAAGACTTGGGATAAGAGCCTACCTGGATTCCAACGCTAGATCTGAAGAAGAAGATGCCCCCGTCCTTCAGCCCTGGCAGATCACAATCCTTCCACGATCTCCGTGGACGAACACCTGCACACAGAAGAGACGAACAGATACATGCATAGGAACCAGCATAAGTAACTAAATATCGGTCAGAAAAGATATTACTCGCATTAACATGATTGCAAAAGGAGTGGAACCATAATCATAGTCATCTATTAAAGTGATAAACGAATAGAAGTTACAACCGAGTTCTGACGTCGCAGCCTCCTTCGTACGGGTCTCCGGTTGTCCACGCCTCGCAAAGCTCGCCAAGGAAAGGGAAACCTCTCCAGAGTCTCGTAACAATGATCTCCTTGCTTAATGGGCCTTAAGGGAAAGAAGGGATTCTTTACAGCACAAAGGCACTTGGGAAATAGGGAGATGCAAAGCTTCAGCACTTCCAGACTAGCTTGCCATGGATCTGAGCAAGCTTATATAGATGGGGAAGGAGGGAGTTGGGATCCCTATTATTATGGGATTGGCCCTATCAACAAGGAAGGTTCCATAGAAGGTGGCAAAACTACTTTCCTTCCATAGAACTCCCGTAGCCAAACCTCCCAACTCAAGATAGGCAGTGGTTGTGAGTTTGTTTGAACTCAACTTCCGCCATCCATATATAAAAAACATTCCCTAAAATGGGTGGCGCGATTGCTGCTCTATGACAGAGCGCCAAGTGGCGCGACCTCTTTACAGGATTTCCCTGAGTGGCGCGAGTACTGAACTGTCTACCCGCGCCAATGCAAAAAGAGCTGCTTTTCATGGATTTTGCAAGGAGATGTCTCAAGGGGAAATGAAGCTCATACTCAGAGGGATGCAATGATGATGTTTTCAGTGCATGACAGTGTTCACAGGTCACATTATGGGTCCTCCATTGTGCGGGACGGGGAATGGTAGGGACGGTGACAAATTACTGTGTAACAGATGCCCCCTAAAGCATGAGGCCCGAGAGAGAGAGGGGCGAAATGCTTTACGAGAACATGTCCAACTGAAGGCCCGCCGTCGGAAAACCTGCACAGACAGATACAACTGATATCTCAAGTACATGATGTATATATATGGTATGGACGCAGCCATCCGAACAGAGTATGCTATAATCCGGATCCAGGGTATGGGCGCAGCCATCCAACTAAGATCAAACAAATAGACTCAGGTATGGTCGCAGCCATCCAATCATTGAGTCATGTATATAATGACAATAATCCACAATCGCAGCCTGGATTACAACAGACACAATCCAGGGTCTTGCGCTCCATCTGGTCTTGCGCTTCCATCTCGACTCGAACATCTCGACTCCAACAAGTACAAGTTCTAGCATAACGTGTGAGTCAAGGAACAACATGAAGAACATCGCCTCTGGACACACCAACGATGAAAGTTGCGACGAGACGCGAGAAACCACCACAACATGGTTCTCAAGGTACTACAGGTACAATCTTCGGCGTGCGAATAAATGAGTTGACGTCGAACACCCGCAGAATCATTCGATCGGAGGCCAATAACGAAAACCTCACGTCGAATGCGATGAACCTGCCATTGAGGCATGCAGGCTCCAAGGTACCATAGAGAGTCTCTAGACCAACTTCCTGGATAATGAGCTGAAGTCGACAGGAAGTGACCTTGATCGAAGGTGGGCCATAATGTTTCCCACATCATCGACACGAGACAGAGGAACATGATGTTTTTGTTGTGAATCAGGATCGTATGAGAATCAGAAGAAGGTTGATATTCGCAGAGGCCAACTTCTCTTGAACATATAAACGGCACGACAGTGGACTTGGCAGTATTTGACATCAACGGATCAGAGGTCATGGTGACGAGGCAATGAGCAGATGAGAGGTCGAAAGGGATTATCCAAACCCACGGAGGCAAAGTGAAAAAACGAGATGAGATGTCCCCAACCCGACACGAATGCAGACAAGTGCCATGTTCAAGAGCGACATACTGCCGATGACAACGACGATGGTTCCATTTTTTCCCCCACCATTTATGGCGAGTACCCCAATTATTTTTGATAACAAGCTTGAAGGGGATAGCATATGCTTGTAATATAAGTCCGCCCTTCGGGCGAATCCATCCTAGTGCATTTAATGAGTCCTAGGAAGGAGGAACTCGGAGAACGTCATTACGATTTTACTCCAATGTCACTGTGGTTTAATGCAAACCGACAAAGGAAGAATCCCTAAGGCTTTTTCATGTTTAGAGAGTTTGAAAAGAAAGTGAAAATAAAACTCTAGCAAGGCCCTTTTCGTAAATAGTCTCTCAGATCCAAAAAGGTAGAAAACAATATCCAAGAGAACCTCTTATTCGCGATAGGCTAGGTATTCCTTTTTTGTAAATAATCTATCCCAGCACGAAAAAGGGGTAAACGTATACTGGGTAGATATCGTTTCACAGCCATTTAACGAGTTCAAAACGACAAGCGGCTCGGCAATCTTTTCATTTTTAGAGAGTCGTGAAGAGCTTGAAAGATGACTCTCTCTCGGAGGAACGAGTGGTATAAAGGGCAGCAACTAGTTCCGGTGATGGTGGAACTACTCAGAACAAGATAAAGGTCAAGAGGTTGGCTAACAAGACCACTCATCGCAACGGTTCCTCAAGAACGGGTAAAACAACCAAGTGAAGGCATATAATCGGCCAAGCAAATAACGACGATAGAGTGAGAAAACCAAGGCTCATCTGGCAAAAACAGGCTGATAAAATGGCAATCAGAAGAGGTAAAATGGGAATGGTTTCATTTTTACACAAGCTTGAAATCAGAAAACTTTGCTTGAAGTTGGTTTCATTTTTACACAATCTTGAAACAAAGATAAACTATGCTTGAAACTAGTTTCATTTTTACACAAGCTTGAAACGGAAACAAACTATGCTTGAAAAAGTTAAGCATGCCCCCAACATGGTGACTCAATTCGAGGTACACGCCCCCCAAGCTTCAATCCATATAAAAGGAAGATGGAGTGAAGGTTCAAGTTACGAGATCAAGAGAAAGACTCGATTGGGATTTTAAGAGATCTTATCAAAGAATCAAATTGAACGGGAACGTGTTTCATTTTTTAACAAGGTTGACACATTAAAAGGAACTATCCTCGTACCACCTTGTTTCATTTTTGGCGCTGGCACAAGACAAGGAATCATCCACCAAACTTTGGTCCATTTTTTAAGGAGCTTGACACAAGCAGAATGAACTATGCTCCGACAACCTTGTTTCATTTTTTAAGGAGCTTGACACAAGACAAGGAACTCTGCTCCGACAACCTTGCATCAAAATGAACAAGAAGGCGGTGCTTCCAAGAGTTCCATTCCTGATGGAAGGGAAACATCCTGGAAGTCAGGACCCAATGCCCCCAGCACATTATGCACAACGGCATCATCACTGAGCACAGGCACGGGGTAAGTAGCCACATAGTTGACCTGCGGTGGAGCAGATACAACGGGTGGATAAAAACCCGGAGGGGGTGATGGTGGACCAGTTGCCACATTGGGACCAAAGAACGACAGTTGATCAATGGTCACGATCCTTCCTTCATGCGGAAAACAGGCCACACGAAAGAGGGAGGAGACGAGCGCTCCCATGGCATAGGTGTAATCGCGCCCCAGTAGCAGATTGAAATCCAAGGGGCCTGGAACGACCATCACATCCATATGGACGGTTTTCCCTCCCAAAGTAATTGGTAACCTTGGAAGGATCCCCAACGGTTGACTCGTTCTTCTATTGAATGTCAACAGATTCTGCGTAACGGGCGCAAGTGGCGGCGAACCGAAAGCTTGCCAGGTAGTTGATGACATAATACTAACAGACGCACCTTCGTCTATAATGGTGCTGGGTACAACCAGACCAAGAGCCTGTACTGTGATCTCGAAAGGCACATAAGACGGAAGGCGAAATCCTGCAAATCGATTCCAGTCAAAGGAAGCGACCAAACTCCTCGGAGGGGCTACCATCGACAAGCGAAGGTCTTCCCCTGATGTTACGGTAGAAGAAGCATCCTCCATGACCTCCATCTCGAAGGCGGGAGGGATATCCTCTGGAGCCTCCATCATGGGAGGTGGAGGAGGGGCTTCTTGAAGTACAGGGGCAGGAGAATCTTTCTCCAAGCCTGAAAAATCTAAAGAGACCAGAAGGACATGAGGGGTGTGAGATCCACTCTCGACAGAAAAGACCTGGTGCACCGCGGACGGGGCCAGTTCGACCAATCCCACGACCAATGGTTGGTCGGGAACGGATTCCTGAATCTGAATTTCTGGAGGAGTGGGATCGACCAAGGATGACCCTTGACCAATCACGGCATCAGCCGGTGGAAGACTCAAAGAAATCTGTTTATAACCAGCCGGGAGGCGTGGTGTAGAAACAGTCAGGTTGTCCAAGACTCGCTTGGCTTCATCCATATAAGGACAAAGGTGAATAGCATGGTGCTCTTCACACAACTTACAGGGATTGGTGATCTTACCCTGCTTCTTAGGAGCCTTACCAGTGCCCCCAACCTGGCTCCCGGAAGTCAGAGGCAACGACGGGCGGCCGTTGGACCATACTTCGAGCACCTTGGGAATGCCAGGGCAGTCTCGAAGAAGATGGTCTCCCGTGCACAACAAGCAAGGGAACTTGACTTTCCGTGGAGGGTTGGAAGGTTTATCAAGAGGAGATATCTCGGAGGCAGTAGCTGCACATTTAGTCTCTCGCTTATCAGGCTTCTTCTTCTTTGTCTTCTTCTTCTTTTTCTTAGCCACCTGGTTACTTGAATCCAGACTTTCACCAGGCGAAGTAGAAGAGGAGGACGCAGAAACAGGCGAAGAAGGGGAGAGGTCCACCTTGGAATCAACATGAGGTTGTTCAGGTGGAGAAACTGATTGAACAGTAGTGGAGACATTCGGGACAACAGAGGTTGAGAACAACCAAACCGGCAACCCAACAGTTAACCCAGGAAGGGACAACGTCGCCATGTAAGGAGCACCAACATTTCCAAAAGGAGGAAAATGACCAGGATTCCCTTCTAAGGGGATTCCTTGGTTGGTGAACTCTGGAAAAGTTGCCATCAAACTCAAAACCACACACGGGCCGAAAAAAGAGTTTAAGACACACGATCAAACGGCCAACAAGCAATATCTAAACGGGCGTGTAATCGTGGGCGATTAATTTTACCACATTGGAAAGTAAGAAATTCTACCGTTTCATATTTTAAGAGTCGAGAAACGATAAAAAGATGACTCTATCTCTTTCAGAGTTGACACAAGCGTGAAAGGACAAGCGCTTGACGGTCTTTTCAAGTTTAGGGAGTCAGAAAAGACCAAATGACTGCTCAGGAAAAAACTAGGCACAAAGGGTGTACCAAATATCCGTGAACTGCAATATACACCTTGGTTTCAAGAATGAAACAGAAATCGACCAAGGACTTTCCGTACGTGCAGGTAGTCTCCCCGAATGCTGTGTTCGGTGTATCATGGGTAAAAGGCGGCAGACTCGGCTTCCTGTGGATAAAGGATTGAAAACCTATAGGGGTCTCCCTTTATATACGCGACGGTACGGGGAGCGCAAGTCCGTACTAGCGCTGTCTAAAGCCAACAGGCGAACGACAGATGCTAGGTTTAACGACGCCGGAACACGTCTCTAGCCTAGACCTTCTAAATATGTTTCGTTAAGTTCCAATGTTGCCTTAGGTTAATTGAATAAATTTTACAGTTGATCTTCAATTAAGTTTCAATTTCCAGGCCCTGTCGTATGTAGTGTCTCAAAAGACGCCTAAATGCAAAGCTATATGAGAAGAGAAAAATCTCCAATTCGATGAATGCTATCTAGTTAAGGGAAGAGCTTCAAACAATGATGCAACAAACAGCAAAACTGAAAACGAAACTTTTCCAAACTAGATGACTTTCACTATCCAAAAGTATTCTAAAACATTCAACGAAGCGAATTATGCAATGTAATCTATGCAAAATTCTTTCTCCGAAAACTATGCAATTGTAATCTATGCACAATTTCCTTTTTCTTTTCAAATAATAAGAATGCACTCAATGCATTTTTCGATGAAATGAGAATCTACTTAATGCATGCTTTTAACAAAAGAGAATGCACTCAAAGCGATTTTTAGTTTTCAATCACTAAAAAATGTGATCTAAGTCCAATGATGAATCTCAAAAACACTTTTCGATGCAATGTGATCTAATGCATTTAAACGAAAAGCAAACTATGAGACGAAAACTAAAAGAACGCAAATCTTCTTAATGAAAGATGAAAGCAAAAGGGATGCGAACAAACACTAAGAATGCAATCGTTGTTTCAAAATACTTTGTGACGAAATTCCTCAAAAGGTGACAAAACACAAAGAGGACTTCCAAAGAATGAAATCAAAACAAGGCATTCATCCCTTTTACATCAAACAATCATAGAAAGAAGACATTCCAAATAATGAGCAATGTAATCTATGCTCATACAGAGGAAAGACCCAAAGGGAAAGACACACTAGTGAAGGATTAAGGAAAAAAAAACTCAATTTTCATACACCCTGAAAGTGGCCCGACTTGTACATTGACAACTAGCGCCACTTGGCGCGACTTTTACTTGAAAACTAGCGCCAATGGCCAAGTGGCGCGGGTTGCTAACTGACAACAAGCGCCACTGCCTGAAAATGAGAAAACAAAGAATTTCTCCCAACCAAAACCAGACTTCCCACTTCAAGCTGAATCTAAAACAAACCCAGAAGCAAAATACTGACCAAAAGAAACTTCCGAACAAGGATAACCCTACCACCTACAGGAAATGGCGCGACTGTCTGGCTGTAATCCGCGCCAGACAGGGGATGGCGCGAGTGGTAAACTGGCAACCTGCGCCAACTGGCGCGACTGTCAGTGCTAAACTCGCGCCAATCAAGCCAACTATGAAAAGGTGAAAATTCGGAAAAGCAGAGGTCAGATCTGATCCTCTGGGGGCTGAACCAAAAGCCAAAACAAAAGAGCTGAAAGATGACTCCAGAGTGACTTTTTCGTATATTTACCGAGTCCGAAAAAGTATAAAATACAACTCGTTTCCACCTTTTAAGTCGCAAAAACCTGTCACTGCACATACCCAACAAGCGTAAAATCCATTTTTGACATGACACATGCAAATATTTGACAAGAAATAACTTTTTAAAACACATTTTAACGTTGAAAAAGTTATAAACACGTCCAATGGTAAAAAATGAAATTACTTTTTACTATTTACCTTGTGGAGAGTAGCAGTGGTCCATTTGGAGCAGAATCTTCTGACGGCGATTGCGACCGATCCAGGCAACCATTCAGCGTCTCGTCTGTGATAGGTAAGAGGCGCTCTCTTTCTCTTTCTTTCCATGTATTTTTTAATGATTTCCCTTAGAAAACCAGCTCTGTAAGGGCATTCTTGAATTTTTAGGGCCGGCCTAAGTGGCGCGGGTATCGGGCACGGACCCGCGCCACTGAGCTCTTTCTATTAAAGGGCCCGCGCCACATGGCGCGACTGTTAGCAAGACAGTCGCGCCAGCGGCGCAACCCAAATTTCCGCCCAAAAAAAAACCTCTATTTATGCCAAAATTTTTGAATTTTTGAGCTCACAGAAGATCTAACTAAAGGTTTTGAACCATGTGAATGCAGATAAACAGTCAAAATGGTGATTGAATGGAAGGAACGGGAACACGGAGATGAGGACGAAGAAGCTATGCAAAATGAAAATTGCATGAATGCTCTAAGGAACTGTGGTTTAAAGAAATTCTTCCTCACGCCATGCTTACGAGCTCAGCCTGAGCTCCTCCAATATTTGATCACCCTCTGGGATGAAAATGACCAGGTATTCAGAATACGAGACCAGGTGTTGGAATTGGAGGTCACCGACATTTACTTTGTTACTGGATTATCCCGCAGGGGTCCAATCCCTGTATTGACTGGGAGCAGACCATCAGGGGAGAAGATGGAAGAAGTAATGGCGCGGGTGTGCCATGGGGCACAAACAGGAACAGGGAGTAAGAAGGTGTACATCTCGACCATCCCCGACCTACCACTGAGAGTCGTACTCCACACCATTACGCGGGCTGCTGGATCGCAGGCACCACACGAGGCTTCAAAGGCTCAACTCTTACTGGCCTCAGAATGCATGGGTCCCCGACTGTATGACTGGGCAACAGCCGTCACCATTAACATGAAAAGGCAGCTCACAAAATGCAAAAAGGGCAAACTGAAGCAGTTTGGGTATGGTTCCATCTTGGTGTCGTTCATTCTGGAACGCATACCAACCTTCCAGGGCCAAGAGGCCCCTGTGGCGAGTCCAGTACCACGAGAGCCGAGAATGGCTCGCCGGGCAGCACTGATGCCCAGATCTGGAGGCGGGCAACAGATGTCCTGGAAGCCCGAGTTCTTCAGATGGATACGGCGCCAACTGATCGTTGTGGAAGATTGGCCCTATGCGGGAACTGACTTTACAGGGGACCCGGATCTCCCGCTACCAGACGGAGACCACTGGGACGAAGAGCTGGGTAAGACCTCATATTTTTGATTTTATGTTTATATGATTTTTTGTTAATACATAGTTGTCTAAACACAAATATACATGCATGCAGATGTAGGACCTGAGAGACCAGCCGGGATGTCTCCCATCTTCCGAAGGACACAGCTCGCCCCTGAGATCCAGGGGGAAGGTGCCGGAGGAGGGGCACTGGTACAGAACCTTGAGGGGATTGTTCATGGGATCCCAGACTATGCCCGACTGTCAGATGTACCACTGGAGTACCAGCGCCATACGGTGGGAGTCCCAAATCGGCTCCACCGAATCCTGAGGCGGCTAGTGCGTGCCGTAACGTGCTATCATGAGCACCATGCTGATTAGTCTCTAGGATTTAGCCACACCTATTTTTTGAGAGACTCAGTGTCTCCGGATGTATTAAGACACTTATGTATATTTTTTTTTTGAGTTTTATGTGACACACTTCTATGTAAACATTTCGATATCTATATATGCATACCTATTTCTGGATGAGTCTTCTTTACATGTGATGATGATTTATAAATTGCGCAAATGTCTATCTAACACCAAATTTGCTACCGTATCTGCTAATGCATTCAAATGTCTGGGTATATGATGATATGTAATATATTCAAAATTCCTTTCCAGTAATCGAATACGCAAATACAATCGTAAAATGGACGGGTTTCTTACCGAATAGTGCCTGTTCAGCTGCAACACTACAAGCTGTGAATCTAGGTACACGAGCAATTCACGGATACCAAGGTTTACTGCCTCGGTTAATAATTCCAACACGGCGCTATATTCCGCGATATTGTTCGTGGTACGCCCTAAACAAACACCTTGCAGGTCGATCAACTCACCAGCAGGATTGTAGATTACCCAGGCTGCAGAAGACAGATTCCTGGTATTGCGGGAGGCACCGTCCGCGAAACCAACAAATGGATGAGTAGACATCTGCACAACCAGGAAGGCCCGATCAGCAGAAAAAGTTTACAAAGCACACCACATCATGCACACAAATGACAATCACGCACCTATGTACACACAAGACGGGCATGCCCCCGGCATGATGTCTCAATTCGAGGCGCATGCCCCCCAAGCTTCAGTCTTATGGAAAATAGAGTGAAGTTTGAAAAAGAGATTTTGAACTAAATCTATCAAAACTCGAATTGGACGTGCTCATGTTTCATTGTTTTAACGAGGTTGACACACTTAAAGGAACTGTCCTCGTTGCATCGTGCTTCATAATTCGAACAGCTCGGTGCAGACTTGAATCTCCCCTGGGAGAACAGGTCACACCTACATGAATATCCTCAACAATCCCTGGTTTGACAGAGATGTTGATAGGAACCGTTTGAGTAATGTTACTCAGATTGCCTTCCGAAAAGACCTCATGTGTCAAAATCGGTGTTTGAAGAGGCGGGGAAGGGACCTGAGTAGCAAAACGCTCGAGACAATCCGTCATTGCCCCCAATCTAGGCATAAACGAGGAACGATGATGCCCATCGCCCCAAGGTAGCTCCTCCAGAGACATAGTTTCAATTATAGCCTCATCTGAGGGAAAAGTCTCTCTAAGAGGATCAGGCGAATCAGCCTGACCAAGCCAGGGGGATTGTGAGTAGACGTCAAGAGCCATGCTCATCGGGGCATGCTGAGGAGGTGGAGGGTCCGATGCAGCAACAATCTCACAGTAGCTGATCTCTACTGGCGTTAAAGGCATGGATTCTCCAAACTCATATACCTGCTCAGGTGTAGGAATCAGCCAGGGGTCATCAGTTCTGGACAACATGTTGACTTGAGCGGTATTCGGTGGCGGCGCAGGGAAAATACCCATGAGGACTGGGTCTTTGAAAAGACCAGGTCCTATGCTGTCTGGGGGATTCGGAATTTGATCCACATACGGCACGTTGTTCTCGGAGCTGGAGGTAAAAAATGACAACTGGTCTATCGTGACAATCTTGCCCTCGTGAGGGAACTTGATGAATCGAAAGACAGTAGACGGCACGCAGAGCATGGCATGGGTCCAGCTGCGGCCAAGAAGTATGTTGTAGTTGAGTTTAGCGTCAACTACTTCTACTTCCACGTTGACATTTTTTCCCTGTAATGTAATCGCCAGACTCTCGAGAACTCCCAGGGGTTTAGATTCCCGGCCATCAAATGCCTCAAGGGCATTGGGAGATGATGATAAAGTTGGAGAACCGATGGCTCTCCAACAAGCGGAGGACATAACACAAGTAGATGCACCCTCATCTACGACGGCTCTGTGAACGTCCAGGCCGTTAATCCTGACTTGAATAATCAAAGCGATTTGATGTGGAAGCCGGGGAGTAAAATTCTCCAGATCAAAGGTGAGAAGGCTCGAATCGGCGGGGTCAATACCACCGATGGCGGACAGCAAAGCCTTCCGTTGTGAAGGACAACTTTGAAGAACCTCAAGTGCAGATATGGCACATGGCGCCTGGGCCAGATCCTCAACAATACTGTAATGTTGAGCGGCGCGGGCGTTTGGATTATAAGAGGATTTCCGAAGAACACCTTTGGGAGGTGGTTTCACAACGGGTTCGAGAGTCGGCTTCTCAATTTCCAATGAACCAGAAGCAGATGCGGGAGGCGGTCCATCCGTCACAGCCTTCCCGGGTGCCTGCTGCTGATTATTGTAATCCTTGGACCTCGTAGCGATAGTGATAGGTGCATTAGTCTTCATCATGAAAACTTGAGACCCAAACGGTGCAGATGATGAACTTTGTTCGACCATCTGGGTCTGCTGAGATGGAAACGGCTCCTTTAAAACAGCCGGAGTTCCCTTTGAGCCTTTAAGAAGTTGACTGACTTCGGATCGCCTTGGACAATCTTTAGTGTAATGGTCACCTTCACAGATGAGGCAAGGAAATTTCTACTACGCGAGCCATCCTCAAATCATCGACCTGCCTTGGGGCATCGACTCGGATTTGCCTTCGCCTTTTTTTTTTCCTTTGGAGGATTTGTCTCACAGGATTGGCTCCTAACGGGATTACCCTATAGTTTCACTTAACCTGATGAGGCGGTTCAAAGGTAGGATCGTTGGAAGAATTAGCCTTCTGCTTCCCATTCGAAGACTTCTTCGAATTTTGAGAAACGGAATCAATGACACCATCCACGGAAGGGGTGGGTTGGGTCTTTTTGGCTCCGGGCCGTGGTGCATCAGGCAGGATGTCATAAAGCGTGCCAGATTGTGAATAAACAAGATCCAAGTACTGGGCACGCGCGATAGCTTGTTCCTCCGTCACACACGCTCCCATTGCGATATCTTGAGCGATTTTGTTCACAAAGGAGGTGGTGAACCAGTGAGTCAAAATCTGATCAGGTATGTGAAACTTGATCAGTCGACGACGGCGCCGCCACTCATGGATGTGATCCGTAATGTGAGTGGCCGAGTCCTGCTTCAGGGAAGACAGGAGGTGCGTCCCAGTCTCATACCGGACTGGTAACTGGAAATGCGTGAGGAAAGCCATAGCTAACGAGTTGAAATCCTGAAAAATACCACGGGACAGCTCTATGTACCACTTAGCAGCAGCTCCTGTTAACGTACGCTGGAAAAGATGCAAACGAACTGAATCGTCTGTCCAAGAGTTAGACGAACACCAGAGGTGATACGTCATCACATGCGCCTGGGGGTCTTCTCCAGATTTGCCCTCAAACTTGGGACAATCTCCTGGTATCTTGGTTGGAACCGGAGGCCAATGTGGATTGTGAGAAATCGGATCATTGGTCAACTTTGAAACGTCCGGCAAGTCCAAGGTAGCCAGGAACGGCAATGGAGGGTTAATTCCCATGCCAGTCCCAGAATAAGGTCCGGTACCCATGCTCCACAATGGTTGTGAATATCCTTGCCCCCAGGGGTTCTGTCCCGTAGGATTCTGACCGTGAGGGGCATAATTCGTATAGCCAGACTGATTTGATTGCTGGTAACCATTGTGTGGGGCCCGATAACCAGGGTTCGAGCCCTGATTAGGCGTTTGCCCTGTATAAGCAGCATTTGGATTCGGCTGCTGAGCATAGTTAGAACCGTGAGGAGGAGGATACTGAGAGCCCCCAGAGTGGTTATAG